>OX453314.1:22213225-22639494 GCA_949710035.1 Crambus lathoniellus | reverse complement strand
GACCCCTACCCTACCCTGCCTTTACCCTACCCTACTTCTACTCTACACCTACTTACCCCTCCTTCTCTATTTTCTCACCGTTAAAACCTTCCTTGGACTTCCACGAACATTTCAAGACCAAATTAGCCAAATCGGTCCAGCCGTTCATGCGTGATGGCGTGACCAAGGGAAATAGGGATTCATTTTTATATATATAAGATAGTTTCATTCATCATTTTATATGTTAAAACTTTAAATATAATAAAAGCACTACTGAGGTACTTCTAGGCCAAAACAGGCCAAGGTTTTGTCTTTGATGTCCTTAATTTTATCTACAAAGGAAACACTACCTTTGGTATTTGTCTGGAACTTACAAAAAAAGGAATTTATTCGTTGACTAAATTTGTTCTGAGCCATTGACCTTTCAGGGTATGCCAATTATTTGTGTAATATTACGAAATTGTCGTTAAGCAGGAAAATATCGTTGAAATTCTCACAGTATTGTATATCTACTTTATTATTTTTGTGTTTTTGATAAAGATAAGAACTTTCGTTTCTTTATTTATAAGATCGAAAAGATGTCCTAATAAAATTGTGACGTAAAATTGCTACTGGGATAGGAACAGGTAAAGTAAACCCGTTTTAGTAGGTAAAGGTTACAACCTCCTACATAATATGACCCTCACTACAGTGAGGGTCATATTATGTAGGATTTTAAGGAAGAAAGGTTGTACCGAGGGTCAAATTATGTAGGATTTTAAGGAAGAAAGGTTGTACTGAGGGTCATGTGTAGGATTTAAAGGAATTAATATCCTTAAATTCATCGTATATCGGAGTCAATGACAAAATATTTTGTCCGTAGATTAATTATATACATAAGTATACAAATATTTTATTGTATGTCACAGTACAAAAGTATTTGTCTTCGCTTTGTACGAAAAATCAAATTCTTATCAAGAGCTATTACTATAACAAAATCACAACATTTAAACTTACCTGATTTTAATAGGTACCACCCTTTTAGAATGGACTTACATTTTTTTTTGTAAAAATAGACTACAGAGAATATGTAAAAAATAATGTAAATAATATCTGTTTCATAGAGTTTATTATGTGATTATATGAACCCAACCGTTTTTAAATAAAACGTAGTTCGTTAACGCTCGAGTTCACCAACAGTCGGTTACGTTAACCGTTGTTTAAGGCGCCGATTCCCCAAAATAGGGTAAGTATTTTAAACTATGGATTACTCGTAAATCACAAGTATTTAAAATTTGGAAAAAATATACTTATGTTATTTTACAGTTATTCATCTAGTGGTACCGGCCGTTATTTTTCGATTGGTGATATTTAACTTTGTCAAATAAAATCCCAAACATCCGTCTAATAATAATTCAAATATCATATTACTTGCAGTATACTTAGTTTTAGTTAATGAAAAACATATGAAAATAATCGTCTTTGAATAGCCGAGGGATTCCGGCCATCATAATTTTTTTATTTTCATTTAATTTTTAATTGAATTTTAAGTGATTTTCGATAAGCGGGGCGCTCGCGAGTTCACAGTTCACTGCCGGCTGCCGCCGCAAGCGTTAGCGTGCCTATTTCGGTCGGGATTCCTCGCCTTAACAGTTGGTTAGTTGGCTGGTTAACCAATCACGTGATTTAACTAACCAACTAACCGACGGTTCACGTAACCGAGTGCTGATGAACTAAGATCTCAGTAAGCCCGTTTAACCAACTCAGACCTAAACCTTTTCTAGATTTATATGGCGAAAAGTACCCGGCTGATAAACTAAACAAAAACTTTTCGACATTGAACGATAAAGCCGTTAAATACTTAGCGAACTCGAGGAGCGAAAAATCCTATTATGGCAACACATGACGGAAATTCCCGAGTCGGCCAAATTAATTAGTCGAGGCATGCCTCAAACTGCCGCGCTGAACATGACCCGCCTTGTTTTGCGATTAGTGGGGGGAGTTAGGCGTAGCACACATTAGTACAAACAACACTCTTGTGTTGTTAGAGCAGTCGCCCGGAAAGCGAAAGGTCGTGAGTTCGAGTCCCATCGGAGCTGGATGTGAGACGGGTCGATTTTTTCTAAATACTTCATTTTCCATTTTTCAACCATAAAAATTGCATTGTGAATGCAAAAAAGTAAAAATTTAAATAACTTGCCATAGTAATTTCTTCTTTAGCGATTGTCAAATATCTGGAAAGGTATTTCTTTCGCGTGTGGGGGTAGTAATATCTTCACATTGGTGAAACTAACGCTGGCTATACAGCGTGTAAGAAGTATTTGATAAATTCGACGCTTCTCGTAACGACTCCGTAGCTCAGTGGTTAGAGCAGTCACCCGGAAAGCGAAAGGTCGCGGGTTCGAGTCCCATCGGAGCTGGATGTGAGACGGGTCGATTTTTTCTAAATACTTAATTTTCCATTTTTCAACCATAAAAATTGCATTGTGAATGCAAAAAAGTAAAAATTTAAACACTTGTGCCCAATTTTGTCAAAAAACTGATTATTTAATAGTCAGTTATCATATTTTTGCATTAATTTCTTTTTTAAGTATAAAAGTGTATTGCTTACTATCTTAAAACTAGATATTTTTATCTGGTGGTTGGTATCTGAATACCTCAATTATATAAATATATGATGTCCGTATGGATTGAGGAGCCACTCCAGATTTTGAAGGACAGCTATCACTCTTTTATAGTAGCCATGCAGATAATTTTGTAGGCCAAATTCTGAAATTGGTAGATATACATCAAAAGTTATATCAGTGCAAAAGTGGCTCCTCAATCTAAACATCGTATGTCGTGGCCATATCGTAGATTCGCTAATTTCATGTAATGGTCGCATTCCATGAAATGTTTCACTGATGATGTGGCTTGGGCAGATCAATCATAAGAAATTGTTTCTTGACATGGGCAACTGAACGCGCGGCTACTTTATGGAATGGTCAAGATTATTTGATCACATCGTAAAATGGTTATATTTATTACCGGTAGAGGCGCTGAAAGCGCTTACTTTTTGTGTGTTATACATTTCTAACTATCACGTATTCTACAGGACTTCCAAGGCAAACTCTCTTTCTATAATATGGCGTTCGAAGAGATAGAATAGGAAAGAGTACAAATTCCGAAATAGAAACTTCGATGTCCTGGAAACCTTACCTAAATAATAATGGTTGGTCATTTCATAAAATAATCGTATTTCATAATATGGTCAAACGTTGCTGAAAATATCAACGTTGTCTAATTAACGATATTGTCAATTTAAACAGGTCATTTCATGAAATGCGACCATTTCATGAAATTCTTGTTCATTTCATGAGGTGAACTTCGTAAGCGCGATCTAGTTTCTCCATACTATTCAGCGGCACGCATAGTAATTACGTGCGCGTCATCTAAATGTCGCCACACATTCCCCAGCAGTCGGGACATAAAATAATTGCTGATAACGATGATGTTTTTAAAGTATCTGTCTGCAAACAATAACTCGCGCTTTAAGTACCCACGTATGCGACAGTGTGTTCAAGCCTTTTCACAATCCGCGCTTCCACCGCTCTCGTGAGCGCGAATTTATTCCACACACTGTTGCCTCTTAAAATTGATACTGTTTGTGTTGCCAGGTTATCGGCGGTGCAATATTCAGTAATTTACTTACCTTGCCATTTTACCAATAAACAGAGAAGCTATGCAGATTTGAGGCTTTTGCATTTAAAAACCAATTATGATGGAAAATGACTTTAAAGTCACTTTTAATTTTTTATGACTATGAAATAGAATAAGGAGAAAAATAACCCTTGTCAAGTTTCTTGCTGGTTCTTCTGGTTACAAGGTTTCCCGTTGTAGGGTTTGCGTAACGATGGCGTAGCTTTTTTGACATTTAAAAGAGCTTAATACAACCTAGACTGTTATTTTAATTTTTAGTTTTTTGCATTCACAATGCAATTTTTATTATAGAAAAATGGAAAATGAAGTATTAAGAAAAAAAAATTAACGCTGACTATACTTACAGCGAGTAAGAAGTATTGGATAAATTCGACGCTTCTCGTAATGACTCCGTAGCTCAGTGGTTAGAGCAGTCGCCCGGAAAGCGAAAGGTCGTGGGTTTGAGTCCCATCGGAGCTGGTTGTGAGACGGGTCGATTTTTTCTTAATACTTCATTTTCCATTTTTCTACAACCTAGACTGTTAAAATGATATTGAATTGAATAAAATATAAGTTTAGGAACGAATTAAACTGATTGCGAAATAATTAAATACTAGCGGCATTTATTCCACACACTGTTGTTGGCCCTAAAATTAATAATGTTTAATACTGTCTGCAGCTATGCAGATTTAGGTCTCTTTCGTCCGAATACTTACACACGAGGGTCTCAAACATCGCCCCATCAATGAATACACTCGACTGATAAAATCAGGTAAGTCACCAACAAATTAATTCATAGGTATTTAACGAATTATACTCGATCTAGATAATAATACCTAGTACCTATTTAATACATAAACTCCTGCTTTGTCGTTTTTATTACCTTATAGGTATTATACCTAAATTATAAAATTACACTGTTTTTTATTATACTGTTTCATACAATGCTCATCTATATACCTACGTAACTTCTAACTTAACAATTAAATAACCTATCGAAATGGAGGATTAACTTTTAAACTTGATTTAAATAAATACTTGTCGATATTTTCATTTCCCATCACTAAGAGCTGTCCCTCTATGCGAAAAACTGTCCTTTTACAGTACGGTAGGTACAAGGCGCAAAAGACCCCGCATTTTATATGACCTACAATTCTAAATAGTAACTATCCTAACCACGGGCGGCGGCAGATTTAGGTTAATCAATTCATTGTTATTATTTATCAAGCCTAAAATCCATGTTTTTTTCTGACTTCACGCTAAAATTGTACGACGGACGTGTTACTCAATAATTTTGTGTCTCCGGTTAATAAGGTGTATAACCCAGTGTCTCCGCGATCAATTTACGCCGTGTCATACCACTGTGCTTTCTACCCATCCTTCTCTAACTACTTACGTGTGCGCGTACACAAAGGAGCAAGATGATGCATTCACCTAACAAACCGTATCAATCAAACCCCGACCTTACGGCCGCGGCCGCGAGTGAACATGCCGAATCAACTATTACTTTACGAAAAAGGAAAAGATCGTTTAGAGATTGTTCATGTGATATGGAGCGATTGGAGAACTCATTGACTTCAAAAATATGTGAAATGATGGCAGATCTACGTGGAGAAATATCTAAAGTCAGCGAGCATATCGAATCCACCGTCAAAAAAGAGCTCTCACAACTTACGGTCACTACTTTAGAAATCAAGAAGGAATTAAATGACCTACGCACTGAATGCTCGGGCCTAAGGACCCAATACTCCGATTTAAATACTAAATACGACTCTCTCAGTGGCGATTTATCCTGTTTAAAGGAGACCGTTGAATATCATGCAAATGAACAGTCTGATATTAAAAAGAGCATTGAAGCTGTAAAACCCTCCACGATCACTAATATCTCACACAATTTGGTGGATTTGCAATATAAAATAGATGTGATGGATCAACAAGCCCGCCAATGCAACCTGGAGGTGTGTAACGTCCCCGAGAAGCGAGGTGAAAATCTACTAACTCTGTTTGACACCATCTGCACCGCAATAAAACATGGTGTTGACCGGAAGGATATTATTGCTATACACAGGGTGCCGCACGCTCGTAGCTCCGAAAACAATCGACCCAAGAATATTATTGTTAAGTTGTCCTCACGTATGCTACGCGACAATGTACTTAGTGCATTTCGTCTGAACAAGGGTCTTAAGGTAGAACAACTTGGTATCTCTGACGTTCCTCACCGTGACGTCTACATGAACGAACACCTTACACTACGGAACAAGCAATTATTTCGTGATAGTCGGGAGGCTGCCCGCAAACATGGTATTAAATATGTATGGGTCAAAAATGCTACCATACTTGCCCGTAAGTCTGACACTTCACCAATATTCGCAATCAGGATTCAAAGTGATATTGAAAAATTTAGTAAAAATAGCACTCATAATTAAACTATTATTGTCTCGTCGTCCCTGTTTTAGTTGTTACATTTCACTGATCACTTTTAACTTTTTAAAATGTGTTATACTGCTACCAAGATTAAAAATCTATGTTTGTTTCCTGCAAATACCACTAATTTGTCAATGTACCGCATATTACCGTGTTATCTTTGCACATTCAACTTCAATAGAAATATTTTATGTTATCATAATTAATACTCCAAAAATCTTTAAAATAAATATAAGCATGCAATGTTTTGCTATTGTAAATTATTATTACACCACTAACTGTCTGGCATTTGTGTGTATGACCTGGTGCACACATCCATTTAAACAACATTATTTACATTACACTTTGTTAAATACACTGTTGATGGTAAGTTTACTCCATAATGGCGGCTAAAAGTAACATTAATATCACAATATACTACCAGAACTGTAGAGGGTTACGTACTAAAACTCATACGCTGTATATGAACGTTTTAACACAGTCTTACGACGTGATTGTACTAACAGAAACCTGGCTCACGCCACACATCACAGATAACGAATTATTTGATGATAGATATTTAGTATTTCGTTCCGATCGGGATCGTGTCACCACAAACAAGCGCGATGGTGGCGGAGTGCTCATTGCGGTTCGACGTGAATTACGCCCGATCAGCGTTGTGATCCCCACTGCTTGCAGTTTTGGCCTCGAACACATTATTGTCGCGCTGCCGGCCGGTCGGCACAATAACAAACAACATTTAATCAGTACGGCTTACATACCACCTCGTACCTCCGAGGAATTATATAAGATGCATTTTAATACTCTCCGTGACATTATCTCACGCGAAAGTGTTGAATCGTTTTACGTTCTAGGTGATTACAACTTGCCTTCAATTGAATGGACCCCCAGCAATAATTCTAATTCAAATAACTTAGTGGGAAATGGAGGTGGCATCGTGGGTGCAGAGTTATTTGATCTCATGGCTTATACAAATTCGTCACAATATAACTATTTAAAAAATCATGCTATGAACACTCTTGACTTGTTTATTTCAAACCAAGATTTTTGCAACGTTTTTCCTTGCACCGACCCCCTTGTAGTGTTAGACAAATGTCATCCTTCCTTCACAGTTAACGTTTTTATAAATAATTACTACAAACCGATGAAACGTTGCCGTCAGGTCAAATTTAATTATAACCTAGCGAATTACGAACTAATAAGTGCGGAACTAGAAAAGGTTGAGTGGTCTTCACTAGAAAGCCTGGATGCCGAATGCGCCGTACAAAAATTCTATGATATTCTCTATAGCATAATAAGAACCCACATACCTACAGCTCATTATAAAAGTTCTCAATACCCGAAATGGTTCTCTCCGGCGCTCATCCATATATTTAAAAATAAGGAAAGGGCGTGGATAAAATGGAAAACCTATGATAATATTTGTGACTACGAATCATTTTCTAAATATCGTGCCGGTTTTAAAGCTGAATGCAACACATGTTATTTTAATTATATAAGGCGTGTCGAAGATAGTATAACTACAAATACTAAATATTTTTGGACATACGTAAATAAGCGGAAAACCTCATCTGGTATACCTGCATCCGTGTACTACAAAGATCAACAATGTAGTGAGCCATCACAAATTTGTAATTTATTTGCGTCCTTTTTTCATTCTGTTTTTGAGCCATCCACTTTAAAACTGGCAAACTGGCAACCTAGTGAGCACTGCGCGGATAATTCTGTGAACATTTCTGATGTACACATTGAGCTAAATTCAATAAAAAAAGCCTTAAAAGCCTTAGACCCTTCTAAAGGGCCGGGCCCTGATGGCCTACCTGTTCACTTCCTCAGGTCGACAGCTGATTCCTTGGCAAACCCCCTTTATATCTTGTATAATAAATGTCTGAGGGAAGGTGTCTTTCCATCTATTTGGAAACACGCTAATATCACACCTGTACACAAAACTGGGGACAAGCATAATGTTGAGAATTACCGTCCCATCTCCATATTGTCTGCTTTATCGAAACTATTTGAGACTTTGTTGCATGATATTATTTACCCTAGTATACACAACATTATTATACCCCAACAGCACGGGTTTGTTAGGCGTCGATCTACTACTACGAACCTAATGATTTTTACTAACTATCTATTTGAGAACATGGATCGGCGCCTGCAAACGGATGCTGTATATACTGATTTTCGGAAGTGTTTTGACAAAGTGGACCATGAGTTACTGTTAACAAAAATAGCATTTAACGGTATCCGCGGTAATTTGCTGCGATGGTTTTCCTCATACATCACAGAGAGACTTCAGACTGTCGTAATAAATGGCTTTAAATCTGAAACTGTTAATATATCCTCAGGGGTACCCCAAGGTTCCATTCTTGGACCTCTGTTATTTATCATATATGTTAATGATATCAAAGACTGTTTTAAAAATTCTAATTTCCTTATGTATGCCGACGACCTTAAAATTTATTCAACAATCAAAGATGTTACTGATACTCACTTGCTCCAGGAAGACCTAGATAGATTTGCTAAATATTGTCTCGATAACAAACTACAGCTTAGTATTAACAAATGTCAAACTATAACATTTACTAAAAAAATGCATAGAATTGACTGCAAATACCACTTATCTCAAACGGACATGAAGTCTGTGGGTGTCATTAAGGATCTTGGAGTGTTTCTGGATACTAAATTGCATTTAGATCAACACATTAGTGCAATCAAAGATAAGGCTTTTAGACTGTATGGTTTTGTGCGGCGATCAGCGTGTGACTTTAGGCGTCCCTCTACACTCCTTCATTTATACAAATCATTAATTCGACCCCAACTGGAGTATGCCATAGCCATTTGGAACCCTATATATCGAAAATACGTGGATATGTTAGAGAGAGTACAACGCAAGTTCTTGCGTTATGTTGACTTTAAAATCTGTCGTGCTCGCCGGTCATACACGCAACTTCTGGGCAAATATAATGTACTTAGCCTAGCACACAGACGCACACTTCTCAGTGCTATGACACTATATGGCATTTGTAACAATAAGTTTGATTGTACTGAGCTGAGTAACAAATTGTGCTACGTTGTACCTAATACATCACATCTACGCGCTGTGCGCGTGAATCGCGTGTTCTACACACCGCGGTGCCGTACAAGCGCCGGTAAGCGCGCGCCCCTACACCGCTTGGCTCACACGTACAACTCATCCTTTCCTGATATAGACATTTTTGCACACAGTCCTCAAAAACTTAAACGACTTTTAATAGAATGCTTAAAAAACTTGTAAAATTAGAAATCGCAACATTAAACATTTTATAGATTTTATAGATTTGGTACTTACTTACACATTGTTTCTCAGCTCGCTCATAATAATAATAACTGTTTTTTTTAATCAACATAAGTATTGTTTTACTCTTTTTTTTTTGTAAGGTTTATTAACTGCATTCACAAAAAAAAAAATTTTTTTTATTATTGAGTAATATGGTTTAATTAATACGTGGATAACGGTGTGGGTTTCGCAATGAACCAAACAAAATTGTATGAAAATGTATACTTAAGTAATACTATATTGTGTAAACTGTTTGTTGTCCCCAATAAAATAAAATAAAAAATAAAAAAAGAATTTTAGTCTTTTGAAGGCGGTGGGGTCGAAAACGCCTCGTACCGCCACAACGTCGGGTTTAGTACGAGATCCAAAAGGTTGCGTACCCCACCAGCGGAAAGTATAGGTAGCTAGATCAGTGCCGCAGTGAACGTGAGGAACAGTCGCTGTTCGGAGACGTATAATAGGTATAACTTAACTCTCAGCGTACAGAGTTTAGTACTACTACAGGTGATCTGTGGTTTATTTAAGTAGTATTATTGAAGTTATTTTAATTTTTAAATTTTTGCACTCACAATGCAATTTTTAATATAGAAAAATGGAAAATGAAGTATTTAGAAAAAATCTACCCGTCTCACAACTAGCTCCGATGGGACATCCATCGGAGCTAGTTGTGAGACGGGTCGATTTTTTCTAAATACTTCATTTTCCATTTTTCAGTATTATTGAAATTGATTGACATGGTGAAATCTGAAATAAGGGATTGGACTGTTTTTTTTTATTTTCTTAAACTGTTTTTATTAATATCAGAAACACGACACAGGTATTTATTTTCAAATATTTTCCACATTTTTGGCGATACTTATAGCTCATCAAACTTCCACAAGGACAGCGCTAGACACAGATGAACTCAGATGTGCTTAGCGCCATACTAATAAAAAATATAAAATTTCGTTTTAGAAAGAGATAGCTACAGACACAGTTTTTCATAATTCAGCAGCTCGTTACTTTGAATATTTTTTTCACTTTTGTTATTCTTCGATGTTATATTTTTGAATGTTACTTTTAAATATTTACATAAATCAATAACAGTCCGATCCCCAAATGCATATAGTCCGTTAACTTGGAAACATTGTCGAATGTTTGTGAATACCCATTACGTAATAGTAAAAATAAACCCTTATGGTGAGACTCAGTCTGTCTGTCACAACTGGACATCTCGAGAACTACTAATGCTATCAACTTGAAATTTGGAATAGTTTTAGATGACATTTGCCCAACTATTTTGCAAATAAGAGATAAAAAAAAATATTTATATTTTTTTGCAACAAAGACTGAAAGGGTGTCTTAAAAATTCGAAGTGGGGCTACTAGGGCATATGGGGTATCATATGAAAGAGCGCTGCTTGCACAATCTCAAACATTATTTTTTTCCTAAGCCGCATAGTTTTTGATTTTTGATGAAAAATGTAAAAAACACCGTCCCCCCCCCCATTATCTCCGAAGTTTGCATAGAGAAAAATCTGAAATTATTAAATGATAAAAGTTTATGTAAAGAAGACAGGAAAAATAAAACGATGTCTCTAAATAGTAAAATTTTTCAGAAATCATCAATTAAAGTTATATTAGTTCCACTTTCGGTCAAAAGCTGCCTAAAACTGCAATATTCTACACCCCAAATGCTCTGAGGAATCTAGCCTTGCCGATGAAAACATTTTCACGTTATATTTATTTCAATTTATGATGGTACGGAACCCTCGGTGCGCGAGTCCGACTCGCTCTTGACCGGTTTTTTTCTTGCTATTTTTCTTATTTTGTAACCGTAGAACATTTTCTAAACAACAAAACCATTATGCTTTTAGACAGTAACAGGGAACACCAAATGGACGTGAACGATATTGTAATTCAATACATCTAAGACATAACGTACTGCAGTTGTGCCAAGAGGAAAATGCCACATTATAACACTGCGATGTATGCTAAAAACGCCTTTATTACGTTCTTATAAGGGCGACGAGGAAGTAGTTTTAAGTTTGTGAGGCAGAAACTCCAATCATAGATGACGATGGTATTGAGATAATGGAAGTGACAAACAACAAAATATGTGAATTGTAATCTGATGTGCATAAAATGTCTTATATTATTTTATTTAAGTATGCTATCAGTAGGATCAGAAATTCAGCTCTCCATCAAGCTAGACAGTTTCAATACAAAAATAGGCTAAGACCACGGCCCATAAAACCTAATTTATAGTTTTGACGGAGGCTTTTGAGGACCGCGCGGCTGCCGCCAGAGAGTAAAATTAAACTGAATGATTTTGAGAACGGCAGCAAAAGTGATAAGTAGATTCGGCCAGTGTTACTCGGGGTGACATGGGCAAAGAATATATACGCTTACGTGACATGGGTAACGTTTAAAATGATGATAGCGTATAATGACGCGTAGTAGGTACCTCATAAGCCCGTTAAGGCAGTGGAATAAAGAAACTCACATACAGTCACTGTTACACACATTAACTCACTCTGTGGGCAGTCATGTAAAAAATAATAACATTGTATAGTCAGCATGTAAAGCTTACTCTGTTGTCGGCTGAACGTAAAAGGCTTTATGGAATTAACTGAAAATGAAACCATATTCTGTGTGAAACCAATTAGTAGCTAGATTAACTAATCAAATAAAAAAAAACGAATTAGCAAAAGACTCAAACAAGACTATACTAAAAGAAGGCGTAAATCTGTAAGTTTTTTGAAACATGACTAAAAAATAAGGAATATACAGCTTAAAGAAAGGATCAATGGACTTGATACTTCGAATTTTTCGAAAAGAATTCTCTGTAACAAAGTAAAGGCATATCTAGAAATTCTTTCATATCACCATCTCAAGATCTTCGTCCAGAATATTAAATTTACTTCAGATCTGGTTCCCACAGGAAGAGTAGATGTCACTGTTTGATGCATTCGGAATGCTGATACAATAACATTATGAGGTACAGACGCGGGCGCGGGGCTACGACATATTCTTTCCTAAAGCCTTACTATGAGCTTTTGTATTGAACAAAAAAAAAATTATTTAAATTTTTACTTTTTTGCATTCACAATGCATTTTTTATTATTGAAAAAACCCTGATGTTATAACGTTTGAATCATTTCAATCGGTTCAGCCGTCTTTGAGTAATCGGTGTACATACATATAAAAAAAAATATACGCGACGAATAGATAACCTCCTCCTTATCAATTTATGAAGTCGGTTAAAAATTGAAAATTAAATATTTAGAAAAGATCGACCCGTCTCACAACCAGCTCCGATGGGACTAGAACCCACGATCTAGCGACTCCGTAGCTCAGTGGTAAGAGCATTCGCCTGAACAGTGAAAGGGCGTTGGTTCGAGTCCCATCGGAGCTAGTTGTAAGATGGATCGACTTTTTCTAATAAGTACCGTACTTCATTTTCAATTTTTCAATATAAGGAAATAAAGCAGCCAACGATGAGTGATATACCCTAGTGTAGGTAACTGATATCTGACTCGGGTTTGAGGCCATGCTATCAGCTGTCTTCACATCTATACTATCTATACTAATGTTATAAAGTGGAAAGATTTGATTGTTTGTTTGTTTGTTTGCATCGAATAGGCTCCGAAACTACTGGACCGATTTCGAAAATTCTTTCACCATTAGAAAGCTACATTCTTCCCGAGTAACATAGGCTATATTTTATCCCGATATTCCCACGGGAACGGGTACCACGCGGGTAAAACTGCGAGGATCAGCTAGTGAAATAATAAATTAACATAAACAGCTCTGCGTTGAAAAATTTGTAAGAGGCTATATTTTATCCCGATATTCCCACGGGAACGGGTACCACGCGGGTAAAACCGCGAGGATCTGCTAGTGAAATAATTAATTAACATAAACTCTGCGTTAAAAAAATTGGAAGATTTAAAGCTACTCTTGAAATCAGTGATCTGATGAGTAGGTAGGTATCTGATTTGAGCGAGGCAAGTACGAGAAGACTACAAAAGTCTTTTGTATAAATAAAGTGGTTTATAGGTTTTTTTATCGTTAAAATTGCGATAACAGCATATGGTAGGGCTCCTGGGTGCCTACCATCAACTTTAAGACAGCGATTCAAAAATAGCGCGATGCAGAATAGGTTCCTAAAATGAATTGCTTTCTTTCGTACTACGACCTTCTAAAAACTGGATCGCAAAGGAATTGCTAAATGTGAATGACCGAACGATTTGTGTCCTTATTTCTTCTACCCGTCTCTTTCACTCAATTCTGTCATGCCCGGAGAGTGAGAGGGACGGGTATAACCTGCAGGTGTCATGTAAGCTTGGCCGAGTCATAAGTCAAATAAGAGTATGTGACAGCTTAGCGGCTGTGAAATGTCATTGAATGATCACTGAATCGCTGTCATTGATATTAAGCTGACGTGGTACGAATAAGCGAAGCAGATCAGTTTAGGTCCTAAACAAAACCACAATAAGAGTTGATGGTATGCACCCTGTTTCCGAGTCACGTGCAGTTGCATTTGAGCGTCTCACTCATCACGAGCCACCTTATTTCCGTTGACACTACTGTTAAATTTGGGTATGCGACTTTAAGAAGAATTCTACTATTATCTGGCGAATTTAGGCGGATAATAAAATGTTGTTTATGTCACTCATAAGTATTGGTGACTAGTTGTAGTTGTACTACGCCGTTTCCCGTAGTTCCCCTTCCCGGGAGACTATCGGTGTTAAAAATATAGTCAACGTCACACAATAGTAATGCAGCTGTCTACTGGTGAAAGAATTTTCTAAATAGGATTAGTAATAAAGGGCTTATTACACTTGGCTAAATTCAGCATCTAATTAAGCATACATTGCTTTCTTTGAGCTCATTTGTAGCAAGTGATGCAATCAAAACAAGCAATGTATGCTTAATTAGATGCTGAATTTAGCCAAGTGTAATAAGCCCTAGGTACAGAGATTAGTTCCTATATAAACTTTAACCCCCTTCTTGTAAAACGTGGACTAAAATAGTCGTGGTTTAAAACTGGTACTAAACTAATGCTGTCACTTTCATTTTCCAAATGAAAGACAGAATTAGCATGGATTTTAAACCAGGGTGCCTACCATCAACTCTTATTGCGGTTTTGTTTAGAAACCTAAACTGATCTGCTTCGCCAATTCGTTCCACGACAGCTTAATATCAATGACAGCGATTCAGTGATCATTCAATGACATTTCACAGCCGCTGAGCTGTCATCAACTCTTATTTGACTTATAACTCGGCCAAGTTAACATGACACCTGCAGGTTATACCCGTCCCTTTCACTCTCCGGGCATGACAGAATCGAGTGAAAGAGACGGGTAGAAGAAATAAGGTCACAAATCGTTCGGTCATTCACATTTAGCAATTCATTTGCGATCCAGTTTTTAGAAGGTCAGAGTACGAAAGAAAGCAATTCATTATAGGAACCTATTCTGCATCGCGCTATTTTTGAATCGCTGTCTTAAAGTTGATGGTAGGCACCCAGGTCTAACTTTAGTCCACGTTTTGTAATACTCTTTATAATAAGTATATTATAGCCGCGCCAGGTTAGCTAGTTAGCTAACCTGGCCAAAAGGTTTACTATTTAGAGACATCGTTTTTTTTTCCTGTAATCTTTACACAAACTTCTATTACATAAAATAATTTCAGATTTTTCTCTAAAACTATTCCAAATTTTAAGTTGATAGCATTAGTTAGTAGTTCTCGAGATATCCAGCTGTGACAGACAGACAGACAGACTTAGTCGCACCATAAGGGTTTCTTTTTTACCATTTTGGTACGGAACTCTAGCAACAACAATACTCAATAGGTCTTCATCTTTCATAATTATTATGCCAATTACTTACAATAATTTACCGTAATAATGATCAACATGCTACATTAGCAAACTCTGCTATAAACTTGCATCCTAAATTAATTACCTAAATTACTGCACAAATGCCGCTGTCTATTTAGGTTGCCCTTCACCTTAGCATTGCTAGCGTGCCCCAAATATCTGGTCCATAACTCAAACAGTGCACCTTTACTGCAAACTAAAACATCGTAACGTGAATCTGAGTTCCACATACCACGCGTAGTGCGTACAGAATGTTCAAAATCAACTTCCTTGTCAGAAAGCGTTGGATGGTAGATAAAGGATTGTCGTTTGTTTCCACTATCTTTCGTTGTAGCAGCAAGGTCTTAACTGAGTCAGCTTGTATCAGAGTTCCTCGACACATATTAGAATGATATAGTTCTTGAAGTGGCGTTGAAGTGATTTAGGGGTTGCTAAAGGCACAAACACTGTTATCAGGGTAGCTACGTCTTGGGTCTTGTGACTATTTCACAAAGCCTTGATATATTTGAGTCGGGTACAAATGTCAAGAGATTTGTTGGTAAGTATATTAAACAATGAAACGTCGATGCGTAGGTAAACTGAAGCGAAACTGTTATTAACTACGTATGAAATAAATATGATTATCAATCTTACATTCTGATCTTTTTTCCTTCAGGTGGCGGGTACTTACTTCTTTATTATCTGTGGTTGTAAGTATACTTATAATCTTAAAAAGAGGAAAGATTAAATATTTGTTTATTTGTAATGGATGACCTCAAAAACTACTGAACCGATTTCGAGTAGGTATTCAGTATGCGTTTCATACTGAGAGAGAAGAGAAAGATTGCCCTTGATGAGTTTCTTGCCAGTTCTTTTCGCAAGGTCTCCCGTCGTAGGATTTGCGAATCGATGGCGTAGCTTCTTTGACGTTCATAAGTGTTGTATGTAACAACACTAACAACCTACTTAATTTGAAAAATTTAATTTTTATTTTTTGAATTTTATATGAACATGAAATACTGGTAGTATTTATTTTCTGGTACAGTGGTAAGCGCGCAGAGGAGCTCGTGGTGCAGAGGAAAGCTTGGCCTGCGGTCTTAGTTGTTAAGCAACCTTTGCAATGGTCACTCACAAGATGGGTGACCAAATAGTTATTATCTCGAGCTCTTCCGTCCTTTGAGAGGCAAGTTCCGGCTGCATTTGCAGTCGTTAATAAGCATTTATTCGAACAGGGCCCATGAATCTCCACCATACAACTAAATGCACGCAATAACAAATCTTGGGATAATTAATGAGGTTATTATCACTAATTTACATGATAAAATGTCTCTCATTTCAATCTCAACTCCAAAGTATTATTTTCCCGCATATTATTTCAATTGGGACCCAACCGACCCAACCCTTGCCTAACCCTCCGTCGACTCTCATAATTCACACAACTCTGAGTATGTCAGGTGTTACGTTCTTATAATAGGGTTAACTAATATATCACACTCTTCACATTTAATTAAGGTCTTCCCAGGCCGGAAAAGATTTTTAGGCAATTCTATTGTATACTCTTGTGTTAGACCTTTTTATATTATTACAACTATACTACGCATTCATATCATTAATTTACATTATGATTATTTATATTCCAAATTAGTATCTGGTGATCCCATGATGATGGTGGAGGAGCCCGTGGCGCAGTGGATAGCGCGCTAGGCCTGCGATTGTTGAGGTTAAGCAACGTTCGCAATGGTCGGTCACGGAATGGGTGACCAAATACTTTTCATCTCGAGCTCCTCCGTGCTTCGGAAGGCACGTTAAGCCGTTGGTCCCGGCTGCACTTGCAGTCGTTAATACCCACCAATCCGCACTGAGCCCGCGTGGTGGGTCATGGCTCATTCTCCTTATTCATCCAAAAGGAAGGCCAGTGCCCCAGCAGTGGGGACATTAAATGGCTAATGATGATGATCTGGTGATCAATCACTAGCACAGGAAGGTTTAATTATAATTTTGCATTAGTTTCGACCCACACGTACCATAACCACAACACGTGGGCGGGGCGCATTTTGTATTGGAAATCAATAGTACAATTTACACGTAGGTACCACATTTTGCAGTCATTATCGACCGCGTGAGTGATACCAACCACGACGCAATCACCAGCGACGACGACGACGTATCCGTCAGGATGGCGGATGTATGACTTCCAAAAAAATCATTAATAAACTATAGGTATAAATGTACGGAAAACGTTCTTTTTTGTACTACCTAAAATATGTGTTAATGTACGTTTTCGTATGCGTAGCAATCGTTATTTTACAGTGAGCCGCCATCCTTATGTCAGGTTGGCGGGTGAATTCTACTGAACAATTGACGTATATTTTATTCCTAATGTCAGATTTGAAATAAGTTAATTTGAATAGAATTCACCCGTTAACCTGACATAAGGATGGCGGCTCACCGTAAAATAACGATTGCTACGCATACAATTTTAGTACAAAAAAGAACGTTTTCCGTACATTTATATAGTTTATTAATGATTTATTTGGAAGTCATACATCCGCCATTCTGACGGATACACGACGACGACGCTGCGAACTAGCGGCCGGCCACATCGCTTACGACGTAACCACATCACAAAGAACTACTAGCGACAACAACATTTTGTCGCACAACCACAACGCAACTGCAAAAAGCTACATCGTTACTGAGATTTTAAATTATTTTTATGCATTCACAATGCAATTTTGTAAGTATAGGAAAAATGTGATAGTAAAAAACCACGAGCCCTATAAGTAGCTTTCAGGCGGGATTACAAAGGCGGGATGACAAGAATTTCAATTCAGCGGGTTTTTTACTATCACATTTTTCCTATACATCGTTACTATTCACACGTAAAACCATGCCTATTTCACTCCCTGTGTCGGCTCGAAAACGCCGGCGTTGTAAATCCATATAAATTAGGTCCGCAAAAGAGCTAGAATATATGCGATAGAAAGAGATACAACGACAACGAGTGGCCGTTCGTAATTTGCCTGCGCCGTACAAGCTGAATTCTACTTTATTGCGTTATAATTAGAGTTGCTATTTCTTTAAATGACTTAGCGGAGTGAACTATCTGTTACATAGTTACTATTTAGTAATCTGTGACGTAACCACATTTTGTCGCTGCGATGTGGTGTGGTTGTGGTTCGTGTGGGTCGACACTTAGTTTTACTACATAGGTAAAAATAACGACCTTTTTTCCAGTGCTGGTATTTTCATTAGCATTTCAAAATCTAGGCTTGTTCAAGCAAAAACAAAATTCTACAACTTTTTAACCAAAATTAGCTGAACTTGTTAAAAACATTTGGGAATCTGCGTCAAATTATCCTACTAATACTATAAATGTGAAAGTTTAGTAAGATGTTTGGATGGATGCTTAGATGTTTGTATGTTTGTTACTCAATCACGCCAAAACGGCTCTATGGATTTGGCTGAAATTTGAGACACAGATACTTTGTGGCCCGGAGAGGAACAAAGGCTACTTTTTATGACACATACCTCCTCCTTTAAAAGCCTGTTGTACTGTAGCGGCTTTCAAACGTAATTTTAAAAAGTATTTGCTTGAAATCCAAAAAAGTTAAAACTAACTAGTGTTTAATTTCGCTGTGTTATAGTATATGTTCATTTAGTTTGTATTTATGTATATTTAGCTTATGTTATTTATTACTATGTAGCTCCTTTCCCTATTATGCTATGCGTTTTCAGAAATGCAGTGTGACCAGTAGTGCTCTCATAAACACAGGTACCCACGGAAGATCAGCGTCGGAGTGTCTATGACATCCGACACATGCTGAGTGGATACATTTTTAGTGCCACATTGTTATTACATGTTTACCACCTTATTGTACCGCCGGCCGAGTGTGTGTCACTAAATAAATAATTTTCTTTCTTTCTTTCTTTCTTTATCCTGGAAAAATATCACATTCCCGCAGGATAACATCGTGCATACCATGCAGGCGAAGCCGCGGGCGGAAAGCTAGTTGCTTATAAATTAGAGAACGACCACCTACAGTCTTGCTATAAATCTTATTTATTAAACGACGACGAACCATAATCAGTGTGATATGCCTATGCACTGCTTTTTATCCACTTCTACTCGAATTTCCGCTCATTGCTACATCACAGTGTAAGGCGAACATTAGGAGAGCTCAACACCTGACAAGAACGTGGTGAGGTGACACGTTCCAAACTGAAGCTGTTACCTTCGCACTTTTACTGTCTGCACTTCGTAACAAGTAGCTACTCCATCCAAAGGCTAGTCTGCCTTCAACAAAGTCATATTTGACTTTACACGACTCACTCTCTAGACAACTTGGAAATGTGCCAACGACTTCCGACTAAGCTGTTTAAAGTCGCATTACCAAGTTAAACTTACTTTATGTGTTAACTTAGTTTTGCTTACGTATTAATCTTAATTCTTCCAAAGGACATGAATTTCAAGTAGGTAAAGAAAGTTTAGTCATTAGTTAGAAGTTTTCGTCAAGTATTTTTTGGCCTTGAGGCTCTCGGAGCTTAAAATGTTGGAGAATGAACCTAGCTTGGTGTTCAAAATTGCCTAACTTCAGTTGACTAATAGGGTAACCCAATATCTAAATTTAACTAACTTGCAATAGCAATAATTTCATCTTTAGTTATTGTCAAATATTATGTGGAAAGGTATTTCTTTCGTGCGTGAGGGTTGTAATATCTTCACATTGATGCGCTATTGGCTATACAGCGCGTAAGAAGTATTGGATAAATTCGACGCTTCTCGTAACGACTCCGTAGCTCTGTGGTTAGATCAGTCGCCCGCATAGCAAAAGGTCGTGGGTTTGAGTCCCATCGAAGCTGAGGGCCTACTCTGAAACGCAAAACCCGAAACTTCGTTATACCCGTCCCTCGCACGCTCGAGCTCGAGTCATGACAGAATCGTATGAAAGGGACGGGGCTAACCGAAGTTTCGGATGTGCGTTTCAGAGTACGGTCCCTGGTTGTGAGACGGGTCGATTTTTTCTATATACTTCATTTTCAATTTTTCAATAAACTCAATATCTGTTGCAATCGCTCTTAGTTTGATTTTACAGGCATCAATACTTACAAATTAGTATGTACGACGTTAAAACGACGGAAAAGATTTTGTAAACGATAGTACCTAAATAATAATCTATCACGTGTTCTAACAGGACTTTCGAGGCAAACTCGCTCTTTGAAATGTCAACGCGCTGAACTGATTTCATCATTATCATCATCAGCCTATTAACGTCCACTGCTGGACATAGGCCTCTCCAAGAGTACGCCATCGAGCACGATCAGTGGCTACTCTCATCCAGCTCTTGCCAGCCACCCTGCAAAGATCGTCGCTCCACCTAGTCTGAGGGCGTCCTACACTACGTTTGCGGATTCGCGGTCTCCACTATAGAACTCGCTTACCCCAGCGGTTATCGGTCCTGCGGCTTCTGATGAAATGATTTGGCCTAGGAAAAACTAGTTTGTCCCAAAATCGGGTTTGACCGGTATTATACCGGTACATAATTTTAAACTTACTCATTTCCATTCCATATTATATGTAAATCTATATCACATATCTTCTCCTAGCATTGCACTCACTCCCTTCTGTCCTCTTCTTTGTTATTGTATCTACTCCAGGTTTCCTGGAAGAGATTGGTATTTAGCAATTAGGCCACCTTTTTGTATGTTTTCTTTCTGTTTTGTTGTGTTCTTTCCATGTACTTAAATGATTTATATCTATGTGCAATAAAGTGTTTTTTTATTATTAATAAATTTTAAAAGATCTATTAGGTATTATTGCGAATAGCCTATGGTCCTATTTTTATTAGCGATAAATCGCTAAAATTACTCATTACAATAAATTATTTTTGGAATAAACGTCAAATCAGACAACAAAATTATGTACAATATTAAAACGGCTCGTTCTTATTTGGTATCAAGTATCTCAGAGTTTAAATGAGGTTCTTCAGGAAATACAAACAAAACAATGAATTTCTCGGAGAAGTTGAAAACAATTAATTTAATTTGGAAAATTAATGGCTGACAAGTTTGCTGGGCAGACTTTAAGCACGCAAGGCCACTAAAATGATACAAAACAAGATATTTAACGGTATTTTATTAGTATTATATATCTTTAGATTCAAACAAACCATTGACAAGACATATTTTGTGTGTATGACGGACCTGTTTGGACAAATTTGCTGGTTTGTTTTATTTTCTTTGTAATGAAAGAAACTACAATTTATGTTTTTTTCAATCCACAACGGCGTAACACTTACCCTTCATCACACCTGATATTAAGTGATGATATGGCCGAAGGTGGAAGCGTACTACTCCCGGAATCCTCAATTACTGAGGAACTGGCTATCTATCTCTAACTGCCGGGATACAACAATGCTGAAAACATCGTTCTTATGGCGTCGGACTTAGATAAGATGGTGGTAGCTAGCCAGGCGGACTTTGAAGCCCCACCAGCCCCACCACCAACCAAACCGAATACAATAATGTACCTCCACTGGGAATTGAACTCTGATACCGCTGGTGAGTACCACTAGACTACAGAGGAGGTTAAGTGTGACACGACAAAAGTTGAAACCTCTTAGTTCCGGAGTCGGAGTTCCGTTTTCTGCATAAGGTTCTTCAAAATTCTACATTACTTACCTAATTAATCGCTTTCTTGATCAACTTGTCCTAATTGAAAATGAATATAATAAATTTTCTTTGATAAATTTAAGATGCAAAAGATCGCATATACACGGCGTAATTTTAATTAGCATAAATATTTTAGGGGATGTCAGTGCCCATCAATATGAACAACTTTCACTATGGGACCAACCATGGAATCGCGAAAAAAAAACAGCTGTTCCATACATTTCAGTCGACTCGATGTTGTACTTTTGTATGGAACAGCTGATTTTTTTTCGCGATTCCATGGTTGGCCCCTTGAAAGTTGTTCATATTGATGGGCACTAACATCCCCTAAAATATTTATGCTAATTAAAATTTAGCCGTGTATTTATTAATCATAAGGTTAGTAATAAAATTTAAATAATTATTATGATCGGGATTATACGGAGCCAACATAACAAATTCTACTTTAAAAAGAAATCAAATTGCACCACCCAATTTGCCTCTGCTTCAATTCCCAAATACCGCGTAAATTTCAAAGCATAAAGAATTCGATATAGGCAGGCAGCACGGCGGTGCCCGAGTTTAGTTTTTGGAAGGTTCCATTCCCGGCTTGGAGCACCGCCAACAGATAGCGCACTGATACTGTCGCCTCTGGGACTAAGGGACTCGGCTTATTTTGGAATGACTTATCTTATGGATAAAGCAGAGCTTCAAGTTAATTAGGAACCTGTTGTTTTAGTTTGGTTTTGGGGCCTTTAAAGACCCCACGTGACTGTTTGTACACGTTATAAAAAAGGCGCGACGGGCGGAGGGTTAAAAAGGTAAAACAGTTAAAAATTTCAATTATCTTTTGTTTT
This sequence comes from Crambus lathoniellus, assembly GCA_949710035.1. Lineage (NCBI taxonomy): Eukaryota > Metazoa > Arthropoda > Insecta > Lepidoptera > Crambidae > Crambus > Crambus lathoniellus. The sequence continues at coordinate 22,616,760 of OX453314.1, read as the reverse complement.
AAATTTTTAGATAATGATAAAAATAGAATCCACAATAGAGCTGATTATGGATTATATTATAATTTAACCAAATGATGGGCAGTGATATTGTCGCCTCGGGACTGAGGGACTCAGCCCGTTTTGGAAGGACTGTTTTGATTAAACCACAGAACACACTTTCTTTGTTCTGTGGGTAAAACAGAGCTTTGAGTTAATTAAGAACGTTGAATTGGTAGTAAATAGGTAGGGGATAATTATCTTGATTATATTTTTACGGATTTCACTTGACTTATTAATATAGTTGCCATCGTTACCTGAAAATAATAATATTTTTACAGTTGTACATACTTGTGTTGTAAGTGTGTGGGATATAGATCACTTAAAATCACAAATAAAAATGTAAGTACACTAGCTGTTGCCCGCGACTTCGTACGCGCGGTGTAGTGACTTTTGTGTTAGTTTAGTTATGTGTGTTTGTTGCCCAGATTTCATAACGCTCTTCTTGAAATCCTATTCTCTACTAAAAGGGTCTAAAGAATATCGAATATGCAGGCTAGGGTATGAACATGGTATGTTGTTATCAAATGCTACATGAACATAGTTGAGCCCTCATTCATAGATCTGTCCGTCTACCTATCAAGAAACTTTTTCACAAGTATGCGTGGGAGGTATCAAGCTAAAATTTATGTTCTTACTTAGTAATGCATAATATCAGGCCAATCATATTTTTACTTTAAAATGAAAAAGAGATTGTGTGTATCCATATTAATATTATAAATGTGAAAGAGGGTTTGTTTGTTTATCCGTCTTTCACGTCAAAATTGATGCAACGGATCGACGTGACTTTTGGAATGGGAATAGTTTGGCAGCTGAAAAGTGACATACTTAGGCAGCCATTAGACAGTCAATCTGGATCGCGATCCGCGATCAAAATCAAAGATCGCGATCCAGATTGACTCTGTACGAAGGTGATTGACGGCTCGCGATCTTGATCGCAAAATATCTACATAGTAAATCTCGATCGCGATCTGGATGGACTGTGTAATGGCTGCCTTAGACTAATTTTTATCCCTGAAAAATATCACATTCCCGCGGGATAACGTCGTCGTTTAGTCCGAGCTTGCGAAGTCGCGGGCGGAAGGCTAGTATTTTGATATGTAGACATTTCCTATTTGTGAGAGCTTGTAATTAGGTATAAAATATAATGATATACCATTTAATTATTTAATTTAACATCATTTATGTAAGCTTTCCTAGTAAATAAATGAATAAATAAGTTAGATAGAAAACTATTTTTAATATTCCTTTATTTTATTGGATGGTACCTACGGCTGAAGGCCTAAGTAGCCAGAGCCGGTTAAATGACATAAAAAATGGTAGGTAGGTGTCGGTATCTACGTACTGGCCACTTAGCGTTTATGAGCAAATTTTTCAAAATTACATTGGTGACATTTTGTCTACATTGCGACAAACTTATTTCACACAGTGGTTAGTTTTTGGTACTAAATATACTATTGACTGCCGGCAGTCCATTTTGACAGTTAATTTTGTGTTGCTAGTGGCTCCTCCACGACCACTGTCACCGGGTCAGATATATTTGTGGCACCACTATACTTACTGTAGCGACATCTAGCGTCGAGTGGAAATGCGAAATAGAAATATTACATCAATAGGGTGAAAACTTCAGTTTTGGCCACTGCCCCGAGTGCTTACTTAGCTTAAAACATTTCGTTAATAACTTTTGCTTGATAATATACTTTTTAGTTAAGTATTGATTTCTCGATGACGTATCTTTTAAAATTTGATTAACAAAAACACATCAATCGGCACCCTTCGCACATTTTAAGTTTAAAAAATAGGTTTTTAATTTACTAAAATAAAACTAAATTTCGTAAGTATATGAATACTTAGTTATATGTTTTTTACTATGTTTGTCCACGAATTTCTCGAAATCTTAAGGCATATCGAGATGATTCTATTTGATTTAAATTAGGTGTATTCTAACTTTGGGAACAGTCCTGGCACCGACCTCAAAAAGGTACCTAAATTATAGATATTATATTTTTCCTTTTCAGTTGACAAATACTTTTTGGAGTATGTAAAATTTTTTTAAGTAGTTTTTTTGTATTGTAAGAATTTAAAAATGTAAAGAAAAGTATAAGATACATTCTTGACAATTTTAGATATAAATTTTGTATTTTATAGATACCTACTTAAGACCACAGGCGAAAGAAGTGAAAAACATCTTAAAGTGGCAACAGCGGGGGCTTTCATCCTACTTAATATAATCATTCGAATGTACATTTGTGAAAGGTATATCGTAATCTTACTGACTTCCTGCGCCATCTATTGCTTAGTAGTTATGATGCGAAAGAAGTGAAAAACATCCTAAAGTGGCAACAGAGGGGGCTTTCACCCTAATTAAAATAATCATTCGAATGTACTTTTGTGAGAGGTATATCTTACTGACTACCTGCACCATCTATTGCTTAGTAGATATAATGACGTAAATAACATGAAATTATTTTTATGATTTTATATGGGCCTGGATGGGTTTCAATTTATATTATGTTTTGAAGCAGGTAAAAAAAAATAACATGATTCATTATTAATTGAGACAGCGATTAAATATAACATATTTTCATAATCATGTGGCGCCATCTATTTTAGTAAGAATCAGTCTTTGTATTTTCCCGTAGGAATAAGGGGTTTTTATTAAATATAAAGAAATTTTCCCGCAATAAAAGGTACCCTATATGTTGACCCGGGTTATAAGCTATTACTTCACAAAATTTGGTAAAAATCCGTCCAGTAGTTTTTGCGTGAAAAGCGAACATACAAACAGACAAACAGACAAACAGACAAACAGACAAAAATTTTAATATCTATCGTTTTGGGGTCTATATCCTGTACACATCACATAGCAGTAATTTTTTTTTTTAATCTTTCATGTACAGACTTTTTTTCCGTTTCTGTTTTATTATATGTATAGATAACATATTTCTACAAAAAATACTTTACTTTTTCCACCACTCGAGAAAAGGCCCAAATTGAACGTCAAGTTAGTGTTCAACGGCAGAGAGGGCCTGTACTTGTCTTTTCTCATCAAAATCTAGTCTTAAAAAAAAACCACATCAAAAAAGTAAGAAATAATTCCTCAGCAAATAAATAACGTAAGTACTTTGAAGTCGGGCGTGAAACATGTACAATTTTTTGTTGTTTTTGTTAAAACCCGCCCGACTTCAAAGTACTTACGTTATTTATTTGCTGAGGAATTATTTCTTACTTTTTTGATGTGGTTTTTTAGAAGGCGGTTTTATTTTTTTATAAAAATAATTTTTATTTCACTCTTTTTAGTGCATCGTGCAGGCAATTTACGTGTTTTCTGGTAAATAGGTATGTGATCAAACTCAAAACCTCCTTTTTCGAAGTCGGTTAAAATACCTTGAGGTATCTTCTTTTTAACAAAACAAGAATCATCTAAATCGGTTTATAAACAAAGGAGTTATGCCTAAAGATACGTATTAAATTCACATAAAGTGGTGACGAAAACGACAGTATTTTCAAGATTTCCTGAAAACTACTGAACCGATTTCAAAATTTCAAAAAATGGGACCAACTTGGAAACCAACCTTGAACCATTTCAATCGGTTCAGCCGTCTTCGAGTAATCGGTAGACATACACAAAAAAAAAAAAAAAAAAAAAAAAAAAAACATACAGACGAATAGAGAACCTCCTCCTTTTTGATTTAGAAGTCGGTTAAAAAGGCTTTCCTTCCCGAATCCCGTCCAAATCAATCTCAACAATGGCTCAGAAGTCACACCTTTCACACACTTCTCAGTAATGTGGCTAACAACGTATAAAAAGGTCGTGCGTTGCGGGCCGCGCAATATTGTCACAGCCTAATGATATATTGGGAGAACCCTTTACGTTTCCACACCTGTGGACTGAGCGTTTTCTCTAGGGTTGAGACTCTGAAATAATTGTATGATGTTAAAAAATAGAAGAACCGAATAAAAACAGTTCTATTCCCGTAATTAGGTTGTTTGTGGGTTCTGCCACTGTTGCCAATCCATTAGGCGCGTCTTTCATGCAAGTATGACGTCACATTGACGTACAAGTTGTTTGCAGTCAATGCATTGGAACATGTTTTCATGTTTATTTGAATGCAGTCTGCAGCTACTAGTTGGACAGGAGTTCATTTTGATATAGACCAAGATTTGGACCAGATTTAAAATCTGGTCCAAATCTTGGTATATATCAAATATCCATTCGCATAAAATCTGAGATTTTATGCGAATGGATATGAATAACCAATAATTTATTTAATCTCAAAAGCTGGTGTGATATTAGTGGATGAATATTTTGTATGGAAATAAGCAAAACATTAAATTTTCTATTGGCAGCCCTAACGAGATTCCTGAATTGGTAGCGTAACAAACGATTTTCGCGCGTCACCTTCGGGTTGGAAGTTAAATTTTACTCTGTGGCAAGAATTCTTGGGATTTTTAGGCCCATATTGCATTGCGTGTAAATTCTCTGTGATATATTGTGTTTGAGAGCGAAAGTATGTATGAACTGCAAAACGATCGATAGATAGATAATTATTATTGTTTGTCGAAGCTTGATTTTTGCCCAGCAGCCTGTGTCTGGGGCTGAGCAGAAAAGTGGTCGTACGTTATATCGCATTTTATCTATGCCACCGCGTCAGCGTTTGATGATGATGATGATGAAGTGTTTATTTTTATTTATTAAAAAGGGGCAAACGAACTTGTTAAACAAACTGTTTGGCAGGATCAAGGTACCGTTCGAAACAGTGGTTCTGGTACCATTATCTTTTGAGGCCAGCCAGGCCGGATGGGGCCAAACTGAAATACTTACTTACTTTCTTACTTCGCGTGCTCAGCAACCCGAAGTGGATCTTGGCCTCCGATGTTAAAACTGAAATGCTGCCTTATTTTGTAGAGAAATAAGGCAGCATTTACTATATAATTGTCCGGCCCCATTCGGCCGGTCCGGCGCGTCTTGAGATTAAAGCTTGACTGTATAAAAGCTCATGGATTAGTGCTGACAATTGACACTTTTTCCATTCTTATCGCCTATCAGTTTATCGGAACTACGCGGGTAATAACACCATGTGTAGGATGTTCAACAGGTTCACTGTCCACCGACCATGTGTGGTCTGTAGACGGAAAGCTGTTCACGTTCACAGTCCACATATTATGGTCTGCTTGCCGGTACAATTTCTAGGCTTTTTGTAGCTGTGAACGTACAGGGATAGTTCCATATATTGCGCGGACTTGATAGGACTTATAACTGAGAACCTAAAAAGTGCTGGGACATGCGGAACTTCAATTTTTTTTGTAAAATAAGATTTGACAATATTCGTCTCAACTGGACGTGAGAGGTACTTCCTCTTTTATGTTTGGACAGTGAACCTGTTAATATATTTTCCGTGAGATAATAACAAAAAAATTAACTGTAACTAAAATGCCCCAGTCGCGCTCAGAGTTATGGCACGAACTCTAATATCCATTATTGTTGTTTTGAAATATTTACTAGTAAAAGAAAACAAATTCCAAGTGTTTTAAACACGAAGATGAATATTCCCCGAGGTTTATCCTAAATAGAGTGTCCTAGTAGTCCTTATCGTGTCTGGAGGCGAGCCAAGTGGAGCCTGTATCCCTTCAATGTCTCGGGAGCTCAAGGAGACGGAATAGCTATTTAAGGCGATACTCGAAAAAAATATGCTGAAGCGAGATAGCAATGAGAAAACGACGCGCGCGGGAGCGAGACCGATTTTGCAGATTAGGGAAAAAAGTTAAACTGTGGGAAAAATCTGCTACCCTTCCACACCCATTTGTGCCTATCCAGGAAAAGCTCCCTCCTAGCCTTGAACTTCCCAGATCAGTATTGGAGATCTCTAAATAGACTTCGTACCCAAGTTGGTCGAAGTAAAGATAACCTGTTCAGGTGGGGCTTTACCAGTAACACGGATCTCGCGTGCAGGTGTGGTTACGCTCCACAGTCCATGGCCCACCTCATTGATTGCTCTGCATGCCCGGACACCTGCACGTGAGAGGACCTCATGTTGGCTGCAGATAACGCCGTGGAAGTAGCCAACAACATGTGATTTGGTACTTGTCATTGACACGTTGAAGAAGAAGAAGAAGGAAAAAAACCCACAAAATCACTTCGTATTAAAAAACTACAGCGATTTAAAAAATGCTTCTATACGATCCTAAATATTATTGGTGTCCACTAATTAAACATTCCAACATTGTAAGTAAGTAACCTTATTTACGAATAATAAGATAGAGATAGAATAATTTAGAGGTCTTTTTTAGAAAAAGTGTCGAGGCAATATCATAAAATCGTGTTTTTGAAACTATACGAGTAGGGAGATATTGGGCATTCTGCCCCACCTACCATTCGTTTCGGCTAAACGCCTCCACTCACTCACGGTGGGGTGGAACGCCCAATATCTTTTTGTCGTTTTTGGTTGTTTGCCTCCACTGACTCTCGGTGTAATAGAAGGCTCAATATTATAAATTAATTTCACATTACATAGTCCATGTATTCATGCAAAATCTATCTTGGATCAATATAAAAAGCAAAATCACTAATCAATCATTCATTTCGACTACGACGCGCAGAACAATTACTCCTATGAAATTTATTAAACAACCTCAAACGTTGGAATTGAATAAAATTTGTCCAGATGGGGAGGCAGTTGCATCTCGACACGGAAATCTGCTACCCAACTCAATTCGATGTTTAGTTTGTGGACCTACAAACTGTGGAAAAACAAACTTGGTTATAGGTCTTTTATTGCATGAAAATGGATTACGTTTTAGAAATGTATATCTGTATTCAAAAACACTGTACCAACCCAAGTATATGTACTTAGAGAACGTTTTGAAACTTGTACCGAGTATAACATTTTCAAAATATCGTGATAATGAATTAATTCTCAGCCCACATGAAGCCAAACCATATTCAGTAATCATTTTTGATGACGTGGCATGTGAGAATCAAAGTAATATGAGAGACTATTTTGCTATGGGTAGACATAAATTTATTGATTGTTTTTATTTGAACCAAACATACAGTAAAATACCGAAGCAACTGGTGAGAGATAATGCAAACCTATTAGTTTTATTCAAGCAAGATGATGTAAATTTACGACATGTATATGATGAGCATGTTAATAGCGATATGACGTGGACCCAATTTAGAGAAATGACTTCAAAAGTTTGGAACGTCCGTACAGTTATTTAGTAATTAATAAAGATTGTGCTAAAAACAATGGTTGTTACAGAATGAACTTTGATACCTTTGTTACATTCGAAAAGTAAATAAAAACACGAACCATCTGTATAAATTTTCATTTCATTAAAAAATCTGAAAGATAAAACACATATTATAATCAGATTTAAAAAATGGAAAAGGAATTGAAAACACAAATTGTTCAAGCTGCTGCGGCTGTCAAAAAAAAAGTTAATGAAATGCGTATGGCAGAGTCTTACAATGAAAAATTTTTGGATACATTTTTTCAACCTATTACAAAACCATTTCATCAAATAATTAACGATAATAGCACCCTTAAGCAACTGAATGTATCTAAAAACAAAAATATTTGTGAACAATTGAACAATACACATTTTAAGAATGAAGAAACTCTGCTTAAATCCCCATACAATTCTGATGAAGAAATCGATGAGAGCAGTTCTGATTCTGAGGCTAGTAACAAAAGTTTACCAAGTAATTCATCTTTTGCTACAGTTGAGTCATTACAAAGCCCTAAGCAAAACACTTCGTCTTGGTCGTTGTCTTCTGAAGTGTTTGAAGATGTTCCATATGGAGTCAGGAGAGAACGAGGAAAACTGATGATGGGGAGCTCACGTGTGAATGTGGATGATGACAACGTATATATAGCTGGTGAATCGTACCAGAAGACCCCTGGTTTGTTTGAGCTTTTGTTTAAGAAAATACCTGATTTATCTTTAGTGTCTGAAAATGATTCACAAGTATATAAAGCAATGCTCCAAGAAACAAACGCTCATCGAAGGGATTATGATCGAAGTAAACCTATAAAAACTAATAGAGGAATAAAGTATTTACGAATTATAAAACCTCTTTTCAAGTTACGTAAACCTTCAACATCTTCCGTTTCTTCATGTAAAGATCAACTTACCGAAGGGGAAGGGTTAACAATTAAAAAGAAATTTAAAAAATATACTGATTATGTTTACTGGGATGACCCCAATGAATTAGTCGAAAGATTAAAATTGTTAATAGCCTCTAAGGATGCTGGAAATACCGGGGTGAACAACGAAATTATTTCTATTGTTGAAGAGTTACGTGAAAATGGTCATATAAATTAAAATGATAGTATATATTAACTGCTGCAGTAGTTTGTCTTTTATTTCCAAATCTCCATTTGAATACATCGGATCTCCAAAAAATGAATATCGATAAATTTGGTCATCATGTACATAAAAGATTACGTTTATCAGAATTAATAGATTTAAAGGAAAACTCTTTAGTAAAATCAGAGGACGGAAGTTTTGACTTGCGTTCATCGCGACTGACTGGAGTTGGTAAACCCCTGAAACATGACGATGTTGTCAATAAGCAATACGTTGATGAAAAAATGTCTAATCTATGTACAAAAACTGAAATAAAAAAGATTATCGAGGCAATAAAAGATGATATCACTGACAACTTCGATCAGTTTGAAAAAAAGTTTTATACTAAGAGCTCAACAGAACAAAAAATATTATCTAAGCAAAATGGTCAAACACCAAATAGTAAGAGAGATCCATAGATCTGCACGCAAAAATTTTGTCCGTCGATCTGTTTACCTGAAAGGAATCAATGACTTGTGGCAAGCTGACCTGATTGATTTTAAATCCTTAAAAAAGTATAACAATGGATACCCCTTCATTTTAGTGGTTCTGGATTGCTTTACTAAATATGCATGGGCTGTTCCTCTAAAATCAAAATCAGCAAGATGTGTGGTTGATGGTTTTAACCAAATTTTTTCAACATGCGGTAGTCGCCCTGCTAACTTACAAACTGACATGGGAACAGAATTTTATAACGAATCCTTTCAACAGCTTATGCAGTCACTTAACATAAATCACTATTCATCGTATTCTACAAAAAAAGCATCTATAGTTGAAAGATTGATAAGAACATTAAAAAATAAATTACATATTTATTTTAGCTGTAATGGTAGTTACAAGTGGATAGGAAAAACTTTAGTTGATGTTTTGCGCACATATAATAATAGCAAACATCGTATCACCAAGTATAAACCAATCGATGTGACTTCTGAAAAAGAAGAGGAAGTTAAAAGCAATATCAAAAACTTTAACAAGAAGCAAAATACCAAACAAAAAAAAAACATAAAAATTGGTGACTATGTTAGAATAAGTAAATATAAAAGTAGTTTCGATAAGGGTTATACGCCGAACTGGTCAACAGAAATATTTACCATTAAAACGTTGAATAGTACTTCACCTGTTACCTATAATATAGTAGATCAACGAAAGCAACCAATATTGGGATCATTTTATCGTGAAGAATTACAGAAAACAAATTATCCTAATGTTTATTTGGTTGAAAAAGTTATTAAAAGAAAAGGAAATAAACGTTTAGTAAAATGGTTGGGACTTTCTGATCGAGAAAACAGTTGGATAGACCATAGCTCCATCATACAATAATAAAATCATAGGTTTACTAACCTTGTAATCATTATATATCAGGAAATGCAAGGAGGAGGACTTGTCAACAGTATTATTGATTGTATACCATTTGAACTTCACTTGCCTGGATATAATTATTGTGGTCCAGGAACAAAGTTACAGAAAAGATTATCAAGAGGAGACAAAGGTGTTAATAAATTGGACGAAGCCTGCAAACTGCATGATATTGCATACATTAACAACGATTTTGATAGTAGACATAAAGCAGATTTGCAACTGTTAGATATGGCTAAGAAACGAATGCATTCAAAAGACGCAGGCAAGGGCGAAAAGTTAGCATCATGGTTAGTCAGTAAAGTTATGAAAGCAAAAGTCAAAACTGGTTCTGGCGTTAAGAAATTTAAGACTCTTATATCAAGAATACAATCGAAATTAAAAAAAATTAATCCAAAAAATCATACAACTGCCATTAAATACGCTTACCAAGTCGCCAAAAAGTGCTTTCCCAAACAGTGTAATTTCCATCTACCACGAATTATACCGATTCCTAAGACGGGAGGAATTTTGCCATTGATCCCCATATTTGCTGGTCTATCAGCTTTAGGTGCTTTAGCTGGAGGTGCAGCTGGTATTGCAAAAACAGTAAACGAATATAAAGCTGCTCAACAGAATCTTAAAGAGTCAGAACGACATAACAAAACAATGGAATCGATTGCAATAGGAAAGGGTCTTTATATTAAACCGTATAAAAAAGGCAATGGTTTATATTTAAAGAGTTCAAAAAACTAAATCCTAAGCTACCTAATCGTGCGTTATCTAATATTGACATCTTTAAGTATTCCGTTAATATACCATATTTTCGTGGAGTTTACATGAAAGACAGATTACCAAAAATACCTAAAACAATAGAGTGTGGAATTGTAAATTTAGATAATCACAATAATCACGGAACGCATTGGGTAGCTTATGCAATAATTAATAACTATTGTGAATATTTTGATAGTTTTGGTGATTTAAAACCGCCTGAAGAGTTGGTGAAATATTTCGGGCAACGTGACATTTATTATAATTATGATCGATATCAAAAATTTAACAGTTTCAAGTGTGGACATTTATGTTTAAGTTTTTTGCAGAAATTTTGGACTGAATATAGTATATATTAAAGATTTTACTGTTTTATTTTATCATTTCCACCATGTCTTTCACACTGTCCATAACAGGAAAAAGTTCCCTCATAACAACAAATTACTCTCCTACTTTGGAACTCGACAGTGATTACGAGTGTGCTCTATTACATTTATCTACCTTTAATTCTATACCTAATATCACAAAAAGTAACAATAAATTTCATTATGGTAATAATGAAGTGGTTGAAATTCCTGAAGGAGCTTATGAACTTCAAGATATTTACGATTTGATAAAACAAAAAGTAAAAGATTGTATTTTAAAATTATATTGCAACAACAATACGCTTAAGGCATCTATATTCTGCTCTAAAGATATACACTTTGATAAACAAGATTCTATTGGAGAATTGTTGGGTTTTGGTAAGCTATTCCTAAAAAGTAATATAATACACGACTCACAACTTCCAGTCAACATTTTATCAACAACTGTGGTGAGAGTCGAATGTGACTTCGTAAGCGGTTCATATATAAACGGAAAACCAAGTCACATTATACATGAATTTGCACCTACTGTACCACCTGGATACAGAATAATAGAAATACCTAAGATCCCTATATATTTTCCAGTAAATAGGAATACAATAAACAGTATTACTATCAGAATACTAGATATTAATAATAATCTGGTGGATCTACGAGGTGAAGAAGTGAATTTATACTTACATCTGAAAAGAGTATGATTCAGTACAATAAAAGGGTCTCACTGCACTGTCAGAAGTCTAGTGATAATCGAGCAGTTCGGAAGAACACACATTCTCACGCTAAAATAAAACTAACAGCAGATAATAAAGCATTTTTAAAATTGATTGGACTGCTAAAATGAATATCTTAAATATAACGAATCCGCCAGTTTACGATAATTCTATAGAGTGTATAGAAACTCATTCCTATAAACCATACGTAACAAGTTTTAATAGAAACGATGAAATACGAATACCGATTAATCAACAAGACTTATATTTGCTTCCAAGTGCTAGCACATTGTATTTGGAAGGTGTGATCAATGTGGTGAAAACTGGTACCAAGGAGAAGGTACCTGCAATTCATTTAATTAATAACTCTATTATGTTCCTATTTCAAGATATACGTTATGAATTAAATGGTGTTGAAATTGATAAAGTGAAGAATGCAGGGATAACAACGACTATGAAAAATTTACTTTCTATGAAGGAAACGGAACTAAGACCTTCTAAGGCATGGGGTTGGGATATACAAGGCACCAGAATCGAATCTACTCACTTTTCTGTATCAATTCCGCTAAATAGGATCTTAGGATTTGCGGAAGATTATAAAAAAGTAATTGTGAATTGTAAACATGAACTCGTATTGCTTAGGAGCAATACAGATCTCAATGCTTTAAAAGTTAATACGGGCGAAACTGTAGAAGGCATTGATATTCATAAAATTATTTGGAGGGTCCCTCATATCAAAGTTTCTGATAGAGAAAAAATCGGTTTACTCAAACTCCTTGAAAAAGATAAGCCGATCCAATTAGCGTTCCGTAACTAGTCGTGCTCTCACAGTCACAAGTCTCACATCGTAACTCACAGTCGTGCGTGACGCGCTTGACGTACGGCCGTGTGTGTTATCGCTTGTAACTCGCATTAAAATATTACGCAAAAAAGGAGTATTAGTGTAGTGGCACGATGGTGCAATGTAAAAAATGCAAGTTGTTTGTATCAGTGACGAAGGAGGATGTCCTCAGGTGCAAAGGTGATTGTGGAGGCATTTTTCACAAAAAGTGCGTGAAAAATTGTAAGTTGTTTACGCAAAGAGATATGTGTGAGGAATGCTACAAAGGTGGTGACTCGCCGAATTTACAAACGAACAACCAAAGGGACAAGCAAAATATAGAAGAAACAGAAGAAGTAAACGAAGGAGTATTGAAGCAGATGAATAAAAAACTGGAGGTAATCTTTAAAATGGAAAAAAATCTAGAAGATATAAGAAAAGCAGTTGAGTTCTATGCAGAAAAGTATCAAGAACTGATTGAGTTTAAACAAGAATCAACAAAAAAAATTAAAGCTCTAGAACAAAAGAACGTATATTTGGAAAAATATATCAAAGCACAAGACGAAAGGATTATATCATTAGAACAAAATGAAAAAGAAAGAAACATAGAATTGGTTGGTGTAGAAAAAAGGGGAACTGAAAATTTAACATTAGTAATAAATACATTAAGTAAAAAACTACAGCTGAATCCTGATGATATATACGAAGTCAAGAGGGTAGGAGTAGAAAATAAAAAGGATAAGGAGCAGCGGCCACAGCCGGTTATCGTTAAGCTTCGAACAAAAGAAGCCAAAGATATGTGGCTGCAAAAGCGCAAACACGGCATTTCGAATGGTCAGCTGTATGGAGACAATAGCGAGAGAAAAATATATATAAATGAGGATTTGTGTAAACATCTACGACAACTATTTTGGGTTACAAAAAAAGAGCTTAAACCCCATTATAGCTTCATATGGATCCAAAATTCAAAAATTTTGGTAAAGGCTAATGAAAACATAAAAAAGATTTACACGATTCGATGCGAAAGTGACATTCAACGACTTGTTCAAATAGCTGAGAACAAAGAAATATAATAATGCAGTTAGTTGGACAGTAGATACACACAACGTGATTTTGTATCATTGTATCTATGGCTGATTTACAAGTAAACGACTGTGAATTTAATAGATTTGAAGATATAAGAAAATGGTCTGATTTTATTATTAGCAAAGATGATAAGATTGAAATAGACATAATACACCTAAACATTCGTTCATTAAGAAAAAATTTCAACCAGCTGTTGGTATTACTTAGAGCATGCCAAACTAACATCGATATGATAGTTCTAAGCGAAATAAACATAAAAGGACACGAGGTGCCATTATATACAATAAAGGGATATAACACTTATGAATACACTAGAGATTATAAAAGAGGAGGAGGAATATTAGTATACGTGAAAAAGGAGTTAACTTGTGATTTCAAACAAATATCATCATTGGACGTAGAAGTAATTCATGGAAAAATTACAACACAGTTGAGGAACATACATATACTAGGATTATACAGACCGCCAGAGAAAAACAAGTTAGAGTTTATTCGACAGATCGATCAAATAATTAGCAGCATACCGAGCTCTGAAAATATAGTGGTCATCGGTGATATGAATATTGACTTGAGAAAAGACAATTGGGATGCGGCCACATTTAGTTATAAAAACACCTTGTGTGATCGGGGGCTCGAGTGCGTCATACCGGAGAAAGAGATAACGCGCGAAGCTATCGTGGAGGGGAGGCTACAGGTATCATGCATCGACCATGCTTGGGTGCGACAGGACGGCGGCAGTGAGCTACGGTGCGTAGCCGCACACACGTTTGTATGCAATTTATCGGACCATCGAATGATTGGTGTAAGATTAGAATGTACTTTGCTCGAGGGTAAAAATACTAATAAGTTGCAGACTGTGCGGACTGTGGTCAATGATAACTTAGTTAAATATAAACTTGATTGTGTTAATTGGCAACAGTTAATAAGCATTGAGTGTCCCTTGTTGTTATATGATTCGTTACGTTCTATATTTTTAGCTATCTATTCTGAGTGTAAGCAAAACAAGCCGATAAGTGAAAAAAAGGAAAAACAGCCGTGGGTGAGTAACAGGTTGTTTTTTATGATAAATAAAAAAAATGAATTATTTAGAATATGGAAAAATGATCCTAGTAATATGAATAAAAGATTGGAATACACGCAATTTAGAAATAAAGTTAATAAAGTAATAAATGAAGCGAAAAATAAATACATGAGAAATCAGATCGATAAATGTAATGGGGATTTAAAGAAAATATGGGCGAATATAAATGCATGGATAGGTAGGAATAAGTTAAGTATAGATGATACAATAAATAAATATTTAGGTAAAACGGATAATTTGATTAATATATGTTCAAAATTTGCAAATACATTTACGAATGAAATTAATAAAATTAAACATAACTGTAATCAAAAGTTTATTAATAGAAGTACATATGTAAAGGAAAGTGAAACGTCCTTTCGGTTTGTGAAAGTTGATAGTAAAAGCATAGAAAAAATTATAGATAAATTAAAATGCAGTAAATCACCAGGTTTTGATGAAATCAGGGTTCAGGATTTGAAATATGCAAAGCATAACATTAGTCAGCTCTTAGCTAAGTTTATTAACATGTGCGCTGAGAAAGGTATTTACCCGGATTTATTAAAGAAAGCTTTGATCAGGCCTATATTTAAACATGGTTCCCACTTGGATTATACGAATTATAGACCAGTGGCTATTTTATCGGTCATTAACAAGATTGTGGAGAAGGTAATTGTGGGGCAGCTTAGTGACTTTTTGGAGAAACACAATATTTTAAGTACTTGTCAACATGGGTTTCGTCGGGGTAGAAGCACTACTACGGCACTATCAGCATTCACTGAGTTCATCAATGGGGAACTTAATAACGGTAACCAGGTTCTGGCGCTCTTCATAGACTTCAAAAAGGCGTTTGATACATTGGATCACACGCAACTTTTGAAGGCTATGGAGGAGTGTGGAATCAGGGGGCCAACAAATAAGTTTTTTAGTAACTACCTTGAAGGCAGGACGCTCCGCACTGTTGTATCAGGTACAACGGGAGAGGATGCACAGGTAACACTCGGTGTGCCCACTGGTTCAGTGTTTGGCCCTTTAGGCTATATTATTCACGTTAATAGTATGGTTAATGTGATTAAGCATTCGATGGTATGTATGTACGCAGACGACACATGTTTGTTGGTGGCTGGTAGGGATATAAATCTGTTAAGACAGAAATTGCAGTCTGATTTTGAAATGATCACTAAGTGGGCCCATGACAATGGCATTATTTTAAATACATGTAAAACTAATTGTATGCATATATGTTCGCCCCATAACGTGAAAGCAAAGAGGGCAACCCTTAGTGAATTACAAATTGTAGGTCATTCTTATGATTGTTTGCATCAGAATAAGGTTAACTGTTCTTGTAAACCCCTACAGTATGTAGATAGTACTAAATATTTAGGCTTAGTTATAGACAGTAGATTTAATTGGAAACAACATGTTAAGATGGTGTGTAATAGGCTTCGATCGGTCCTGGGTAAATTCCATCATTTAAAAAGAAATTTAAGTAAGAAAACTTTGTATGTAGTGTATTATGCTTTAGTAGATTCTATTATGAGTTATGGTTTAACGTGTTATGGGCTGACGTTTAAAACATATATTGAGCAAATTAAAAAGTTACAGGTTAGGTTTTTAAAATACTTAGTAGACGTAAAATGTAAAAGGCAGTGTAAAGATGATTATTATAAATTATTTAAGATATGTAAAATATTACCAATAGATAAGAGAATAAACTACCTTATGGCTCTGGAAACATACTTTAAGGATGAACATAAGATAAGGAAATGTAACAAAATAGTAACGAGATCCATAGCCAACAAAAAACTTGTACAAATCAAGGCTAAAAATTACTACGGGGAAAGATGCAGAAATTGGGTCATTCCAAAATTATTTAATAAATATTCGTTGTTGCTAGAAGAGCCAAAATTAACTTGCAAAATAGGTTTAAAAAAAAAATTAAAAAAATGCATGATGTAAGTTTGGTGCCTTATTTAGAATAGTATTATATTTGTGTGTTATTTATTAGCATTTAAGTTTTAACTTATAGTAAATTAGTTTTGAAATAAGCGTGCGCCTACAAACTGCTTTAGCAGTTTGGCGATGTAAGTTTGTGTTAACTTAAATGTAATATGTATTTGGAAAATAAATAAAAAAAAAAAAAAAAAAAAAAAAAAAACTGGGATCTTTATGAATACCCTATGCTACCAAAAACCACAAAACACACGTGGTCGATTAAAACTTCTTCACAGATCGAAAAACCGAGATATGTGATTCTGGGTTTGCAAACTAATAGAAAAAACAATGCATCTAAAGATATGTCACAGTTTGATCATTGTGAACTACGTGACGTTAAAGTTTATTTAAATTCTGTATATTACCCATATGAAAACTATAATTCTGACTTTTTGAACCATAAATATGGTTTATTATACGAACAATTCGTAAATTTTCAACAGTCTTATTACGGACGTAACTCGAGTGCCTTGATAGGTCCGGCTGATTTTAAAAATATTGCTCCACTAATTGTAATAGATTGTTCAAGACAAAACGATAATATAAAAACAGGACCAGTCATTAACATTCGCTTAGAGCTTGAAAGTCATGAAGAGATACCGGACCAAACGTCGGCATACTGTTTAATTTTGAATGACAGTATTATCGAGTATAAGCCCCTCAGTAACATTGTACGCAAAATATCATGAGTACCACTTTGTTCGTTGATGTTCAGGGATTTAAAAATGATCAAAACCAGTTTATCATAAAGGAATTAGCACTATGTACTACAGATATCAGTCAAGTTTACCTAATAAAACCTCCATTTCCGTTTTCTAAATTAACTTCGGATGAGAAGAAAAGAGTAAGATGGATTGAAAGAAATCGAGGTATTACTTGGAGTGAAGGAAACATTGATCACAGAGAATTTAAGAGATTAATAAGCCCAATTCTTCAAAATAAAACAGTTATAATGAAAGGTCTAGAGAAACAGAAATGGATAAAGGATTTGTGTGAAAACTGTAATTTAATAGATATTGAAGATAGAGGTAGTCCTAGTTTATCAGTTTTGTGTAAAACATTTTGTGAATTAAAATCTACTTTTAATTGTGTAAATCATAAACAGGAATGCGCACTACAAAACGTAATCTGTATTAAAAAATGGTATTTGAGTTTATAAAATATAATTTGCATTTATAAGTAGGCTTTGTTATGTTAAATGATAAATAAATTTCGAAATTCATTAAAAGTTGTATTATTTAAATAAAACCTTCCTATTATTTATAAAAATAAAACACCAAATTGAACTTTAATTTTTATTACCTTAAAATATACAATAATAAAGATTGATCATAAACATTATCTAGGCACATACATATTTCCTAAAAATTACTATCACATATTTTTTTACTTATATTTCTAATCAGAGTTTCTGTTTGTTCCATAATTGGATCAAAATTATCCGTCACTACATACTGACTACTGTAGAGAATTTTATCGTTGTCACTGTCACATGGCACTGCACTGTTGTTGTCCAAGTCTACGACCTCAACCCTGATGAGGCGTACACCACGTCTGACTTCGTTGCTGTATACGAAGGAGCCTCCACTTTGCTGGCATGATTTCTTCGCAGGAACTGGGCTTTCTTCTTGACCTCCACGTTTTGTCTTCTTTTTCTTTGGCTCTCGTTGTAATCTAGCTAGCTCCGGGAACACTTCATCAAAGTTGGCAAGAGGATCTTGAGCGTTTTGTTCAAATAAACTGCACGAATCCATCTTCTTTTTTATTAGTTCTAACCTCGCACTTATATTTCCGAATTACTGTGTTGTTGTCACAGTGGTCAACAGAGGAATGCTCTAAATTAATTATAATAAAAATACTCGTAACTAACGGTTCTATTGCTGACTTATCATTTTGCAAAGTTTTCATGTTTGAACCTGTCAAATTTCGCAACATCCGTACTTTACTCAAGTACTGCTGATGTCGTGTTATTTGTAAACACGTGCACCAAATTTCGCAACATCTCTAAAGTATTACCTTACGTAGATACTGCTGGCGTCGCGTTATTTGTAAACACGTGCACATAATTAAGTCCATTGAATTTAAATTAGTTGTTTTATTAAATATTAGGTTATTGCGAAATAAAATAACTTCTATGACAGACAATTTATTTAACATTATTTTTACAATTATAAAAACCTAGAGATACTATGACTACATACAAAATAAAGTAAATATTAAACTAATGCAAAACAATATTTAAATTTTATTATGAGACACTTTAAAAAACCATCTTAAAAGGCAATTATTAAATTATGTCAGAACTACCCCAAGCCGTCGTCGACACTTTGTCGAGAGATATTAATCTTTTATCATCATTACCAGAAAGTGCAATTTTATTAACACCTCTTGTGAATATTTCGTGTTTAATAGATCTGAAAAGTATGTTCTTTTTGCGTATAATATTATTATTCAAAAGAACTGATTCGTAGTCTCTCATGGTTAAGTCACGTATAACGTACGATTTGGTACCTTTAGCTTTTTTAATAACTTTTTCTGAGGTTCTTACACAATAGAGTTTAGATCTCAAACCAACGAAATCTGATATTAAACGACCGCTCATTTCGTCCTTAAATAATCCTGGTACTTTTTTATTTATCAAAGGTAGGTCAAAACAATTTTGTTCATCGAAATTACTTGTGTCAAAAAAATGTAAAAATTCATTTTTCATATCTTGGTAAAAATCTAAAGTATTAACAATGTATATAAAACTGTCAGTGTCAGTATAGCAAAGTTGAACACGGTTATTATAATATGGTTTTATTATATTATAATGAAAATTATACATATGTGCTTTAGATAACTCCAACACGGTAAAACCTACATAAATGGGCTTATCTAAAATAATTTGATCGGGTTTCATTTCAATGGCAACCAAGTTGTTTGTGAAGACAGATACACTATGAAAATGTGGACTTGCAATTAGTTTATTTGCGCTCAATTTCTTTTTGGTTTTATTACTATTATCAGCCCATTTGCTAACAAGATGCACGTTTACTCGAGCTTCATTATTTTCAAGAGTTTTGCCAAATACAGAATTATTTAAAAGTTTAAAAAAATCTTGTTCAAAAGCAGACTCAGCTTTTTGACGAAGACTTGTATTTAATTCAATATATTTTTTAAGATAGTCACTTTGTCGAAAAGCGATTACACGATGAATTTTGCGCATTAGCAACCCGTGCTCTATACATTTTTTCAGGTGAACATAATGAATAACATAATTAAATTTGTTATATAAATTAGGTATTAATTTTTTTGTTTTACCACCAGGTGGAATGCACTTTTCAGGACAAAATGGTAAATCATTATGTAAACGATGTAAATATTCAGGATAAATCAAATCAACCTCGAGTATGTAACCGTATTCACCATCATCATCTACGTCTAAAATTTCCAATAGTTCTATTTCATCTTTATTTAAAAATCTAAAATCAGAATAAGGCAAGGTTTGACTCATGCTGTATCCGTATAAATTATTACAGTCTAAATAAACGATATAAGAATCTTCCTTAGTGGAATCGTAGTTGGACATGTATTTGTTATTAGCTTTCGCGTAGCGATGAGAAACCATGCACACGCCTCCTCTTATTCCATCTTGAATCATACGAATCATTGACAAATCGTCGAGAAGCTCAAGTTGAACACCCGTTTTTAAAAGCATTGCGTCGAATGATAAGCTTGGTGCAGTAACATAAAAAGCGGGATCAAGTTGGTAATGATATTTACACGTAATGCGAAATTTTTCAAATATGTCTGATAGTAAAAGAACATCTGTTTTTAAATACAAGTCGGTATATTCACCTAAATCTTTTACTTCAAAATTAGTCCACACCGCCTGAGCATGTTTATAATCTTCTTCCGTGACATGTTCATTTGTAAGAGAATTGAAAAAGCTTGATTTTACGGGTAACTTTTTTTCTGAATAACAGTCCCAGTTATTCATATAATCGTAAGGATATACTCCTTTTCTCGTCAATAATTCGAAACGCTTTTTGTTGGGAAAATGAGAACGTAAGTTGTGAAAATCATCCTTCTTCATAGTTTTAGCCAGTTTATCTAAACTCGTTCCTAAAAATTTAAATGAATCAGTAAAACGTAACTGAACAAATTCCCCATTAGATACTGGTAAAAATTTAGTAAACGAAATATAATTTTCTTTAGTTTTGGGTATAACTTTTATATTACCAGGCATTTCTCCTAACTCTTTTATAAAAAGATGACAGTCGTAGCCAGATAAATTGTGAAAAAAAATAGGTATGAATTTTGGCGTTTTATAGTTCAAATTACAAATTTGATGAGCTGCGCCACGATAACGACCTGAGACGTGACAGTGATCGCGGACTTTATCTTGCCACAGCAAATGATCACAAATATGGCACCTTGTTGCTTGGACAAAGTTAGCAGCATCTAGCTCCGTAAAATTCATAGGTTTTGAACAGTTTAAAACTTCATGAATTTTCTTGGCTTCGTCATGAATGAGTTCAACAAACTTTGAAACATAATCTAGCCCTCGATAAGAAACGAGCTGATTTAGTGATGCATCGAACGAACAAACAACGTTATATGCGAAAGCGACTGGTACGTGCCGCTGTAAATCGGTTGTAGCCGCCAACGCAGGGTTCGGTTCGCATCCTAGCACTGGTTGTAACATAGTTTCAAAATCAGCATAAATTACAAATGGAATGTTCTGTTTACGATCAAAATTCTTGAATTGTAAAACAGATCCTTTGTTTGGTAATACTGTAACAACACCCCCACAGACATGACTCTCGAGCTCGTCCTTCGAAGAAAAAAATATCAAACAATCATCGCAAAAATACAAAGAACCATGATGCTTAGTAATTTGATTTCTAACGAGACGACCTAAGTTTTTAATTAAACAGTAATGAGATTTATCGTTTGACTCTATGAGTAAAAGATGAATGCGCTTACCGTTTTTGACACAATTTTCCGATTTGAACAACGGTCCTGTAACAAACTTATCATCTTTTAAACCATAAACGTTAACACTAATACCAGGATTATTTTTCTCAAAAATACTTATATCAGAGAAGCTTACTGGAAAAGAGATATCATTAATATTAAGTACGTGTTTAAAATGTGGATAGGACGATACGCGTTCCGGATGTTTGTTGGTTGGATAGAGAGCCGCGGTAACACACCACAAGAAACAATGCTTGTCATTGTTTTGAATGTTAAGACATGCTTTTTTATTTTTAATAAACTTTGGTAAATCTATATAAGTTGACCCCCGTAGTGGTTCATACTTATTTATATTGATTTCAAAATGAGAGTTGTGCAAAAAAGACCAACCACTGTCTCTCTCTTGAAATTCTTCAATGTTTTTATTTAAATAATTCATAACTTTTGAATAAATATCATTAAAGTTATAATTTAAATGAATTGAAAAATTTCTAGTGGCAAATGACTTTATTTCCTGACTGTTATCTTTCATTAATAGAAACATTGAATAAAGTTCGAAATTAACTTTAACACTAGTGTGAATAGTCAATGACTGATCTAACAGAGACTTTATTTTAGAATGCATACTGTTGAAAAAAATATTTACTGAGTATAAGTCATTTTCATCAGCGGCCACTATTCTGTAAGTAGCAATACGCCCGCGGAATGCTGACCTTACTAATTCTACTCCATCGCAATAATTTATTATATTCTTGTTTTTGTGAGTGTTACTCCGCAAGTGTCCTACCCACCTACGTTTATCCACTGAAACATTACAAGACGAGCAAAAAGGCATTATTATGTACCTACCTACTAATTTACTTGTAGTTAAGATATGAGGTGCCTACTCTGACTCGTTAGTTAAAGTGTCTCGAAATTCTAATATATTAATAACTAATTCTAATAGTAAATACTTATAATATAAAAATGAAAATTTAATCAAATAATTTATTTCTCTATTTTTATTTACATAATTTTATATTCAACTTATCCGAGTAAAAAGTAGGTGTAGCTTCTTCAAACAAAAGGCTAGTTTCTTTAACGAATCGCTGCAGCAGTTTCCACTGCGACGAATCGTTCTCGAGCTGGCAGTTTAAGCGCAGCAACGCCTTCTTCCAACGTTCGTCCGCAGCGCTGGCCTCGGCGTCGTCGCGCTGGTACACCTTGAGCTCCACGTAGAAGTCGCCGGCGGTGGTGGCGAGTCGGCGCTGCGAGCCGTTGGCAACTCGGTTTATTATGTACGATGATAGTTTGGTTTTCTTGGTTTCCACGGCTTGAGCTTCCTCTTCACCCAAACCAAAGATGTCTAAGGTTTTCGTTTTCTTGATAGAGTTTCTGAAACCAAAAAATATTATTACTATGTGATACTATACTTTGTAATTTTTGTATAGTTAATAATAATAAATTTCTTACAATCACACCAATTATCTAGCTCATAAGTAGTTATCATTATGAAACTGTGTTATGGAAACTAGATAACGGATAAATAATAGGTCTTTACCTATGAAATTGCCGTTTTGTATGGAGATTTCTGTAATTATTTTTTTTCCATACTAACGTTTTTGTTATTATTTAACGACTAATATTATGTAAATTTACAAAATTTTACACACGTATTTATGGACATTTTAACTACTAAATGACACATTCGTTAAGAGAAAAAAATTTTTTTTCACTAAGTTACAACTAATAAAGTACGAAATTCTGGAAACAAAAATAGTCGTAACTTTCGGAATAAGTTTTTTCTATGTAAATAATCAAATATCGTGGTTATTAAATTATCAAAAGTTGCTCGATACGGTCTTAATGTAACGCAATATTAAAGAAATTATATATTTCTAATATTATAAAAGTTGTTAAGTTATATGTACAAAAGAAAAAAACGGCAATTTCATATGTAAAGACCTATTATATACTTATATACTTTTTTTGTAAATACATACTTATTATACATACATAACACCCAGACCAAGACAAATAGACATGTTCATGCACACAAATATTTGTCTTGTTCGGGAATCGAACCCAAGACCTCTGGCGCAGAAGACAGGTATCCTACCCCTGCGCCAAATCGGTCGGCAATTACATTTTAATTAAACCATTATTTCAATAACATTAAGGGCGACTTTCATCACTGATATTTCGTGTTTAATACTTAGTTCTGCCTCTGTCATCTGTTTGAATGTGACAGGGACAGAAATACGTTTTAAACACGTTTAGCGTTAATCGCGTTTAAATATCATTGGTGAAATCGGGCCTAAGTAACAATAAACGCTGAACTATAAATGTTGGATTCGTTACTCTGAATAAACACAAATAACTATAAATAAAAAAAAGGAAAGTCATAACACTTTATTAGTTATAAACTAAAATAACTTTTACTTTACAGATGTCTATATATGAGATAGAATACTAAGTATCACAAAAAATAATTAATTCCACCAGGATTCGAACCCGGAGTATTTCTAAGGATGCATAAAGTTAAATCAATTTGAAATGTTTACCTTTGCGAGTTAGTTGTTTTCGACTTGCGCTTAGAAGATGTTGCCTTTGTTTTGCTGAGCAGCTGCTCCTGAGCAGCGATCGATTCACAGTAGTCGGAGTCAGACCTGAAAGTTAAAAAATATTTATAAAGGATTATAAGATACTAGCCTTCTACCCGCGGCTCCGTCCGCGTGGGTTACACGACGCTATCCCGTGGGAGTGTGATATTCCTTCCTAGGCTCTCAAACTATTTCCATTCCAAACTTCTTCAAAAGGGGTTCAGCCGTTTTGACGTGAAAACGAAACAAACAAACAAACAGACATATACATTTCCGCATTTATAATATTAGTAGGGATTATTTATTCGCACAACATTGAAATATTTGTCTGCAAATAAAGATCATAGAAATAAAGGTTATTTAACAGTTCTTAAATACTTACTAACATTTTGTTAGATTTTGCCGATGATGGACGATGCACACCTTGTTATGCTATGCGATGGGGCTCGAGGGGCTGGAGGGCAGGGCAGCAGCGATCTTGAACCGTAACTTGCAAATACTTGCAGCACAAAATTAGTGAATGAAAAGTGAAAGAAATTTCCACGCTTTTATTGGAAAATAATGCTTACAAATCATTTTTTGTATTAAATCAAAAAGACATAAATCCATAGTTTATTTAGGATTCGAAAAGTAGGTCTTATTACTTACGAGGTATGATTCATCAGTATCGTCATAATGCTAATTTAAATCGACTATGATTGAAGTAAACAACACGAAAATTTTTAACCGACGTCTAAAAGATGGAGTTTATCAATTTGTTGTATATAGATACTTATATTTTTTATGTTTGTTTACTTATTATAAGTTTATTTCGGTCTCATTAGTTTAGTCACTTTTTAAACACATTAACCTTAAACACAAATTAATATTTTGATAATTTTTAAAACTATGATTTCGATCCCATTAGTTATGGTTGCTTTAAAACGCATTAACCTAAAAATAAATAAAAAAAATTATTATTTTCAAAACTAAGATTTTATCTTGTAAATTAAATTGTTTATTTTTTATTAATTTAATATCTTTACGGTAGGATTATATAACTTGTACGTATCATCATTATTTTACCATAAAAAATAGGGGACTTAACAACCTACCAATCTACCTTTAGAGAAATAAACTACAGCTACCAATGCAGTAAAGTAATACAGATGTGTTATAACAAAATAAATAATTTGTTACAGTAATTAAGTAAGCTATTGTTTCTATAGACAATTATTAGTTATATTTTCACTAAAGTACCTATTGTTTAATCTATAATAATATAAGCATAAAAAACTTATTCATCCTTCTAGTATTTTTTGCGGTAAATTCATCTATTTACGATTGTACCGGAATCGTGATACAGTAAGTTTCATTTTTGTACAAAACATACCATTTAATGGATGACTTAACATTCTGCCAGTTAACCTTTAGGGAATACTCCCGCTATGAATATTGTGTAATCGAATAAAATATTAGTATAATACAGATGTTCTGTAAAATATTATTTATTGTTATTAGGTATTATTATTATTAAAGACATTTATTTTTTATATTCTTAGTTTAACTAACGTGTACCTAGTAATTATCCTTAATAATTAATAATAGATAAGTAAACAATCATTTTCATCGTTCAAATTTTATCTTGTAAAAAATTTAAACCCATGAATGCATCAAAATTGATTCAGTGCGTTCAGTCATGAAAAATAGAGACAGAATTACTTTAGCATTTATAGCATTAGAATTGAATTAGTTTATTACAGAAGGAAAGTCGTGTTATTACAGTTAACTTATAAAAATATTGAATTTCCGTTTTACGGACATCCGGTTTTTGTTTTGATTAATATTTAATTATTTAATCATGCTTATTTAACAGAATATTAATATCAAAATGTATAATTTTTTCCACTGAAAGCTATACTAATGGCGGAAATACATGGTTCACTTTTGCCTTTCAATTTGGATGAAGTAATAAGTAAGATAAAGTAAGAAATTGAACAATGTAAACGTAAAAGTGAATCATTCAATGTCAATGTGCGCCTGTATTTCGTCACCTTTCAACCAAAGTGAATCAATTTGGTTGAACCGTGTAATATTAGCATAAAATACATCAAGTAATTTATACTGAGAGACAAACTGTGTTGTTTATCAATAGTTGAATAATCATTTCCATATTTCCGCCGCACACAAACAAGAAATAATTTTAATACTTAGGTACCTTTCTTTTTAATTTTTAATATTCATTTTAATGGACGAATGCATAAAGGTAAATTGTCATGTTGTTCATGGTACTAAAACAAATGTGTGTAATGTCTAGCTAATTTAAATGTTTACGCTTTTATCATCATATAAAATACTTTTGCAATAAAACTATATTCATCATATCTTATATCTATCGAAGAACCTCTACCTTTACTAGACGATAACGACGGATGTCGATGCGAAACAAACACAACTAATTCGCAAAACCCTAACGCTGCATTAATGCAGTGTGACCTTATTTTACCTCGTATTGTATGAGCGTATGGTACAAGTAATAGAAAACTGCGTGTTTGATATTTTTCGCAGCTATTGAAGCCATAGTTAATAATGTATTTCATAAAAAAGTATGAATGCGAATAAAAACATATTCGAATACTGTTGACACGATAATGACCATAATTTCAAACGCTCGGACAATAATTAAATTTAGTATATCAATATAATGAGATATGTTTATTTCACATAGACGCACATAACTAAAAATCTTTATAACAATTTTTTTATATGTATATTGACATTAAACTTTCGGTAATAGGTGTCATTAAAAACCGTAAAAAAAACTATGCATATTTTTTGTGACTAAATCATGTCTATTTCATTTTGCGTATTTAACCGTTAATTCATAATTAGATTAGAATATATGATTGATTACAAAATTCATTTACATACTATGAAGGCAGT
Organism: Crambus lathoniellus; assembly: GCA_949710035.1. Classification (NCBI taxonomy): domain Eukaryota; kingdom Metazoa; phylum Arthropoda; class Insecta; order Lepidoptera; family Crambidae; genus Crambus; species Crambus lathoniellus. The sequence continues at coordinate 22,589,761 of OX453314.1, read as the reverse complement.
TACTAATTCAAGTGTAAATTATTCATTGTTACTGAAATACAAAAGCAATGGATGTATCATACACGCTTGTGCGAGCGAAACGCTTCAGCTAATGACTTAACGCACGCATTAGAACGGTCTACCTTTAATCATTACCACAGTCGATTTGCATTGAAGAGAGTGTGTGTCAGTGTACCTATATTTATTTGCGAGTTATTTAATAATTGTACATTTTTAATCAAAGTGATGTCAAAGTGCCGTTTAATACTGCTTTTACTGTATAACCATGTTGAGTGGAAATGCGAACTTAGTGTTGTACTGAAATACTGATCTCTTGATGGCAATTCCGAGGCAATCAGCACAGGAAGACCATGAGCCAATCGGGCCTAGAGTTCAGAGTTCCTTTATAATGAGTATGTTTGTGGTCAAAACGTTCAGTGATTTAAAATGTTTGATCTCTAGTCGGCAACTCCGAGGCAATCTGCCCAGAATACAATTCAGGGAGACCGTGAGCCAATCTGGTCTAGAGATCAAAGTCATTGATTGACACTTACAACGTTTGATGAAAATAAAAAATAACGAGCTCTAGTCGGCAACTCCGAGGTAATTTGCTCTGAATAAAATTCAGGGAGACCGTGAGCCATTCTGGTCTAGAGTTTTTTTTTTCATGTTGTTAATACACTTTAAACGAATGCTTATTTAATTACAATTGATATTATGAAACTCTTGTCGGCAACTCCGAGGCAATCTGCTCAGAATTAAATTCTGGGAGACCGTGAACCATTCTGGTCTAGAGATTTTTTTTCATGTTGTGAATACACTTTGAATAATGCTTATTTAATTACAATTGATATTATGAAACTCTTGTCGGCAACTCCGAGGCAATCTGCTCAGAATTAAATTCTGGGAAACCGTGAACCATTCTGGTCAAGAGATTCGAACTCTAGTCGGCAACTCCGAGGCAATCTGCTCAGAATAAAATTCAGGGAGACCGTGAGCCATTCTGGTCTAGAGATTTTTTTTCATGTTGTAAATACACTTTGAACAATACTTATTTAATTACAATTGATATTATGAAACTCTTGTTGGCAACTCTGAGGCAATCTGCTCAGAATTAAGTTCAGGGAGACCGTGAGCCAATCTGGCCGAGAGTTCTTATTTAACATTGTGTTTGGATGCTTCTCTAGGTGAGCTTTTCCTCCACATGGTTGTCAGTGAGTAGCAGTAATAACGGTTTATTATAACAATTAATAACTTACGGTATCAAAGAGGACTCATGTTTTGTGTGCATAATGATGAAATGAAACATTGTTATCAGGTGAGTCAAACAGTAAAACTTTTTGATTGAAGCGGATTCTCGCAACTGATTTGTAAACAGTGAATTCATAACTTGATAATGTGAAATTAATTGAAAAAGGTGAACTACCAAAACGAGCTGGAGATATTGGGCGTTCCACCCCACCGTGAGTGAGTGGAGGCGTTTAGCCGAAACGAATGGTAGGTGGGGCAGAATGCCCAATATCTCCCTACTTATACGAATCTAGATAAAGGTATGAAGAAATATATATCTTATTACCAGATTTGTAACAACTGTAACTGTCCTATAGTTTCAAATCACAAAGTCCATACATTTTCCGAGTAGCGCCTTAAGTCTTTAGAAGGAAGCTGTTGTTAGTAGATAGACGTATCGCGCGATAGCGTACCGGACGACGTTCTGTGGGCAGGCCCCCAACAAGGTGGACCGACGATCTGGTCAAGGTCACGTGAAGTCGCTGGATGCGGGCAGGGCAGGACCGATCGAGATCCTTGGGGGAGGCCAATTTTCAGCAGTGGGTGTCGTTCGGCTGACATGATGATGATGATAGTAGATAGAACAGTGACTTATGAATGGAAGTAGCAGTATAAAGCGCAGGCCTCATAGCTAGCTGGCTAAGGGTCTACCCACACGTACCACAACCACAACACGTGGGCGGGACGCATTTTGTATTGGAAATGAATAGTACAGTAATTGACACGTACCACATTTTGCCGTCATTATCGACCGCGTGAGTTACACCAACAACAACGCAACCAAAACGCAACCACAATGCACCCACTACGCAACTAACTAACTAGCGGCCGGCTACATCGCATACGACGTAACCACATCACAACTACTAGCGACAAAGCAATTACATCGAGATTTTGTCGCACGTGTGTTGTCCACAACACAACTGCAAAAAGCTGCATCGACACTACTCACACGTACCACATTTTGTGGCTGCGATGTGGTATGTTTGTAGTGTGGTTGTGGTACGTGTGGGTCGACCTAAGTGTTACCTCGTTGTTGTAAAAATAACTTCAGTTCACACCGCAAGCTGATGTCGCTCGCCTCTCTTTCTCTCTCGCAGTAAGGAAAGAGGTGAAACTCCACATCGCCCGACTCATTAGCTCGCTCGCCAGCTAGAAGTGTGGCTTGCCCTTAAGTAGGTTACATAAATCTCAGTAAGTATTCAAATTAGGCTGATGCAGTACCTACGAACATCAAATACCTATGTTTAGTATAATATTGTATATATTAGCTTCTGTAATAGGAGAATATAAGGGATCATGTCATGCAAATCAAATCTCGCAAATTTATCAGGAGACAGAACAAATAAATTTCTAAAAATTGTAAATGTTCCTATTCTTACCGTCTCGTGTTAAAATTTGGTGCCCTATACTTTTTAAACTAATAAACTTAATATTCCGTTTCTTGACTGTTATGTCTGTCTTGCCATAAAAATTGAAATCTAGAAATGTTAGAGATTTTAAACTTTCCATTCGCGTTCCATTATAATTATAAACAAGAGTAACGGGACTCAACGCGACATTTATAATGAAGTAACTACATATTATTATGTACTTACAGCTTGACGTTTCGGCTGTGTTGCTACAGCCGTGGTCACAAGCAGACTGATTGTCTGGTTGTGATCAGTCTGCTTGTGACCACGGCTGTATCAACACAGCCGAAACGTCAAGCTGTAAGTAGGCATAATAATATGTACTTCATAATAAATGTCGCGTTAAGTCCCGTTACTCTTGTTTATAATCTATAAATGTTGCTAATTTAGAAAAGAGGTGACATGTTCCCTTTCTTAATTAATCGATTCTATTATGGTTGATCATGGTGACCCATCAATTTGTACGATTTTCGCAAGGTGATCCTGAGTGGCTTTCTATTATCGTTATCGATCGAATTGACATTTAGCGATCGAAATATCACGTGACCGCTAATGTCAATCCTATACATTTCCTTTCTATTCTACTGGCGATATCGATCATAGAAAGCCACTTTTCTACACAGGGGCTGTTCCTTATCTACTATAGTTGCAAAAAGTTTAAGTGCTATCAATCAAATACAAGGAGGTATATCTATCTATTAATCTATACTAATATTAAAAAGATGTTTGTTTGTTTGTTTGCATTGAATAGGCTCCGAAACTACTGGACTGATTTAGAAAATTCTTTGACAGTGACAGAGGCTATATTTTATCCCAATACTCCCACGGGAACAGGTGCTACGCGGGTGAAACCGCGAGGATCTGCTAGTATTATATAAAGAGGTAATGTTTGACAGTTTGTATGTGTTCATAAGGAAGCTGTGCTCCAGTAATAGGGACTTTAAAATGGCTGATGATGATTAGATGATAATGAGCAAATAAAAGATATTAATTATGAACATGAATAAAAAATATTAGTCCTACTAATTCCACAACTGAAAACAAAAATTCCGCCTGCATAATCCTCAGTTTATTAAAAAAAAAACGTTTAATGCCGGACTTGCCCCAACAAAAGAAAGCATTTCCCGGCCACTTATCCCCGAAATTCATTTTTTAAAACCGTCTCGTCGTCACAATGGCTTCCGTGAACGACAAAGACGAAGAAAAAGGCAAAGTGCATTGTAGACTTGCAGCCTTCCTTACAGAGACTTTAAAACACAAAACTACGTAAGTTGTGAAGAAATATTATCCGCATTTGGTTGGTAGCTCAGATCATATATACTATACGTTGGTAGCTCAGATCATATTAGTATTATATGATCTGAGGTTGGTAGTCTTATGCTTATGCCCGAAGACTCGTACGCTACTTATCTTTGGGAGCGTCTCACACATCGCCCTGTCACTTTAAATGTCAAACGTATGAAAGTGATGCCATGATGTTTGAGACGCTCCCAAAGATGATTTGCGTTCGAGAATTTGGGCGTTATGGTTATAATAATTATATCGGAATAAATTTTATGGGTTTTATTGGTTTAATAGTCCTATAATAAAACCACCTTCTAAAAAACCACATCAAAAAAGTAAGAAATAATTCCTCACCAAATAAATAACGTAAGTACTTTGAAGTCGGGCGTGAAACATGTACAATTTTTTGTTGTTTTTGTTAAAACCCGCCCGACTTCAAAGTACTTACGTTATTTATTTGGTGAGGAATTATTTCTTACTTTTTTGATGTGGTTTTTTAGAAGGTGGTTTTATTTTTTTATAAAAATAATTTTTATTTCACTCTTTTTAGTGCATCGTGCAGGCAATTTACGTGTTTTCTGGTAAATAGGTGTGTGATCAAACTCAAAACCTCCTTTTTCGAAGTCGGTTAAAATACCTTGAGGTATCCCCTTTTTAACAAAACAAGAATCATCTAAATCGGTTTATAAACAAAGGAGTTATGCCTAAAGATACGTATTAAATTCACATAAAGTGGTAACGAAAACGACAGTATTTTCAAGATTTCCTGAAAACTACTGAACCGATTTCAAAATTTCAAAAAATGGGACCAACTTGAAAACTAACCTGATGTAATAACGTTTGAAACATTTCAATCGGTTCAGCCGTCTTCGAGTAATCGGTGGACATACACAACAAAAAAAAAAAAAAAAAAAAACATACATACAGACGAATAGAGAACCTCCTCCTTTTTGATTTAGAAGTCGGTTAAAAATAACTTTATTTTATAGGTAAGCTCTAAAAAACTTCAAAACGGAAGGAATAATAAAAAAATTGTTTCTTCATTAATTACCTTTTTCAGAGAAAACATGGTATGCAATTGGGGAACTCTTCACATGACAAAGTATTGTGTCCTTCACCAAGCTCTTACATATGTTCATACCAAATTACACCAAAATCGGTTGTTTATTAGTAAAAAGATATACAGCAAGACCACAGAACACGGAAAGATTTTTTCATCTCTCAGATTCGGAAAGTGATGTATATTTAAACTGAGCAGCGGGTCCAAAACTATCTGTTTCGCCCTAGGGTGGAAATGGAATTTTAAGAATAGAACTGAATTTGGTTACAGTCAACCATAGAGTTATAAGAAAAAGTTTTCAACTAATTTTGTATGGGGACGGGAAAAACGAGAATATCCCAAAAACGGTGCGTCTCGTAGCGTAGCTAAAATCTAACAAAATTTTCAACCCCCTATCGTACTCCGGAGATAGTTAGGAGGCATCCGATAGACATAGAGAGGTTAAAAAAATTTTTTTTGTTATTTCAAAACTTTAATTTTTTTATATGCCTATTATAGAAAAAACAGAGAAAGCGAAGCCCCCCGCCATCTTTCTTTTATTTTTCTAGATAGTTTTAGTTGTCTTTATTGCTTTTCTTATAGAGGAGGATGAAAAGTAGAGTGTATTACTCGGCCGCAAAATTATTTTCATCTCGGGCGACGTATATTGAATCCCTCGCTGCGTTCAGGATTCTACTTTAGAATCCCTCGCTGTGCTCGGGATTCTACTCTAGAATCCTTCACTGCGCTCTGGATTCAAAATAGCGCCCTCGCCGTAAATATGTTATTTTGCTCCCTTGTAATACAATCTACTATTTTCTAGAGCAAGACAGTCACAGGCTTGTTCGCATTTTTGTTTTTAGTTTGGCAAACATTTTGTCTGTACGAGAATTGATACCTACCTATTATTATTTTTTTCCAGTTTCAATAAAAGTTATTTATTATCGATAGCACAGTAGTAAAAACGGGAACGGAGTAAGGAAAAGAGGACTTTATACCTTGGTAGTAAAGTCCTGTCTATAATAGTGTAATATTCTTTAAGTATAGTATGTATAGATAGACCAACTGATGACAACTTTATTTGGCATATCGGCAAGCGATGTTATGCCAAACCGCGCCAGGCGTTTATATTGCATGACGCTTTATTGGCAATATCTATCAACAACATTAATAATTTTTATCACAAGTCCGTATATCGTTGGATACCTACTTTTATGACTATGTGTGGCTATAGTTCTGACCCTGACTTTGTCTGCGTTAAATATTATGATCATTTTATGTACTTGCTCTGAGTAATATCACTTCAAGTGTCAATGTTAAACTTTGTTTGAACGCTGAAGGTGGAAGCGCTCCATTCGGAATCCCCAATCACTGAGGAACTGGCTATCTTATCTCTAACTGCCGGAACACAACAATGCTGAAAACATCGTTGTTATGGCAACAGACTTAGATAAGATGGTGGTAGCTAGCCAGGCGGACTTTGAACAAGCCCTACCACAAACCAAACCGAATACAATATGTACGTACTCCACTGGGATTCGAACTCGGAACCTCTACCACACAGGCGGTTAAAATCGATCTGAAAACATGGAATTAAAAAATTCTGTAGCCGTAGCATGATCGACTATCGTTGTGGTAACCAAATAATTAATCATACCTACCGCCAAAATCAAAGCTGTCTTTAAGTGCTGTAGTTAAACAGGTATTGAATTTTAGTTCCGTATAGGTACGACCAAAAGTGGCGCTGCTACAAAATTCTTTCCTACTTCCCCACCCTATCTTAAGAATTGCTTTTCCATTCTTTCTTCATCCTCACACTCACACTGTACCTTGCGTTCTTCATTTGACCTTGCCCTAGAAACCCCACGACACTCTTCCGACTTCATATCCAACTCCTTTTCCGTGCATGCTGTTCGCTTGTGGATCGCGCTTCCTGAGGGCATCAAGAAGGCTCAGACACTGCGATCCTTTTCAAGTCAAAAGTCATTTCCTATCTCTTTCCTAACTTATAATGGTTATATACTTACTTTCTCTATCATTATCTAGTTGTAAGTATATACTCTTTCTCAATCCGTTTATTTGCACCCATTCCCCTAATACCCTATCAATTTGTTTTCTTTCACCCAATGTTGCCTGGTATATTGCTGTTCAGCAATAAGGCCTATTTGTGTGTTTTTCTTTATTGTATTGTTTCTGCATTTGTTGTTTTTGTAATCGTGTGCAATAACTTTTTTTATTAAGTATTACTAATACGATCACTATAACGGTTATCATAACGATATTTTTTTTGTGCTAGGGCTACAGTGCCTACATATGGCGACGACTGTAATGTAAAAGACACATGGCAGCTGAATGTAAGAGCCAACGCGCACTTGTGATTTTTAATCGGGCGATAGTTTAGTCGGAATCGTTAGACTATAGTGATCAAACTGTCGGCCGATAGTTTGGTTTTGAGAGTAGTTGTGCGATAGTTTGATCGTACAACTATCGGCCAGCCATTTTCGATAGTTTGATCGGTCGATAGTTTAATCGTCAGTGCGCGCACTTTCGAAGAGGTCGAAGCAGCACTATCCGCAGACCTCAATTTGATGGGCGAATATTACAGAAAGTGGCGCCTGTGCCCAAACCCAGCAAAGACAGAAGTAGCAGCTTTCCACCTCTCCAACTGCTTGGCAAACAAAGCCCTTAATGTCTTTTTTTTTGTGGTGAGCCAGTTACACATAACCCTGGGCCTAAATACCTAGGCTTTATAATGGACAGATCCTTAACTTATAAACTACACCTGGAAAGTCTGTCACAGAAGCTAAAAACCAGAATAAATATTATAAGGAGTCTGGCTGGCACCACTTGGGGACCGTAGGTCTTGCGCACATCTGCACTCGCACTGGTTTACTCTGCTGCCGAATACTGTGCACCAGTCTGGTACCGAAGCGCGCACACCAAGAAGGTAGATACTCAGCTCAACGAGGCTATGCGCATCATCACCGGACTCATTAAATCGACCCCACTAGCCTGGCTCTCTACGCTGGCCCTTCCTCCGCCCGAGCTGCGCAGACGCAGCGCGGCAGTTGCTGAATGGCAAAAGAGTCAAGACCCAAAGATGCCGATCCAGGAGACACTAGACCATCTTCCTCCCTACCGCTTGCCGTCTAGATTCCCTATCTGGAAAGACGATTGTCTCAAGGACCATTTCAGCACAATCGAAGCGTGGCGCTCTTCATGGGAAGCTTTTAATCACCCCTATAAGCACTTAGTACCCGATCCAACGAAGGCGCCCGCAGGGTGCGATATTCAACGTGCTCTATGGGTTAAGCTGAATCGCTTCCGAACTGGACACGGGAGGTCAAATCACCATCTACACAAGTGGGGACTAAAAGACTCGCCTGCCTGTGAGTGTGGGGCATCAGACCAGACCCTACACCATATAGTCGAGGACTGCCCACTGCACCTTTTTTCGGGCGGCTTGGCAGAGCTTCACCAACTATCGCCTGCAGCCGTAGATTGGCTGAATAACTTAAGTTTGGAGGTTTAGGATAACGCAGTCTAGCCATACGCTATGATAATGAGTGCGCGCACTGCCATATAACTCTATACTGAATCCGAGAACGATCAAACTATCGCCCGATTAAAAATCACAAGTGCGCGTTGGCTCTAAAGCGTTTCAAATCACTTTTCATCTGATTGCCCACCAAGTGATGTCACTTCAATCTAAAGCTTCTAACAGCAACGGAAATCTCAAGAACGACACAGTTCCAGAAATCGAGAGCTATAAACCATATCGCAAGTTTCCTGGAACCATTTCCAATCTGACTGCATCTGGAATTCATTCGAGACGCAACACATTGGCATATATTGGCTCAATATACTCGGATATGAATATTCATTAATCTTGAGTCAGGGAGAGTCTCTATTATTGGATGCGGATTCGCTGAACTGTTAGCTTGCACTTGAATACATTGAATGACATTTGAAACCCTCCTTCCACTTCCTATAAATTGAAGGCAGATCTATTTGAAGTTGTTTAATCTACATTTAAACTTCTACATTAATTTTATTAAGAGGTTTTGTTTGTAAGTTTGGATGTACTTTTGGAACTACTGAGCCGATTTTGAAAAATATTTTTTCTACACTCATGTTATAATAGTCGAATTATGATAGGAAGTCATACCTACCTCAACATATTATATTGACACACTTAATACCATGGCCAACTTTGAAAAATAAAAAAAAACTACCTGTATCGTAACGTAATAGCTATTACGACACCGATGTCAATCATTATAGTACACATCTTTTTTATAATTCCATGGCAAACGTAGTACTTACCAGTTTGGGGTAGATACATGTCCTTTAGTCGAGAAATATGAAATTAGGTTTTATGCGTCGAACCGGAAATTTAATATTGTTTACCCACATACATTTTATTAACAAGTTATATATTTGTTTTAAGTTCCTATATGAGTATAGATAAAGTAGTGTATAAAACTGCATGTAACTCTTTATCCATTAATTAACTATGAACTCATAATCCTTCCTACTAATATTATAAATGTGAAAGTTTAGATGTTTGGATGTTTAGATGTTTGGATGTTTGTATGTTTGTTACCCAATGACGCCAAAACGGCTGAACGGATTTGGCTGAAATTTAAGACACAGATACTTTGGAGCCTGGCCTACAAAGGCTACTTTTTATTCCGGAAAAATGTGACATTCCCGCGGGATAACGTCGTGTAGTCCACGCGGGCGAAGCCGCGGGACGAAAGCTAGTCCGTTATAAAAACAGAGTCGGTAACTAGAATTTACCACAATTATTTATCTTCTTCCAATAATTACAAAATAAAAATAATATTTTACCTAAAATTTCAATGGCTCCTTGATATTGAAAATAATATGAAATCCTAATTAATTCAAACTCAACAGAAAACGGTTACAAGCCATTATTATTTGAAACCAAACTCAAAACACAACTAAGCTTTTGATAATTCAGTTTCAGAGAAATGAACGCTTATTCTAAATCCGAATCTTGGAGAAACGTAGATTGTTCATTAAAATATTTAGCTACGAAACAATAGCAGCCATATTAAATTAATCCAGGATTAAACAAACCGCGGTTTAACTAGACTTGTGGACAGATAGACAAGCCTTGTTGCCAAAACCGATTCTAGTATCTCATTGTTCTGAAAAATTAATACCTATCTGTTAATCCATAGAAATACGTTATGAATGAATGAATGAATGAATGAATGATTCTTTATTTGGCTGCAGCAATTGAGCTAAATGCAGTATAACAATACACAATAAAAAAACTAATAAATCTAAATAAGTTTTTAGTAAAAATTTCATTTTTATGACAAGCTTTTTTGCTGACTGTACTAAATCTGAACCAAACCTGTATAAAAAATTTCAGCTCCATCGGATACTGGGAAGTGGGTCAAATTAAGCTTGCAAGATTTGTCCCCCACTAACTAACAAACTAACTAACATGGCAAGTTAATAATAAAAAAGCTGATTTTGAAAATGAGATTTTATATTATTTTTATGCATTCACAATGTAATTTTGTAAGTATAGGAAAAATGTGATAGTAAAAACCACGAGCCCCATCCCGCCTGGAAGCTACTTATGGGGCTCGTGGTTTTTACTATCACATTTTTCCTATAGCTTGTAAAATGGCGAACTGCCCAATGAACTCGTCTCACGGCTGCAGCCAAAAGTCAATTCAGCATAATATATGTCAAGCCCAGCGAGCATGACGCTGATTTTCAACTGACTCCTTGATCCCTTTTTTGACAATTGGATGCCAATTCTGCAGTATTCTTTTACTTTTGTATTGTAACCCAAAAAGTCGACCAAAAATAAAAAAAATAAAAATTGCAATACATACACATACATAATATAAGAGACTAGCTTGTCGCCCGCGGCTACGCCCGCGTGGACTGTATGTATAATATTTTTCTGGGATAAAAAGTAGCCTATTTTCTTCTCCAGGCTACAAAGTATTGGTTTGTTGTTACTCAATCACGCCGTTTTGGCGTGATTGAGTAACAAACATACAAACATCCATACATCTAAACTTTCACATTCATAATATTAGTAGGATGCGAAAGTTACTCTGTCTATCTGAGTATCTGCTACGCTTTCACGCTTAAACAACTTAAGCGATTTTGATGAAATGTTGGTACAGAGATAGAGTTGACCTTGGGAAAGGACATGGGCTAATTTTTATTCTAGAAAATCATGTACTCTGTAGTCCACGCGGGTGAAACTGCAGGCGGAGAGCTTGTATTAAATAAATCAAGGATTAAACAAACCGCAGCATAACCAGAGACTTGTGGAAGAATAGAATAGCCATGTTGTCAAAACTGATGCCAGGAGCACGTTGTGCTGACTTAAAGGGATCCTCCCAGCTTTAGCACTTTAATGACGACCAACTGCTGTTGTTGAACGGGCTACTTGCAAAACGTTGTTTTGATAAAAGAGTGTAAATAAATAAATAGTGATCCGATTCTAATATTCTGAGAACGAAACATATTTGCTTTAGGAAAAAAAGTGTACAATTGTAATCCCCGTCGCACTAAAATCCGGCGTCTGGGCCCATGGGCCAAGTAGAAAGTGGGCCCAGTCGCCGGATGGCTCTAAGTATAAACATGTCGTTGGGAGAACGATAGCGCGCGCTCAGGTGCTTTGTTTACATTATAAAAAGGCCATTAAAAATAATGGCAGTTGGCGGCTGTTGGCCTTTTATTACAAATTCTGACAACCTAAACTGAGAAAATTAGCGCAGAAAACCATAATAGTGTAACGCACACTTTACTCTTCATACAGAAATACAATAATCTACAACTCTTAGCAAACAACACGGAACGAAACACGTAATCTACAAGGCAATTCTCGCATTCGGCCGAGCGTGTGCTCCTCCCAATAAAAACGCAACGGAAAAAAGCTGAAACACGCGTTTGTAAAAATGTAAATTTTATTGCCTAAAAGCGAGCGGAGTTCCAACATGTATAAATATTTGAGTTTAAAGCGGAGTGCACACTAGGCATGCGCGTGGGGGCCAAAGGCAGTCACTCACACCGTGCCGAATTAATTTTTTATGACTAACGCGTCGTGAGCTCTCCCAGCACGGGATTAATTTACACGTTTATCCGATCTCCGGTTAATATTTAATCGTTCGTGAAATGAGCGGTTCGTTTTATCGGACGGTTAAATACAATGGTAAACATTCATTGGTTATTCATATGATATGATTCAATGAGCTGTGTGTGTTACGTACGCGCTGAATTTAAATATTGGTTTTCGCTAAAGCCATTGTAATTATATTAAATAAGTCAACATAATAGCATCTGAGATCAAGTTTTCTAAGCGATACTGTAGGCAAATGACGTACTAACTTTAAACATACCTAATCTATACAAATAAATAAAATTGGAGTGTCTGTTTGTTAATATTAAAATTACCGCTTTTTACTACATGCATATGATTTTATATACGGTACATATACCAAAATAACATTTTTTACAATTTTTGTCTGTCTGTCTGTTTGTTCCGGCTAATCTCTGCAACGGCTGGACTGATTTTGACGGGACTTTCACTGGCAGGTAGCTGTACCCCTAGTGTAAGTTTTTATGTCAAGCAAACGCATACCATTTCGATTCCGTATTTATGTCAATTTGTATGAAAACTATATAAGCGCGCTACTCGCCGCTAGAGGCGCTAATACAGTTTTCATACAAATTGACATAAATACGGAATCGAAATAGTTTGCGTTTTTTGACATAAAAACTTACACTACGGGCACTGATGTAATAAGGAATAACTTAGGCTACTTTTTATCCCGGAAAAATATCCCGTTTCCGCGGGATAACGTCGTGTAGTCCACGCGGGCGAAGCCGCGGGCGGAAAGCTAGTGTTATTATAAATTGTCCTCAAATTGACAACTTCGTAACATCTACTGACATTTTCAGCCTAAAATTATAGAGTTACATTATGTTCGCAACGGTGTAACCATCCCCTTCCTAGTGCATCTATATCACTGTCCTAGAAACGTGCCTCCTTATGCGTCGTTAATCTAGTTTATTATACTATTTATTATCTCTGTACGGCATGGATGCGGTCGGGAGACAACACAAATTTTAAAATTACAGACCACGTTATGAAAGGTTTGTGGGGTGCCGTCTAGAAAAGAGACGACATATTCATATTCGTTTATTTGCATCTTGTTGTAGCGACCCGCGTCTTCCTGTACGAGGACTTAGTTGCACTAATGGTCTTTTAGCGTGGAAACCTCATTAAAAAACTACTTTTAAGTGTAAGTGTAAAAATCTACTCGGAAATTTGTCAGAACAAACGGACCGACAATAATTATAAAATTTAAGTTTTTTTTTCTATACGAGTACTTGTCGTATATCTACTTGCAAGGTACTATTCAGTTATTTTAGGGATTAATAAGAAACAAAACACTGTCAAGATTCGTAGAATTATGTTCGTTCGTCGTTCGGCTGACATACCTACTATTAATACATATAATATATGACTGTAGTATAAGTATATAAAAATAAAGCTTATAATTTGAACATTATGAAACATAAAAAAAAACATAATTTACATTAAATACTGTGCATTCTTAAACAGCAAAGTCGTTTGTTTAAGGCGAGGATTCCCGACCGAAAAAGGCACGCTGACGCTTGCTCGGCCGCGCTCGATATACTTCACGCGGACGCAGCGGCAGCCGGCAGTGAACTGTGAACTCGCGAGTGCCCCGCGAATCGAAAATCACTTAAAATTTATTAAAAATTAACTAATAAAAAAAATTTAAATTATGACGGCCGGAATCCCTCGGCTACTCAAAGACAATCATTTTCGTATATTTTTCAGTAACTAAAACCAAGTATACTGCCTTGCATGCAAGTAATACGATATTTGGATTACTATTAGACGGATTTTAGAGATTTTATTTGACACAATAAAATATCAACAATCGAAAAAAAACGGCCGGAAGCACTAGATGATTAACTTTAAAATAACATATATTTTTTCCAAGTTTTAGTTTAAGTACTTGTGATTTGCGAGTAATCCATAATTTGAAATACCCTATTTTGGGGAATCGGCGCCTTGAACCCCTATTCATATCAGAAAACCCATCCTACTTCCTACTAATATTATAAATGTGAAAGTTTAGATGTTTGGATGTTTGTATGTTTGTTAATCAATCACGCAAAACCGGCTGAACCGATTTGGCTGAAATTTGGGACACAGATACTTTGTAGCCTGGAGAAGAACATAGGCAAATTTTTATCTCCGAAAAATGTTACATTACCGCGGGTTAACGTCGTGTAGTCAACGCGGGCGAAGCCGCGGGCGGAAAGCTAGTAGTATTATATGATATGAGGAAAACACGAAGTTAATAATATTCTTTAGAATAACATATTTTTTACGTTTGTTTTTAAACACAAGTCTAAGGCGCACTATGACTCTAACCGAGATATTAATATTGTAAGCAACGATCGGTACATACACCCAGACATGAAAAATATATTTTTACATTGACCAGCCCGGAAATTGAACCCGGGCAATCAGAGATAACGGCACCTTAAGGAATATTATTCTGTGCTCAAGTACCGGTGCGTACACCATGCGACCACGGCAAATCACATAAATGTATAATATTATCCAAAAAAAAAAACGCCTTCAAAAAAACCACATCAAAAAAGTAAGAAATAATTCCTCACCAAATAAATAACGTCTTAAGTACTTTGAAGTCGGGCGTGAAACATGTACAATTTTTTGTTGTTTTTGTTAAAACCCGCCCGACTTCAAAGTACTTACGTTATTTATTTGGTGAGGAATTATTTCTTACTTTTTTGATGTGGTTTTTTTGAAGGCGGTTTTATTTTTTTATAAAAATAATTTTTATTTCACTCTTTTTAGTGCATCGTGCAGGCAATTTACGTGTTTTCTGGTAAATAGGTATGTGATCAAACTGAAAACCTCCTTTTTCGAAGTCGGTTAAAATACCTTGAAGTATCCCTTTTTTAACAAAACAAGAATCATCTAAATCGGTTTATAAACAAAGGAGTTATGCCTAAAGATACGTATTAAATTCACATAAAGTGGTAACGAAAACGACAGTATTTTCAAGATTTCCTGAAAACTACTGAATCGATTTCAAAATTTCAAAAAATGGGACCAACTTGGAAACCAACCTGATGTAATAACGTTTGAACCATTTCAATCGGTTCAGCCGTCTTCAAGTAATCGGTGGACATACACAAAAAAAAAAAAGAGAAAAAACATACATACAGACGAATAGAGAACCTCCTCCTTTTTGATTTAGAAGTCGGTTAAAAATGATTTTTGTCATCAACCCAAGATCGCAAATTGAAATTGAAGGCAGATTTATCGTTTCATGGTCACCTTACACTGTGATTCACGTTTCATATTACAAAGATTTGATTAATAGATAAATTACAAAATATTTGAAAGCAGAAAAGAAAATATCGAGTTTTAATCAGCCAAAATTTGTTAGTTTTGATATTTGCGTAGTAGTAAGAAAGCATTATAAATAGTAAGATATTGTTTTAGGTTACATCGTTATATATTGATTTTGATAAAAAGGTAACGCACAGTGAGAGAGGCCTTCCTTATGGATGGATATGGGGAATGGGCCATCACCCACTACGCGGCCCTTAAGGCGATACTCGAAAAAAAATATGCTGAAGCGGGATAGCAATGAGAAAACGACGCGCGCGGGAGCGAGACCGATTTTGCAGATTAGGCAAAAAAACACAAAATCACTTTGTATTAAAAAACTACAGCGATTAAAAAAAAATGCTTCTATACGATCCTAAATATTACTGGTGTCCACTAATTAAACCAATTTCCAATAGTGTAAGTAACACCATTTAAGAATAATCTTGAACTTTCGTATTTTTAGAGGTCTTTTCGAAAAGAAAAAGTGTCGAGGCAAAATCATTAAATCGTGTTTTTGAAACTATACGAATCTAGATAAAGGTATGAAGAAGTATATATCTTATTACCAGATTTGTAACAACTGTAACCGTCCTATAGTTTTAAATCAAAAAGTCCATATTTTTTCCGAGTAGCGCCTTAAGTGGATAGCAGGATACTAACGATTTCAAACGCAGCCGTCACTAACGGCTCGAGATAATACATTTTTGGTCACCCATTCCGTAAGTGGCTATTGCTAAATTTGCATAACCTCATAGTTCACAGTCCGAGCTTGCTAACCACTGCACCATATCGACTCCTCGATATTATTATAGGTGGCCGAATTTCGAATTGTTAGCCGCAAAACTACGTTACACTGAACTGAAACTCCTACAATATTTGTACATTTACGACAATTTTATTTGCAGTTCCATTTGGGTACTTTTGTCAGGAGTGTAGAGTGAATAGATGTGTCTTTGGGGCATAGAAGTGGCGAAAAGAGGGATAAAGTGGGGTCCACATTGTAGTTTGAGTATTCTTTTGTTAAATACTACAGTGATATTATTGTTATTGTCATGTAAGTATGCCTCACTACTTGCAATTAGTAACAAATATTAGGACATTCTGTTATGAAATTCTAAATGTGTTTCAAGTGTACCAACACTAATGGAAAACGTAAACAAACATAATTTTATAACACTTGAAAAAAAAAATTAAGGGAACCATGAACATGACCTGTTAGAACAATGTGAAGTTATCATTTAAACAGATAACGTATTTTATTTTCAGCATGTAATAAGCAAACAACACACCAAGCCCACTAACCCACCGACACAGCCAGGCCGCTTGGTGTCGGCGGCTTTATATCCAAAGAATCCTGACGGCGACTTGTAAGTACCCGTGCGTGTCCCTGGCAACATGCCGAATTTGCTGGTTTCGTGACTCTGACTAAGTTTTCCGTTACTTGACGAGATGTCAAGTTGCCGACTAATGCACCGATAAAAAACCGACGTCTTATGGCGGCGGGTCGGTTTGGTGTATAGACTCCAATATAGAACATGTCTGAAGTAAGGCAAATCTTACCGTCGGTCGACGCACATCAGCCACACGTGGCAGCCACAAACGCAGCCACTTGAAGCTAGTCCACTTTTTAACCGACTTCAAAAAAAAGGAGGAGGTTCTCAGTTCGGTATTTCCATACTCTTAAGAATCCCCCCTTTCTACCCTATTAGGGGTTTTTTTTATAACTTCGCATACGCAGATCATTTTTAATCGTGACCAGTATCCAACATAGCAATTTTCATACTTCTAAGTTCAGAAATGAAGAAGTTCCATATAAACTTTATCTCCCCATTTTACCCTATTAAGGGGGAGTTTTTTTTACTTTGCTTACTCAGAACATTTTCAGTCGTAACCAGTATCCAACGTTCCAATTTTCATGCTTCTAAATCCATAAATGAGGAAGTTCCATATAACCTTAACCCCCCATTTTACCCCTTTAGGGGGGGAGTTTCCCAAAATCCGTTCTTAGCGGACGTCTCCTAGTCATAATCTACCTTCTTGGCAAATTTCATCTTCATTGGTCCAGTAGGTTTCGAGATTTCGTGATGAGTGAGTTATCACCTTTCATAGATGTAGGTGTACAGGGTGATTCATCAGGACGACGGTTCAGTAGGGGAAAGTTTGAAACTATAAGAGATAGAGAGAGATATTTGTTCTAAGGAAAGGAACCATGACGTCGATTTTAGAGTTAAGATTTAACTGCATTCAAAGATTATAAAATTATAAAAAGAAGAAAAAAGTAACGACTACCAGCGTCAAACGTGTGCGGCGAGTTCATTCCCACCCGTCGCTACACCGTCACCGCTAATTTTAAAATTACACTGAGGACTGCCTTATTAAGTTTTAAGTGTCAACCCACATGAACCACAACCACACCACATCGCAGCGACAAAATTTGGTACGTGTGAATAGTGTCGATGCAGCTTTTTGCAGTGTGGTTGTGCGACAAAATGTAAGGTAATGTAAGGTTGTGAAATCTGGGGTTCAGCTTCTATACAAAACAAAATTATCAAAGTTTTATTTCATTTAAATAAACTTACTCCTACAGATACCCTATATAAAAATACAAAATTATTTAATATTAACCAAATTTACATATATAGTACATGTCTCTTAATAAGAAAAATTATATCAAATACCATACACAGTAATATTACAATATCAAAAAGGATATATAAGCATAATTTAAGAAATAGAAATAAATTACATCTTCCGATACCCAGAACCCAGAACTATGGCAAAAAAGTATCACTTATGAGGGGGTACAGTTTTATAACAAATTACCAGTTGAAATTAAGGATTGTAAAAGTATATATACATTTAAAAAAAAACTTAAAGCACATCTGGCTAGTTATTTGCAAACAGAATAATAATAATAATAAAAAAAACTAACAAAAAAAGTATAATTACTTATGTATAAATATATATAGGTATATGAATAATTAATAATACATGTATATATATAAATAAAAAATAATTTAAAAAAACAAAATATTTCCTATATGTTTATATATAAATATAAATTGTAATAATGTAAACTTACATCTAAATCCGCTCAGTAATTTTTGCGTGAAAAAGTAACTCACTCACTCAACTCACAAACTTTCGCGTTTATAATAATTAGTGTGATAGAATAAGTATATAAGAAGCATAAGTACCTATATAATAAATATATAATAATAGTACATATCATTATCATCTACTACTTATATTTACTTTTATAAAGCAAGCTACCTATTGTAATAAAATTAAAAAAAAACTCCATAAGCATAAATATAATAATATATTTTTTTCATGTCGACTCAATGTATTCCTTAATCTTTGTGTTGTGCATGCGCCGGCCTTGCCGGACCCAGGACCGGTTGTAGGCAGGCTGGTGAATATGTTGCAAAAAAAGATGCGCTGTGTGTGTGCGCCTGTGTGCGTACGAAGCTAATCTGATAACCATTCAGCCATTAGTACTTAGTTTGTTTTGTTTATTTATAATTTAATGCAGTTGCGCTGCGCTTAATTTTAATTAATGTTAAGTTTTGTTTTGTAATCTCATTTTAAGTGAACATTTTATGTTTTTATGAGAATAAATGTCTTTAAACCCAAACCCAATGTCATTGTCGCTAGTACTTGTGATGGGTTACGTCGTATGCAATGTGGCCGGCCGCTAGTTCGCAGCATCGTCGCTGGTGGTTGCGTTGTGGCCGGGTGGTACCTACGTGTGAGTTGTACTGTTCATTTCCGATACAAAATGCGATCCGCCCACGTGATGTGGTTGTGGTTCGTTTGGGTTGAGCCTAATATGAATGAAAACTTTTTTTTATTTTTCCCTCATTCCGCTTCAGGCCATGGGGGACCAGAGTGGTACGCTTCCCTCGGACCAGCGGTTTGCCCGGCTATCCGGGCCTCTGCGCGGCCATCGATGGCAAACGTTGCCATTTCTTAGACTCGTGGGGGGGGGGGGGGGGACCGTGCGATCCGGGAGACAGCCAACAAGCCATCTCCCGCCCCGCACCGCCCCGACTTCAGGAAATAGGTCGATGGCGGCGTTTTGTGGTTTTGTGGCTTAAAGAAAACCTCTTTCAACGTACTACATAAAACTGTCAAAATGAACAGCGCTTCTTCGTCACTCCGCCCACCTGAGTGTGACTAAGAAGCATGAAGCATCTCGCTGAGACAGGGTTCTTTGGCCACACACACCTCCTTACACCAACTTTTTTTTTTTCTATTCTACTCCTGTCTTTGTCTGCGTACCTATTGTCCTGTCTTTAAATATTTTTTTTTATATATGTGTGTGTGTGTGTTAAATAAATCTATTTGTTTCTTACTATTTCTACTACATAAAGTAAGCTGGTCTAGAGAGCCTATATCAGAGTGCCCGTATAGATATTTGTTATTTTATTTGTAGCCGCGTCCCTCCCAAGCCCATGTCGCGCATGAATTAAATATCGCTATTTGCGGCTCCTACGGCACGCCTCTACGGCATTGGGCCGCAAATAAATGTGTGTTTTGTCATCCACAACAACAACAGTAAATTACGTTACGAGTCGAGACTTATTAAATTTGCGTATCGTATATGCGTTTAACTGTCACGTGTTAATGAAAACGGTATTATTTTATGTGTTATGTGGAAGTCTGATGTAAAAGTTTTTTATTAACAAGAAATTTTCTGGCTTTGGCAATCACATGTCGTCTATTTGAGAGAAATAATGGCTGGTCATGATGGTTGATGATTTTTATGTGCCGTGTAGTGCCGGCACATAAAAAAGATAGCACTACCCCCTCTCCTCCCGTGGGTGTCGTAAGAGGCGTCAGAGGGAAAACTGCCATCAGGAGATGGGCAGCAGCGTCTCCATGTAACAGAAGGCCATACTGCCACCGCCAATCCGCCTGCCAAGCGTGGCGATTATGGCAAAACCTCCCAAAATTACCGGACGACGTTCCGTGGGCAGGCCCCCTACGAGGTGAACCGACGATCTAGTCAAGGTCGCGGGAAGCCGTTGGATGCGGGCAGCGCAGGACCGATCGTTGTGGAGATCCTTGGGGGAGGCTTATGCCCACTGCTGGGTGTCGTTCGGCTGAAATGATGGTGATGATGATGATTTGATGATTTTGCCGCTTGTGTGGTCGAGTGGTACACTTCACCGGTAACAGACCCGGAGATTCCCAGTGGGGGTAACCATTGTATTCGGTTAGGTAAGGGCTAGTTCTAAGGGCACCCGGCTAGCTACCACCATCTTATCTAAAACTGACGCCATTAAAAAGATGCTTTCAGCATTGTTTGAATTGTGTTCAGTTCCTCAGTGGTTAACATCAGGTGCGATGAAGGCTTAGTGCTACCTACCCCGTTGTAGATAAAAAAAAAATAACCGCCTCTGTGGTCTAGTGGTTCACACCACCGACTTCAGACCAAGAGGTCCCGGGTTCGATTCCCAGTGCGGGTACATATTGTATTCGATTTAGTTGGTGGCAGGACTTGTTCTTAGTCCGCCTGGCTAGCTACCACTATCTTATCTAAGTCTGACGCCATAACAATGATTGTTATCAGTATTATTGTGTTCCGGCAGTTAAAGATAAGATAGCCAGTTCCTCAGTATTTGAGAATTCCGGGAGTAGTGCGCTTTCACCTTCAGCCTTATTGTGATGAAGGCTTAGTGCTACTGGTGCTACCCCGTAGTAGATAAATAAAAAAGGAACTGGTGTTAACACTCGAGGTTAATAAAGTGCTCGTAAAACAATCGATTTCTTAATGAATGATGATGAAAATGGTTCCGTTAAATAAAATAAAAATTGCTGTTGACTATCAAAAGAATAATGATCATGAAATTGAGACTTTAAACATTCGGACCGCATTCCATCTGAAAGCTACTTGCAGGGTTCGTGGTTTTTTTTATTATTGAGTTTTGGGTTTTTCACCAACTCGACACGAGAGGCTGGACACACGTGTGTCCAGTTGTTGAAACTCAAAATTAGTATCACTTATTATTTCGTCATCTGGACACGCCAAGATTTTGACGCGTGTCCAGATAGTGAAACTTAAATTAAATCACTTTTATGTTTTCGCCAACTGGACACAGCCAGTTTTTTTTACAAAAAGGGTACAGTTATTTTAATTTTTAGATTTTTGCACTCACAATGCAATTTTTAATATAGAAAAATGGAAAATGAAGTATTTAGAAAAAATCGACCCGTCTCACAACTAGCTCCGATGGGACTCGAACCCACGACCTTTCGCTTTCCGGGCGAATTTTTCTAAATACTTCATTTTCCATTTTTCTATATTAAAAAGGGTACAGTCAAGTGAATAATCGTTTCGTCCGTTGAATTGTTAAACGAGTAGATTTCATGACAAAGGTGCCTCACTTTTTTGTTTGAAAATTATGAAGATGATGATAAATATTGTAGAAGTTTTAGTGCTGCAAAGTTTTGCGGTGAACAATTCGAATTTTGGTCTCCTATAATAATACCGCGTCGTTCATATTGTGTTGACAGTTGCCCGTTCGGCGCACATTTGGTAGCATTGGCAGACGTTGATTTATTAAAAGTCACATAAAGCTATTAATCAATACCCTTGTTAAGTGAGAGGTGAGTTCAAGCCTGAATTACTGGAATGAGAGAGGTCTAGGCTCTTAGAAATAGAAGCGTGACTGTGATTCGTGACAAAGGGAAGTCTTGAGCAACCAATGTTGCTGATTGATTTGGCGAACTTAAGAGTTTACTATGTAAATGCTGCGATTCCCCAAAATAGGGTATTTTTGTTGTAGAACCTATTTGGTACTTTGTTCTTTCTGTTGTAGGTTCGATAATGAAAATTTAAAAAGTCGTTCTGTTTTTTGACGCGCGTAACTATGTACTTGTTGACTACTTGATTTTATTATAGCAACCATCATACGTGCTTACTGTGTTTTCTTTTCTATATTTTTCACATAAAATCCAACAATTTTAAATTATGGATTACTCGCAAATCACAAGTACCTAAAATTTGGAAAAAATATATGTTATTTTAAAGTTATTTATCTAGTGCTTCCGGTCGTTTTTTTTCGATTGGTGATATTTTACTGTGTCAAATAAAATCCCAAACATCCGTCTAATCGTAATCCAAATGTCCTATTATTTGCAGTATACTTGGTTTTAGTTCATGAAAAGTATACGAAAATAATAATTGTCTTTGAATAGCCGAGGGATTCCGGCCGTCATAAGTTTAAATTTTTTATTATTTAATTTTTAATTGAATTGTAAGTGATTTTTGATTTGCGGGGCCCTCGCGAGTTCACAGTTCACTGCCGGCTGCCGCTGCGTCCGCGTGAAGTGTATCGCGCGCGGCCGAGCAAGCGATAGGGCGTTTGTGCACTACACTGAATTTTACTGATCCGGCGGTCCGTTTTTTTACGGACCGGCGTGGCATGAAAAACACGGATGAGTAGCTTGTGCACTTGTCCGGTTTTTTACTGGCCGGGGCAGCGCAGTGATCTCTTTGAAACTACACTCTACGGACGCGTTTTAAACGAGAAGAATATATAATGAGTTCCTTGGAACGTCGGCAATTACTTGCTTTATTGCTTTATGTACGAAGACGTAGAAGACAAGAAAGAATTTTGGGTTCATCCTCTTATTGTATTTTCTCATGTGCTTGTGTCAATAAAAATAAATTTTCTTTCTTTCTTTCTTTCTTTATCAGTGAAAGGTACCTGACAGGCAGGGTCATTTACCGAAATCACAATTAATTGAGGCAGGATGAAAAATTATTTTTAACTACTATCGAATGTCTACAGCTAGCTATATAACAAAAAAAAGTTTCATCAAAATCCGCTTAGTAGTTTTTGCGTGAAACACGGACAACAGACAGACAGACAGACAAACAAAAATTTCAAAAATCATATTTTTGGTGCTCTATATAATAATACTAGCGGCCGCCCGCGGTTTCACCCGCGTGGTTCCCGTTCCCGTGGGAATATCGGGATAAAAAGTACATATAAACCTTCCTCTTGAATCACTCTATCTATTAAAAAAAACGCATCAAAATCCGTTGCGTAGTTTCAAAGATTTAAGCATACAAAGGGACATAGGGACAGAGAAAGCGACTTCGTTTTATACTATGTAGTGATGATAACGTGTTATTGGTGAGAAATAATATTAATAATAATAAATAAATAACTCACATTCACACCAATTATCTAAGCCTATTTTAATTTCATTAAGAAACTGTATCATGGAAAACTTGATAACGGATAAATATATACTTAAATACTTTTTGTTTGTAAATACATACATATTATACATAGTTAACACCCAGACCAAGACAAATAGACATGTTCATGCACACAAATATTTGTCTTGTTCGGGAATCGAACCCGAGACCACTGGCGCAGAAGGTGGGTAGCCTACTCCTGCCCCAAATCGGTCGTCAATCGAGAAAGGCGCTTGAATTTATTTTGGCGTGCGTTAATTTATTTGCGATAACTCCTAAGATATTCATTTAAATTATATGGTGTAAAAGAGTAAAATAATGTGCATGAAATGCTTAAAGCAACTAACGTATTTAGATTGATAAGGGTTAATACTGTATCCGTTTAAATAGCTTTCCAAATTACCGCATTGTTCGTAACCATTTTTAAGAGATAATATGGCTATAATAATTATGCTATCCTTAAAAGATAGACATATGCTATCGCGGACTTTTTTATAGATCTATAAAAGAGGAATATCCCAACATGCATTATTTTTTTAAACCTCGAAAGGATTAGGCAGCGTTTTTGCAGAAAGCTCCCGGGCGGCTTGCCGTTTGCCGGCACTTTCGACAATTATCGTTATATTTCTACCAATTTACACAAAACTTTCATAAATTATATATTAAAACCTTCCTGAAGAACCACGCTACCTATTAGTGAAAACCGCATGAAAATCTGTTAAGTAGTTTTAAAGACTTAAGCATATATAGGGAGAGACAGACGGGAAGCGACTTTGTTTTATTCTATGTAGTGATATTAAAATACAACCATCCGTTTTTTTCCGGACGGTAAAATTCAGTGTAGTGCACAAGCGTACATATGTTTTTCATTGCCGTCATCTCGGAACGGAAAAAAACGGTCCGGAATGGGGAAAAGTAAAATGACGGACGGTAAAATTCAGTGTGGTGCACAAGCGTCCATATGTTTTTCATAGCTGCCATATCGGTCCGTAAAAAACCGGACCGCCGGATCGGTAAAATTCAGTGTAGTGCACAAACGCCCTTAGCGTGCCTATTTCGGTCGGAAATCCTCGCCTTAAGAGTTTTTATAGAATCGTCTTTAAATCTTTCTTTTGTAGTTATTTTGTCTTTAATTGAATTGTTATTAAATCCTACTAATATTATTAATGTGAAAGTTTAGATGTTTAGATGTTTGAATATTTGTTACTCAATCACGCCAAAACGGCTAAACGGATTTGGCAGAAATTTGGGACATAGTTACTTTGTAGCCTGAAGAGGAACGTAGGCTACTTTTTATTCCGGAAAAATATCACACTTCTGCGGGATAAGGTCGTGAAGTCCACGGGTGCGAAGCCGCGGGCGGAAAGCTAGTAATGCATATGTCGCAGAAATTTTGTCAAAGTCGTGATATTATAAGTCCACTAGTGAAATTATAATTCCGCGTGATATTATGAATAGACATTACGAGAGAGTATGCACACGGCTGCAAGCCTCGGAAGTCATATAGAACACGTGATAGGATAGAAATTTAAGACTGAAGAATAACCAATCGTTTAAATGGCATTAAAACGTAACTTGTTTCTTAAATGATTGTAAATTGGTCACAAATTGGTTATTATTGTCGTTATTGAATTGACTTTTTACCGGGCTTTTTGCTTATAGGACCTCTGCTTAAGCTCCCTGTGGAAAAAAAAGGGTTTTATGAATTTCTACAAAAGGTGATAAGTAGATTCAATAAATAGATGCAAGGAAACAGGCCTTACGTAGGCGGTTAAAACAAATCAAAGTTATTAAGTTGCTAGCCGTGCTCCACAGTTTCACCTCTGTTAATTTGAGGAAAAGGAAAAAACCTTCTAAAAAAAATATATTTTATGATATTATCATAAATCAACTTAGGTTCCAAAGAAGATCGTTCAGCGTTCAATACGTTCTAATCGTAATCTACAGCATCTTACCACCATAAAGCTAAATTTAACCCTGTAATTACTTTCAAGTGAAGTTTATCAACCCGTTATTGCTGCAGCCACACGTTTATACGGCCGTATTTATCCCTCGTTAATGGACGGTATTGTTTTGCCCCGGGCCTTTGGGACCTGGCGACTGACACGTTAATAACACTAAATCAAGTATCCGCTCAATGTGCCCATTCGAGGGATTATAACGTTCAAAAATGAAACTTTATTGTTGTCAGGCTAAAATGAATTATTGATTTGAAAGTTTGTCTCGTTAAGATTTGTTTTTAAGTACCAATTTTATTTACCTTTTCATAGGAGAAGAATAAATAAATATTTTCATACAATCACACTAATTATTATCTAAGCCCGTAGTTAATTTCTTAAGAAACTGTGTCTACGTGAACTTAATAACGGATAAATATATACTTAAATACTTTTTGTTTGTAAATACATACTTAATATATATATAGAAAAACACCCAGACCAAGACAAATAGACGTTTTTTGCACCCATTCTTCGCTTCAGCTGAAAATGACTAGTAACATGTTACAAAAATACTTTCAAGTGTATTGGATTAAAAATAATTTAATTTAATTTTTAGTTCAATCTATCGTATCAAAGAAAACAGTGTCAAGTAAGGTAAATGAAACTCCATTTAAACTTGTAAACAGGCTATTTAGACTATAAGAGGCCTGAAGAGTACGGTTAAGTCCGTTAAAGGACCATTTAAATACGAATTAACTTATTTTATTCTTGGACCCTTAACTGGAACATTTATTATGTAAAAATAAAGAATTCTATTCTGCTACAATCAAGCTGAAGAGTTGGTAATAAAACAAAGATATGTAGGAAATACAAACACCCATCATTAAGATCATCATCATCCTAAGAGAACGTCAACTTTTTTTTACAATTACAAATTCTTTATTTGCCAAAAAATAGGGTGGTACAGTTTTGATGTTAATTTCCGCAACCCTGTCCATCGACAGCCACGATCACCTGTCAAGAGTGCCCGACTAAGGAAAGACCACGCAACATGCTAATGAAGTTTCGAGCATCTATTCGTTAGGGCGTTTGTGCACTACCACTGAATTTTACCGATCCGGAAAAAAACGGATGCTTGTATTTAATTAATTACCAATAAAAATGATTAATTATTAAAATACAAGCATCCGATTTTTTCCGGATCGGTAAAATTCAGTGGTAGTGCACAAACGCCCATTGTCGTGGGCCACAGACTGGAGCGGCGGCGCGTCTTGTGTCCGCGTTGAGCGGGAAAAACAAATATATTGAGACGGACGGACGGGAGGGGCCACACTGGCGCGTCCGACGGTCGCCGCGACCGGCGGCGGAGGGAATAGTACGTGTTCGCGCGTCTTGCGGATCCGCAGGTCGCCTCCGCGCCCCGCGGTCGCTCGAGTGTGGCCCACGACTTACAATGAATAGACGCAGCAATGTTAGTGCTGCTGCGCATTGAACCACTAGTGGCTACCACTGAACGGGGCTACTAGTGGAGCTACAGACGACATCTTTATACATTTTTTTATCCACAACGCCCTTCATCACACCTGATGTTAAGGCGCTACTCGGAAAAAGTATGGACTCTTTGATATAAAACTATAGGACGGTTAGAGTTGTTATAAATCTGGTAATAAGATATATATTTCTTCATACCTTTATCTAGAATGGTATAGTTTCAAAAACACGATTTTATGATTTTGGCTCGACACTTTTTCTTTTCGAAATATCAAGATTATTCTTAAATGGGGTTACATATACTATTGAAAATTGGTTTAATTAGTGGACACCAATAATATTTAGGATCGTATAGAAGCATTTTTTTAAAATCGCTATAGTTTTTTAATACGAAGTGATTTTGTGTTTTTTTTTGCATAATCGGCAAAATCGGTCTCGCTCCCGCGCGCGTCGTTTTCTCATTGCTATCTCGCTTTAGCATAATTTTTCCGAGTATCGCCTTAAGTGGTAATAAAGCTGAAAGTGGAAGCGCTCTTCTCCCGGAATCCTCAATCACTGAGGAACTGGCTATCTTATCTCTAAATGCCGGAACACAATAATGCTGAAAACAGCATTGTTATGGAGACAACATCGCTTCACTGTTCCAGATTGACCTATTACATTTGCCAGGCAATTATTGCCTATGCTAGGCAATTATTGCCTAAAAATTGCCCGTGTACGCGCGCCTTTAAAGTCAAGTTGCTTTAGTCCTAAGTCCAACTGATTACTTTGATAAAAGTAAGTGCAAAACGCTATTTGTTGAAAGTACTAGTATTCGTCTATTTTATAGTATCCATTTGTTTTAGATAGGAGTTCTCAAAGATTTCTATAGAAACTTTAAAGTGCTCAATTAGTTAGAGGATTCACCCGATTTTAGTGGTAAACCTAAGATGATTCGTATATTTTGGTATATTACGTACTCAAATAGTTTATCCCCTAAGTAATAGGGAAAAACCAAACTGTATTCACTTCCATAACTTTTGGATCTTCTGAATTGTACTTTTGTTTGTTCGTAACAAGGGACTCTGGGCGATGCATGAAATTCATATTTGCGATCAAAGTTTCGCACATTTTCGCGGACAATAGCAGGAAAATATACGATCGCCGCTTATGAGCGGACGACTGGTTTTTCAAAAAAAAATATCTTAAATACAATTATTACAGTCATTATTTTTACTTTTTTATGATTGTCAAATATCTGGAAAGGTATTTCTTTCGAGTTTGAGAGTAGGTAGTAAATATCTTCACATTTATAAAATAAACGCTGCGCTGGCTAGCTAACAGCGCGTTAGAATAAATGTATGACGTTTCTCCCAGCGACTCAGTAGCTCAGTGCTTAGAGCATTCGTCCGGACGGTAAAAGGTCGTGGGTTCGATTCCCATCGAAGCTAGTTGTGAGACGGGTCGATTTGTTTTAATACTTCCTTTTTTAATATTTTCTATACACTCATTTATTACCATTTAAATAAAAATAAATCGTCGAAATGCATTGAAGCGCATAACTTTAGAACGATGCCACCAATTTAGATAGTTATTTTTTTGTTGTGTTTGGTATTATCAGGACAAGGTTTGTATAAAAGAAAATTTATAGATGGCGCCACCCGTGCGAAGCCGGGGTGGGGGCAGCTAGTTTGATGTAAACGGGCACTTGCTTTTTTTTCATACAAACACTCACTTCGAAGTCATTTAAATAAAAGTTTTAGTTTATTTTTACAATGATTTCTTTGACAGATGTTGGATAAACGTTTGTGTTTCCGATAAGCATTTGAAACAACTGTGAAAATCCCTTCGTTTCCCCACAGAGGAAAAACTTTGAAACCTTGTTCTCACTCCCTAAGTATAAATAACAAGAAATAACAAACATTCATCCATTGTAGAATTAAACTAATAGTTTTATTTTAACCCATTGACGCCGGCCGGCCGAATAGGGTCAGAAAACAACGGAAAATGTATAGTGTCTCATTTTCCCAGGCTTGAAGAATTATTTGCAGGGGGTGCTTCTCACCACGACCCCCCCCCCCCCCCCCCAGTCGGTGAACCTAAAACTGACGGCGGAGAGCAAGTAGTGAGGAGTTGGCTCTAACCGACTCCGTAGCTCAGTGGTTAGAGCAGTCGCCCGGATAGCGAAAGGTCGTGGGTTCGAGTCCCATCGGAGCTGGTTGTGAGACGGGTCGATTTTTTCTAAATACTTCATTTTCCATTTTTCAAATTTTAAATTATTACAAACAAACAAACGAAAAATCATATCTTTTTAGTATAGTATATTAAGTAGGTATGTAAAAACTCACGCAAACATTACATTGTGCATCTATTCGTGACGCCTCAATAAACACTAGAAAGCTAACCGCACTTTTAGCTAGGAATCCCTCTTCACTCTTGCTTGTCTGAAATATTTCCTGAAAACGATCGGTCGATTAATTTCAGGATTCAATTCCGGCACCAGTGTTTTCACATCCCTCGTAAAATATAGACTTTCATGGTTTATCTCCAAAAATGGAGTGGAGCGCAAGCCTTTTGCGGACAGGGAATATTTTGCACTGGCAACCCCATTCATTGGCTTCGGACGTATTGTGAGATTGCAGTTATCGATATTTTTCTATTCAGAACGATTTTTTTTACAACATATGTGTTTTTTTCGAACCTGCTGTATTAGTTACACTGGTTGTCTGTTATTGAAATTATATTTTAAACCGACTTCAAAAAAGGAGGAGGTTCTCAATTAGACTATGTTTTTTTTTGTTATAGACTCAAAAAAGGTTTTGTAACCCACCCAAAACGAGGTAGCACTTATCTTTCAACATAATTAAGTTGTGATGATACTACTGAAGGCAAAAGCGCACTACTCCTGAAATCCTCAACTGAAATTTAAATTATTTCCAATAGTTACCCATCCTGTTACATAACATAGCATAATGCCATGACTCGCTGCACCGTCATGTTCTCTATAGCAAATCGAGCTTATACAACGTGTTAATGAATAAGCGCAAATTCTCTTAGGTGGTGATTGTGCTCATGAATATGAACAACTTTTATTAAAGGACCAACTCTGCAACTCAACAAAAAAATCAGCTGTTTCATACAAATTGTCAATACCTACTCGACCAGGGCAAAGAATACTATAATATTACTAACGTAAAGAAGCGACACTCACCTCCCCCCGCCAATTCATTTCCCCCGCATTGAGAAAGTAAACCGAGGAGTAAACGTCACACGTTTGTCGGTTGTCTTGTCAGTCACTCAGTCAACAAGAATGTAACCAAGTCAACGATGTCATTATATTTCGTAAGCAAACTTCGATTTGAGGATCGTGCGATATAACCTTGCAGTGGCGTTCGTATATGCAGTTGAATCGTAGATGATTGATATCAAATTTAATATTAACAGAACAAATATTCCAATACGAATTGTTTGACCAAATAATAAATGTTATGATACGATTAAATTCTATGAAATTAGAGGATCTTTTATTGATTTGATTTAACTTTCATTAGGTGCAAGTATTGGATTAAAGAAATTGGTCGAATGGACTTAAGGCGCTACTCGGAAAAAGTATGGACTTTTTGATTTAAAACTATAGGACGGTTACAGCTGTTACAAATCTGGTAATAAGATATATATTACTTCATACCTTTATCTAGATTAGTATAGTTTCAAAAACACGATTTTATGATTTTGTCTCGACACTTTTTCTTTTCGAAAAGACCACTAAAAATATGAAAATTGTAGATTATTCTTAAATAGGGTTACTTACGCTATTGGAAATTGGTTTAATTAGTGAACACCAATAATATTTAGGATCGTATAGAAGCATTTTTTTAAATCGCTGTAGTTTTTTTAATACGAAGTGATTTTGTTTTTTTTGCCTAATCTGCAAAATCGGTCTCAATCCCGCGCGCGTCGTTTTCTCATTGCTATCTCGCTTCTGCACAATTTTTCCGAGTATCGCCTTAAACCAAAAAAGCGTGGAGACACTTCATACTAGTTATTTTGTTTGCGAACTTCATTTCCCTAATTCTGACCGCGCAAAAAGAGTTTCTAAGAAAAATGCACCCCCTACCCTATTATTACTGCAGCCAGAAGACTCATCTGGTACTCGTATTTACATCAAAATTTACTCAAACTGATAATAGCCTCTAAGAGTACTTGCAAATCTCAAACATCAACAGAAATTCCAAGTACAAGTACTTCACAGGTGTCACACTCAGTGCAGAAAACACAGATTTTAAGTGAAATTTCACCCCGGAAAAGGAAGTTGAGGCTTGACTTTAAATCAGAGGCTAAGAAACGAAGATTATTGGAATCGTCGGTAATAGGAAACCCCAAGTAGGCTGATATGTCACCTCTGCTAAAAAAAATATTGATGCTCAAAAAGTATTTAAAACGAAAGTCTCAGGGAAACAGATATGACCAAGAGTATTAATGTTTGCATTAAATATATATTTATACTAGCTTCCGCCCGCGACTTCGTCCGCGTGGGCATTCGAGAAAATACTTAAGGGACCAATAACCAGGATAAAAAGTATTCTATGTTTTAATTTCATAAAAATCCGATCAGCCGTTTTTACGTGATTAGGCGGGTCCTCCCCTCACCAAGCGAGCAGCCTCGCGCGAGGCAGAACGTTTGCCACGTGCGGCGGGCCTCGCACGAGGCTGCTCATCTTGGCATGTTTAACGTTTGCTAAGACTCTTTATGCTAATGGACTGGCAAAATATAAATTTAAAGCAAATAACTGTAAATATTTAGTGTTTCTATTGCCATGACTGTTTTGTTTTAGACGGGTTTGAAAATTTATATTTTTTTGTAATTGAGAGTACATATTGGTATCTTTTTTAGATGCACATTCTTGCTGAGTATCCAAATTTTTTCGTCTTTTGCACTCTATAAGTCACTTAACAATTTCCTTTTACGTGGTGTGTTGGCTGACAAAGGACTTTGTGCACGACGTTTGGCTTAACATGCACATTTTTTAAGCAATAAAACTATATGTTTGGAAGTTTACACTACGAAGAAACTATTTATCATTTTTGTTTTGTGTCAAATAATAAAAAGCTTAGAAACAGACAGACAGAAGCGAAGAGCGACTTTGTTTTATACTATGTAGTGATAATTAAAGACAATTTTATTTGTAGGATTCATTTAATTTTTTATTAAATTAGTTAGTACCGTACGACAGGTGCGTTTCTGAAGATTTCAATACAAAGTACATTGTGCCATTCACACGGCCTTTTGACAATCGCTTTTGTACTGAAAAAAGCTTGTAAAAAAATTGCTTCCGAACTTACCCGACATAATATAAACATACGTAAATAATAAATTGGGACGCTCTTGCAAAGTTATTTCGTGACGCACGCGGCACGCGCCATCTAGTCGATATATTTTGTACCACTAGCTCCGGAGTGTGCTACGGCGGATGTCATCCCTGCATCGTTGACGCACACATTTGACGCGTGTACACACGTTATGTCAGTTACGTAGTAGTAGAAGGTTATTATGCAGGGGTCATAGTATGGAGTGTCGTAGGTGTGACCAGGGTGCCTACCATCAACTCTTATTGCGGTTTTGTTTAGGACCTAAACTGATCTGCTTCGCTTATTCGTACCACGACAGCTTAATATCAATGACAGCGATTCAGTGATCATTCAATGACATTTCACAGCCGCTAAGCTGTCATCAACTCTTACTTGACTTATAACTCGACCAAGCTAACATGACACCTGCAGGTTATACCTGTCCCTCTCACTCTCCGGGCATGACAGAATCGATTGATTCTGTGTAAATTCTATATAATATTTGTTAACATAAAATGCTTTCGTTGTCTATTTAAATGAAATGAGCTATGTAACACTTTAAGGTTTTTGTAGCGAAGGGGCTGAATCCCTAAGCACAGGTTATTTTCATAACCAATTTAGGGTCAGTGGTAACACTTCTCCTTGAGAATGAAATATTACGTCAATATTATTGTAAACTTGAAGACTAATCCTTTATAAAAGCCTGCTTATTGTAAAGTTAACATTGTAATACTTTATGGTCAATGAATAAAATTTATTTATTTATTTATTTATTTATAAAGAGACGGGTAGAAGAAATAAGGAAACAAATAGTTCGGTCATTCACATTTAGCAATTCATTTTCGATCCAGTTTTTAGAAGGTCAGAGTACGAAAGAAAGCAATTCATTTTAGGAACCTATTCTGCATCGCGCTATTTTTGAATCGCTGTCTTAAAGTTGATGGCAGGCACCCTGGACATATGGAACAGCTGGTTTTTTTTGTTGAGTTGCAAAGTTTGCACAATCACCACCCAAGAGGTTTTGTGCTTATTCATTAACGCGTTGTATATTGTTTATTATGATAAAAAACGTCACATAAAAGCAGAAAA
Organism: Crambus lathoniellus; assembly: GCA_949710035.1. NCBI lineage: Eukaryota > Metazoa > Arthropoda > Insecta > Lepidoptera > Crambidae > Crambus > Crambus lathoniellus. The sequence goes on along the minus strand of OX453314.1, from coordinate 22,556,220 downwards.
GATAAATAAATGAGAGGAAATAAAAACTAAAGAAATAATTAATTCCAAGTTCTGTGACAATTTATTTTATCAGAACTACTTACTATTACACAAGAACTGTCTTTCCGAGTTTAGCCGTTCATTAGAACACCCGTTTTATCTTAACAGTTATTCTTAAAAACTATCTTGGTATTTTTTTCTCTTGAATAAACTCAGACTGCGCTTGTTGGCTTTATTATCTTAAGCAATATTTAATTACTTTGAGCAGCTGCTGTTAATAAATGGAAGTATTGTATATTTTTTGTAATAAAATATCTGGGTTATTAAATTCCTTCGTATCTCACATAATTATTGTTTGCTTTGCTATCTATACTAATTTTATAAAGAGGACATATATTATTTTTTATTTGATTATTTGTATGTTTGTAATGGATAAATTAAAAAAAAACGGCCAAGTGCGAGTCGGACTCGCGCACGAAGGGTTCCATATCTACTAAAGCGAATACACAAGTAAAATTATTCTGTGAATATTTAAAACGTCTACCTGTTTCCGCTTTAAAATTGAGCAAAAAACGGCAAAAACACGTTTGTTGTATGCGAGCCCCTTTAAATATTTATTTTATTCGGTTTTTAGTACCTACCTACTTTTTGTTATAGCGGCAACAGAAATACATCATCTGTGAAAATTTCATCTATATCTAGCTATCACGATTCATGAGATACAGCCTGGTGACAGACAGACAGACGGACAGTGGAGTCTTAATAATACGGTTCCGTTTTTACACTTTGGGTACGGAACCCTAAAAACTACTCAATCGATTTACAAATTCTTTCACCAGTACAAAGCTGCGTTATTCACAAGAACACACAATTCACAGAACAAGAATTTTTCTGTGCTAAATTTGAACATTTTAGTGTATGTGAATGTGAACAATTAGAACGTGTCTAAAAAAACTTAATAATGTCATAAACTGAATTCCATAAAAATAAATAACAACAATTTCAGAAAGTTATCACCAGCCTTATCACCACTTATCATCAGGTGTGATGAAGGCTAAGTGCTACCCCGTTGTGAATAAATAAAATAAATAAATCTTAAAAATAGGTAAAAAAAAAAACATTGTTTGAGGGGACACCCGGGTTTGAACCGGGGACCTATCGATCTGCAGTCGATTGCTCTACCACTGAGCTATATCCCCGTTGAAAAATGTGGCGAAATTTGTAATGGTATTACAAAATGCAACCATGCAGCTTGTAATGTAACGAGCTTCAAAATTCAAGAGTTTCTTTTGATTATGTGTAAACAGGTGGTAGGGCTCATTCATGGAGGTGCGGCGCGGCGTGCATGCGGCGAGCGAAGTGTGCATCAGTTGGTGCCTTAAGGCGAGGAATCCCGACCGAAAAAGGCATGCTAACGCTTGCTCGGCCGCGCTCTATACACTTCGCGCGGACCCAGCGGCAGCCGGCAGTGAACTGTGAACTCGCGAACGCCCCGCGAATCGAAAATCACATAAAATTCAATTAAAAATTAAATAATAAAAAAATTGAATTTATGACGGACGGAATCCCTCAGCTATTCAAAGACAATTATTTTCATAATTTGCGAGTAATCCATAATTTAAAATACCCTATTTTGGGGAATCGGTGTCTTCACGCGGACGCAGCGGCAGCCGGCAGTGAACAGGGTGCCTACCATCAACTTTAAGACAGCGATTCAAAAATAGCGCGATGCAGAATAGGTTCCTAAAATGAATTGCTTTCTTTCGTACTCTGACCTTCTAAAAACTGGATCGCAAATGAATTGCTAAATGTTAATGACCGAACGATTTGTGTCCTTTTTCTTCTACACGTCTCTTTCACTCGATTCTGTCATGCCCGGAGAGTGAGAGGGACGGGTATAACCTGCAGGTGACATGTTAAATCGACCGGGTTATAAGTCAAATAAGAGTTCCTGACAGCTTAGCGGCTGTGAACTGTCATTGATCGATCACTGAATCGCTGTCATTGATATTAAGCTGTCGTGGTACGAATAAGCGAAGCAGATCAGTTTAGGTTCCTAAACAAAACCGTAATAAGAGTTGATAGTAAGCACCCAGGGGTGCGATTCTCTAATAAAGTTTCACTGTTACTTCGTCGTTCAGCTTCGATTCTTTATGTCAAATTCATAACAAACAAGTGAGAGTCAAGCGAAAAAGAACGTCGAGTTTGTTGATTAAGTTTTAGAGAATCGCACAACAGAAAACTCGCGAGCGCCCCGCGAATCGAAAATCACTTAAAATTCAATTACAAATTAAATAATAAAAAAAAAACTATGACGGCCGGAATCCCTCGGCTATTCAAAGACAATTATTTTCATATGTTTTTCATTAACTAAAACTATGTATACTGCAAGTAATATAAAATTTTGAATTATTATTAGACGGATGTTTGGGATTTTATTTGACACAGTAAAATATCACCAATCGAAAAACGGCCGGAAGCACTAGATACATAGGGCAGGCGTACCGGTTTTGGCCACTTTAAGGATTTTTTCACTTTTGACCGCTTAGTGCTTAATGATCTTAAGTATTTTAGAGAAAATTTATAATGTAGAGTTATAGATAATTTATCGACCTTTAAAGTTACAATCTACAAAGTAAAAAAAAATCAATAGTTTTTTTTATTTACAACAAATTCTGCGGAGGGGGCCAAATACACCGTTTGCATTGGTTTTGGCCACTTTCATAAAATGACTTTTATAAGTTGAGTTTATGCTTAATTGATGTCTTATTAGAGTTCTGGGGGCCGATTCTCAGGCAATCGAGAAAAGTTTACTTTTATAGCTCGAAATTCAAATATAACACAGTTTTTGTATTGTCAGAATTTCACAATCGAAAAAGTTCGATCGAAAACCAGTCGAACGCTATGAGTGGTAAAAACCAATAGATGTTCGTATACGAACTTAGCTGTCAAAATGAATTTGTTGACATGTGAGACAGCTTAGTTTGTTTGAAACGTTCTAACTTTTCAATAGAAACCACAAACAAAATATTCGACATACGAATTACCACACTGAAAAAGTTCGAATGCCTGAGAATCGGGCCCCTGGACTAAAACACTACATGAAATAGTATTTCAATCACAGCTAGCTCCTTACTACAATTTTAAAAGTATACCTTTATCACTTGATTAAAAGAAAATTAGCGGATTGAGGCTAGTGTATGCTATAGTGCCTACACTAGCCTCAATCCGCTAATTTTCTAGTACGTTATAGCTAACGTACTAACAAAAGTGAGTTGTGAGTCTTTTAAAATAAATGAACTTTATGATAGGTTGGAAACTTTCTACTAATGCCAAAGTGGCCAAAGGTGGCACAATGCTAAAATTTCTAGCCCCACTTTTGGCCACTTATTGTTTCCCAACTTTTTGTAAGAACAGTGAAAAACAACACTTAATCCATCTAGAAGAATTATATTCCAATATGATATAAAATATTAAATAACCATAAAATAATTTTATTGTAGAAAAAAAATGATTTTACAAAACCTTTACCCTTAACATTTTGCTTAAGAATTTTACAAAATGTTAACTTTGAAACATAACACGTGTTTATTTCTAAAATATCGTACTACATAAAAAAAGCTAAGTGCTGTAATTATTAACTAAAAGTCCAATCTTTTATTCGCCATTAATAAATATGAGCAATAATTATTTAATTCCTATTTATATAACTTTAAAGTGAAAAGTGACCAAAACCGGTACAGTGGCCAAAACCGGTACGCCTGCCCTACTTAAAATAACATATATTATTTCCAAGTTTAAGGTACTTGTGATTTGCGAGTAATCCATAATCTAAAATACCCTATTTTGGGGAATCGGCGCCTTTAAGCCACGGATACAATAGGGGACAAAGATGACGCGCAAAACTCAATTTACGTGTACCTGCTACGTTGCGCAGTGTTCCAGAACATGTCCCGCAACATTCTAAGTGACGCGGGACATATTGCTTGCTCCCGTGTAGAAACAAGCGCAGCGCAGGCACACGAGTAAAGGTCATAGCCCACTTAGACCGCACCGCTCCCACCCAACCAAAGTATGAACAGCCAAATATGGACTTAATGTCGTTCGTTGTAGATGCATTTTACAGTAACAATATAAAATAGAGGACAGCGCGCGGTCCGCGAGCTTACCGCCGTCAAACTGCTCGGTAGTTGACGCCTCGCAGACGCCGCGCGGTCCGCGCGCTGTCCACGCGCTGACTGCGAGCGGTCGCCGCGCCGTCACCGCCGCGCACCTATAGAGGGAATAGCAGTCGACGCGTGGACAGCTGGGAGTCTGCTAGCTGTCGCCGCGTGGACTGCTGGGTGCCTGCTAGCTGTCGCCTTCGTTTAGGGCGGTGTTGGAGCGGTGCGGTATAAATGGGCTATGACCTTAAATCGTGGGGCGCAGGTGGTTCGCGCCAGTGCCGCGCAGATTGTCGCCAAGTGTGGACTCATGCGCAACGTGTCCCTCAACATGTCGGTAGTGTGGGGAAACGACAACATAGGCATTCCTACCTGACTAGTGTGTACCGAATGTCCCGCAACATTCTTGTCCCCGGGACTCTTTCACGTTATTTCGCGTTATGTTGAGGGGGAAATTTGTCCCTTAGTCGTGGGCCACACTAGAGCGGCGCGTCTTGCGTCCGCGTTGAGCGGGAAAAACAAATATATTGAGACGGACGGGAGGGGCCACACTGGCGCGTCCGGCGGTTGCCGCGACCGGCGGAGGGAATAGTACGTGTTCGCGCGTCCTGCGGATCCGCAGGTCGCCTCCGCGCCCCGCGGTCGCTCCAGTGTGGCCCACGACTTAGTGTATCCGTGGTGGTTTAACATTGACTTATTTGATTAGACGTTTATCGCGAGCACGCAATGATCAATGATAGCACAACGCGCCGCCTGACGCACCGCCTCTCCTTGAACGAGCGTTTTGCGACCGAAGTTTCGGTTTAGTGGTTGATTTTGCGTTCCGCGGTTGTTTTACGTAGGTATAAGATAACTCTGTGCGCGACTGGGGCGCTTTTGGCGTGCTAATTACAGGTATTCAATTCAATTTAACCTTTATTTCCCGTGGTCCACCTGCGTTGTCCACCTGGGTGTACCACGGGAAATATTTTCTTCCCGTGGTACACCCGTCGATCCATATGTTTATTTCGTAGGTACATAACGAACCATTAACATGGATTTAAAAAAAATCAGCAATATCTAAAAAATGTTTGGTAATCAGTTTATTGCACTCCATAAGTTTACAAAAGGTATCTACATTATTTGTTTTATGGTTAGGTATCGTATTGTAAAAAAAAAATATTTTCGATTTCGAGTTCGACGCAGACTTATCTGACACGCACTCTAGTTCATTATTTTTAAATTTTAGACTTTGATTGGTGTACAATAAGAATTATTGGCGCGATTAAACTTTGCTTACTAAAACTATTCACAAAAAATACTAACGATAACTGGTTATGATTTTTTCATTAGAATAATAGCAAAGTGTGTTAGTACAGTAAAGTTGAAAGAATTATTGTACGGTAAAGTTAATCAATAAGCGTTAATTTAATATAAGTACCTACGTATAAAAATTACGACACCAAAATTCACTTAATTCTCAAAGCTATGAAACCGGATCCTTAGATAAGCAATTCCAGCCGGCCTAGCATGAGCGGCTTATAACGCGCGATATGATATGGTACGGCATGCCGTCTTGCTTACACCTTAGTGGGGTAAGCAAGACAACTTGACAGATACAATTTATAGGTACTCCGTAGGTGATACACTACGTACGTTATCAACTACCAATACCATCTACAAATTAAATTAGGTACATAAGTTAAGCATTTCATTTAGTTTTAAAAAAATGCAAGATAAATGCCGGGTTCATTCACCGCAAAGCTGTCCTTGTCTATTTCTTAGTCTTATTAATGACTAAATTCATTAAAATTCGTGCAGCGCCTAAGGCGTGAAAGTAGTAAAAAATAGACACACCGAGTTTTCTCGCATTTATATTAATTACAGATATAATTTCTCAGTTTCGTTTAAACCGCTTTATTTGGTTTTAGAAATGTATTTCTCTCTTTAAACACAAGTTAAATGCCGGGTGCATTTGTAATTCAACTCCCACAGAGCTCGAGGCGAGAGAAATATTCTATGTATCTTTCTGTTTTCATGCTGTTTCAACAGGGTTACAACTAATTTTAGTTGTTTCTTTGTTTAATAATATTGTCTGCGTTACCTTTATAGTGTCAGCGTCCCGCTTACTATGTTTTCTTCGTAGACTTCGTTTCACATTGCGCTTTTTAACCGACTTCTAAATAAAAAAGGAGGAGGTTCTCTATTCGTCTGTATGTTTTTTTTTTTTTGTGTATGTCCACCGATTACTCGAAAACGGCTGAACCGATTGAAATGGTTCAAACGTTATTACATCAGGTTGGTTTCCAAGTTGGTCCCATTTTTTGAAATTTTGAAATCGGTTCAGTAGTTTTCAGGAAATCCTGAAAATACTGTCGTTTTCGTTACCACGTTATGTGAATTTAATACGTATCTTTAGGCATAACTCATTTGTTTATAAACCGATTTATTTTGTTAAAAAAGGGGATACCTCAAGGTATTTTAACCGACTTCGAAAAAGGAGGTTTTGAGTTTGATCACATACCTATTTACCAGAAAACACGTAAATTGCCTGCACGATGCACTAAAAAGAGTGAAATAAAAATTATTTTTATAAAAAAATAAAACCGCCTTCAAAAAAACCACATCAAAAAAGTAAGAAATAATTCCTCACCAAATAAATAACGTAAGTACTTTGAAGTCGGGCGTGAAACATGTACAATTTCTTGTTGTTTTTGCTAAAACCCGCCCGACTTCAAAGTACTTACGTTATTTATTTGGTGAGGAATTATTTCTTACTTTTTTGATGTGGTTTTTTTGATTAGGGATTTCTTTTGTCTATCTAGATGCGATGAAAATTTGTTCAGTCTTTTAAAAGTGAACAGGTAGCCAGGCAAAGGTACTTCCTTTGGCATTTACAGTATAAGTTCGTATATTAGATTTATCATCATCATCAGCCAACCTGCAGAGCATCATCGGTGGGAGCCACCTGGCTCCCGACACGCGACCTACGTAAATACCTACCTTATCTATATATATAAAAATGAATCCCTATTTCCCTTAGTCACGACAGCACGCGTGAACGGCTGGACCGATTTGGCTAATTTTGGTCTTGAAATGTTCGTGGAAGTCCAAGGAAGGATATAGGGGTAGGGTAGGGGTAGGGTAGAAGTAGTGATCACGCACAAATGTGGTGACCATCTACTGTGTTCCACAGTTTATTGAAACGGATGTTTCTCATGCAAAATTAAGTAAATTAAGAACTAGCCCTACCTTAGGGTAGAAGATACTGTCCGTAATCCAGGGGGGCTGATCGCTGTCTCGCCGGCGCGCGCCTGGCAAAACGATCTTCACGCAACCCCCGATGGGAAACTCTTATAGCTAACACTCTTATAACTACACAATGCCCTAATAGGCAGCTAAAACTTTCCCGGCGCTTTTCAAAGCGAACACACACGGGTCACAGGTGGCGAACTGAGCGCGTTGTTGCGCGGACGGCTGTTGGCGGCGCACTGGCAAAACAATCCTACACTCGGCCGGCCGAGCGCATTGTCTCGCGACCTTGACAATGACAACAACTGCTCGCAGCGCGGCGCGAACATCCCCCCGTCCCGGACAGTAACAAACTGTCCGCCAACTCAATCTAAGGGCAGGCGAGAGAGGGTAGCGATCGCTCGCTTCAAAACAGAGTCCCCCACCAGGACCTCGGCAAACCTGGGCACACCATCCGACCCCGGATGAAGCTGAACAATGCGTCCTAAACGCCAGCGGAGGGGCGGCAGGTTTGGATCCTTTACCAACACGAGGTCCCCGGTCTTGGGTGGGGTCGTCCTATCCGACCACTTAACGCGTTGCTGCAAAATGTGCAAATACTCCAGATGCCAACGGCGCCAAAAACTCTGCGTAAGCTGCTGGAGCAATTCAAATCGCGAGAGCCGTCCGGAGGGCACTTCGGAATAAGGATATTCCGGCAAGGCGTTAAGCGGTCTGCCAATCAAAAAATGGCCCGGCGTAAGGGCCTCTAAATCATTCGCGTCCGAAGACAACGGACACAACGGACGCGAGTTGAGGACCGCCTCAACCTTACAAAATACGGTCGCGAGTTCCTCAAACGTGAGGACCGTCTCCCCAATAACGCGACGAAGGTGAGTTTTAGCGGCCTTTACAGTTGCTTCAAAAATCCCTCCCCAGTGGGGGCAGGATGGCGGGGAGTACTGCCATCGTACCCCTCTGCGAGAGAGTGTGGATCCGATCTCAAAATTATTCCTATCCAAAAATTCACAAACTTCCTTTAAATACCTATCGGTGCCCTTGAAATTGGTTCCACAATCGGACCTGATTAACGACGGCATTCCGCGGCGAGACACAAAACGATTCAACGTGGCTACAAAGGCTTCTGTGGTGAGGGCACTAACCACCTCCAGGTGGACCGCTTTAGTGGCCAAACAAACAAATACACACAAGTAAGCCTTTTCCGTTCTAGCATTACGAAGCCGCGATGTCTTAACGGTAAATGGCCCCGCAAAATCCGTTCCAACTCCTGAGAAGGGCATCGATTCGTTCACTCGATCGGCAGGCAAATCACCCATCTGGGGCTGCATCGTATCGGCGCGCAAACGATAACACGGGAGACAACGAAAAATAACGGATCGGATTATTCTCCGCGCTGACAAAATCCAGAACTCTCGTTGGAGGAGCGCGGTCAAAGCATTACAACCGGCATGAGCATTCTTTACATGTCGGTCTGTAATCAACAGTCTAACTAACGGTCCATCCTTGGGGAGCAACAAAGGGTGGCGTGATCCGTACGGCAGGTTGGCATGTCTGAGCCTACCTCCGACACGCAGCAATCCGGTACTGTCCAAGAAGGGATTCAACCGCACCAAGGGTCCCTTCAACTTGGACTTACTTGAGCGCAGGGCTTTCAGCTCCGGTTCAAACTCTCGCTGTTGCGTCACTCGCAACCAATGCAACAGAGCGTCTTGCCGCTCTTGTGGGGCGAGGACCGGAGACATCGATTTCTCCTGAGGCTGGCGACAATTTCGCACAAAGCGCCTCATCCAAGCAGTCACGCCGAGCAACTTATCAAGAGAACTGTAGCGGTCTAACAAAAACTCCATCTGCGGAGCCGCCACCGTCTCCACGGCGTGAACACGCATGCCTAGGTCTGGGACTCTGGCCACAGCCGGGGTGGCAGGCCATGAGCGCTCAGGCCGTAACAACCATGATGGACTCCACCATAGGTGGTGGTCCACTAACTCAGGCGCCTCGCAGCCGCGGGAGGCACAATCTGCGGGGTTCAATTCGCCCGGTACGTGGCGCCAAATCAACGGGGCCTTTGAAGTCTGAATTTGTGAGACCCGGTTGGCCACAAAAACCTCAAGGGTGTGGACTGAACTCTTCAGCCAACAAAGGACGACCTGGCTGTCAGACCACGCAAATATCGACTCCAAGTCGACACCGTTTCCCAGGGTGTCGGCAACATGATTGAGTAGCCGTACTAAGAGAGTGGCGCCGGACAACTCCAACTTCGGAATGGTTAGCCTAGTCCGAAGGGGGCGACCTTACTCTTGGCCGTAACTAAGTGTACGGCGACAACGCCTGCTGCATCCACCGTTCGGATGTAAACGGCTGCCGCGTATCCGCTTTCGGACGCGTCACAAAAGCCGTGCAGGGAGGCTTTAAACTTTCCCGAAGGCAGCATTTGCCTCGGTATACAAACCCGATTGACGTCGGGTAGGGATGACACGAACCTCACCCACTCTCGTAGGAGGCTACCAGAGAGGGGCTCATCCCATGACAATTCCGCAGCCCAGAGCTCCTGTAGGAAGCACTTCATCGAAAACACTACAGGGCTGAGCCAACCGTTCGGATCAAAGGTACGGGCTACAGTAGACAGCACCGTGCGTTTAGTCCAGACCTTTGGGTCTGGCAGTTCCAATCTATATGTGAACAAATCCGGGACTGGTCGATACTGGACTCCCAAAACAGACAGCATGTCTGGAGTCTCCGGATTTTCAAAGAGGAGCGGCTCTTGCTGGTGGTCCTTAGGCAAATCTGCCAATAGGTCCGGTGAGTTAGACAGCCACTTCCGCAACTCATAGCCACCAGCCCTCAAGAGCGCAATCAGCTCATCACGTAAGACGAGAGCCTCATCTAAGCTCGAGGCCCCCGTGCAGATATCGTCGACAAATAAGGCCCCCCCCTCAATAAGAGCAGATGCCCGGGGATAGCGTAGCCGTTCGCGCTCTGCGAGCTCCAAAAGGGGCTCGACCGCAAACCATAAGTGTTGGTGTTTAGCTCGTAAGCCAACATCGGATCCTGGGGATCCTCACGCCAAAGGATGAGCTGGTATCGTCTATCCTCCGGGTGAATCACGGTCTGTCTGAACATCATGCGGATATCGGCCACAAAGACGACAGCGTGCCGGCGGAAGTTGGTCAAAACATCACAGACATCGTGATGCAACTTCGGCCCCGCATGCAGACACTGATTCAACGACACTCCGGTTGACGTGGGCGCTGAACCATCAAAGACCACGCGGATCTTCCCATTGGAAGTCTTCAAAACAGCGTGGTGTGGCAGGAAGTAATGTTCCACATTACGCCAGTCCAACTGCGAGATGGACATGTGCCCAAGGTCCAAATACTCCCGCATGAAGTCTATATACTTCTCCTTGAATGCGGGGTCCCTGGCCATCCTACGCTCCATGGACAACAATCTCTTCTCGGCCATCGGTCGGGAGCTCCCTAAAGGAGGGCGAACCGCCAAGAAGGGCAAGCGGGTAATCAAGCGACCCGAGAGGAGGCGCCCAGTGTTGTTCTGGTAGAACAATTCGCACTCCTCCGCTAACGGATCCAACCGCTTGGCAGTGGGAGGTTCCTCCACCTCCCAAAACTTTTGGAGAACGTCGGACAAAGTAGAACCGACAATGGTCTGGCGGTCTACCGACGGGGTCTCTGGTGTCTGTGGTACCTTTCCCATCACCACATGACCCAGCGACGAGGACAAGGCGACAAGATCGGCTGTCTGCAAAACTCGCTTGCTTCCACACAGTACACGACCGAGGACATCCGCACCAATCAACAAGTGTATTGGGCCCGGTCGGTGGAAGGAAGGATCAGCCAAAGCCAGTCCAGACGTCAGCTCAATCGTGGATGGCGGCACTCGCACTTGCGGGAGTGGTCCAACCACCTTATCAAAAACTATCGCCGAAGCACCGATCTTCGGCCTTGGCGTGAAGTGGGGGGAGAAGGAGAACTCAACTCGACCAATCGGATCAGGGATCCGCGAGTCTCCCACCCCCCGTACCGCTTCGTGATGCGGCACAAGCAAAAGACCCAGCTGTCGGACAAGCCACCTGGACATTATGCACCCCTGGGCACCTGAGTCCAAAAGGGCACGCACCGTGACAACATTGCCCTTAGGTCCCCAAACATTCACGGAGGCTGTTGGCAACAGCACAAGCTCCGGAGGGGTGGTTGGGTCCGACAGGGGCGCCATTAAAAATTTTGGGGGGGTACTTGTCCCCCTCGCGCCTGAGTCGGCGCGCCAAATGTGGGACGCTCGTACCGGGCGAGCGGGTCCCAATCGGGTACATACTGGCCCCGACCAACAGCACTCCTAGGTGCAGGGTAATACCCGTGTGGGGCGTGCCTCGGTACATAGTACCCCAATCGAGGCCTCTCCATTAGGGGGGGGGAGTAGCAAATAGGGCCCGTGCCCATCGCCACCGTGGCGTACTCTTGTGGTACCCCCCTACCCCCGCCCGTGGCGGGGGCGTCTCTCCTATAGTTCCCCCTCTCCGGGGGGGACTGAACGGGGGGGCTAAGCCCCGCCGAATCTCTAGGGGACCGGTTCCGGGCTGCCGGGCCCCCGCCCGTGCGCGAGGAATTCGAACCCCGGTCGCTCCCGGCGTCCTTGCGGTCCAAACAAAGGAGGGGGTGATGCCTCCCTCCGCAAAGACGACAATCCTCGGTCTGGGGACACGCCGACTGCATGTGTCCCCCCAAACACCTATAGCACCATTGGCGCTGTTTCGCAACGGCCCTCCGTCCCTCTGGGCGGAGGCCTCTAAATTTGGCACATTCGTGCACCACATGCCTATCTCCCCTGCAATACCTGCACCGCTCACTCGGTGCGGGGGGAGGGGACTGCTGGAAGGCAGCATAGCGATTGGTCGGGCGACGGGGCTGTTCCCTCGCCGCCACCATACGACCAACACCTGGAACCGGGGCGGGCTCCAGGTGGTCCGTCACCCTACATTCGTCCTCCAAAAAACGAAGGAGGTCCGCGAAGGGCGGGAGATACGAGGCGCTGTCGCCTCCGTACCTCTGCTCGAAACGCCCCTTCATTTCAGCGGGCAATTTGGCGAGGACTATGTGCAGCAGTACAAAGGACCACTGATCCACCGGCAGGTCCAATCGCCTTAGGGAGTTGACCGCTGACAGTAGCGGGTTCAGCAACTCCCTCCGTAACAGGTGTACCCGCGTGATTCGCGGGAGGGCCAAAATCGTGGCCACGTGGGTGTCCGCCAGTAACCGGACATTCTGGTACCTGCTAACCAGAAGCTGGCGGGCCACCTGGTAGTTGTCGTCGCTGATGAGCAGGTGCTGGATTACCGCGCTGGCCTCTCCTCGCAGGGAGGAGCGCAAATAGGCCAACTTCTCACTAGGGGATAAGTCCCGTCGTGAATCCACCAAACTGTCAAACAAATTAATGAAGCCCATCCAGGCCGACAGATCCCCATTAAAAGTGGGAATCTCCAACGTAGGCAATCGGCCTAGCAACGCCGTCGGGGTAGGTTTGACCTCCCCGCTCAAAACCGGCTCCCCCTTCCGAACAGCCAGGGCCCTCTCAGCCGCCTCCGTGAACTGGTCAGCCAGCTCATAGGCCTGGGCTACATCCTGCTCCAGCTGTTCCGACACGGCATCATCAGCTGGGGGGTTCTCCATATAATACGCGCGACACTCCATGGCGTGGCGCTCCAGGTCTTGCAGCCGAGCTGCCAGCCCGCCATACCGAGCTAGCAACGCGCCTACCCGGTCGGCTCGGTCTATTAATGTGACCGCACAAGCAAGCCAACGCAAAGCTCCTTGGATGCCAGCCCTGGATACGGCGGTCGGATTCGTAGGAGCCATTTATAATCCGTTTAATAAACAAAGCAAACAAAGAAATATAAAAGTGGTAAACATCAACAAAAAAAAGCAATAGAAATAGGTCGCGTCACGATAATATAAAACACAATTAAAATTCGGACGACATACACGGACCCTACTATTTTCATAAATTATTAGCAACTTACCAATTTCAAGGGCTAACAATATAACGGTATAAACAAAACGTATAGGATTAACGGTATGGCATAACGGCACGGCCAAGTCAACCTCGCAAATCAACTACTAAACCGTTATCAACAAACGAAAACAAAACTATTTTTAATAATAATACTCGTAATTTAATACTACTAATAATTAAAACTAGTTCCACTTTTTTAACTAGGCAAGCGGACTCGGAACAAACACTAGTATGTGGTACTAATAAACAACACTTTCGAACGAAACTATTCGTCAAATAAATCCGGACACACAAAAAAAAATATACACATCTAGGCGAGTAAACTCGTGTCAAATCACTAGTATGTGACAACAATTATATAAGTGTCTATCTATTATCGGATCCACCAAGTGAGAAACATTCGCTTCGAGAATTTACTAGAACAATTTCTTAGTACTTCAATCGTCTCGGAATACCCTCGAGATTTCAACAAAAAAAAATAATTTTTAGGTACGCTTTTTAGGTACGCTTTTTATTTTTACTATGAAATTTTATGTAGTTAATTTTAATATGAAAATTAATTATATCAACTACGCTCTGCTACCAAAAATATGATCACGCACAAATGTGGTGACCATCTACTGTGTTCCACAGTTTATTGAAACGGATGTTTCTCATGCAAAATTAAGTAAATTAAGAACTAGCCCTACCTTAGGGTAGAAGATACTGTCCGTAATCCAGGGGGGCTGATCGCTGTCTCGCCGGCGCGCGCCTGGCAAAACGATCTTCACGCAACCCCCGATGGGAAACTCTTATAGCTAACACTCTTATAACTACACAATGCCCTAATAGGCAGCTAAAACTTTCCCGGCGCTTTTCAAAGCGAACACACACGGGTCACAGGTGGCGAACTGAGCGCGTTGTTGCGCGGACGGCTGTTGGCGGCGCACTGGCAAAACGATCCTACACTCGGCCGGCCGAGCGCATTGTCTCGCGACCTTGACAATGACAACAACTGCTCGCAGCGCGGCGCGAACAAGTAGGGTAGGGTAAAGGTAGGGTAGGGTAGGGGTAGAGTACGGGTAGGGTAGGGTGGAGAAGGGGGTAGGGCCACGGGAACGAAGTCGCACTGGTCAGCTAGTTTATTATAAAATAAGGTAGCATTTAGTTTGGCCCCATTCGCCCGCAAAAATTGACAGGTTAATATCCCCACCCAGCAGTGGAGCACTGGCCTTCCTTAAGGAGAATGGGCCATGACCCACCACGCGGGCCTTGTGCCGATTGGTGGGTTTTAACGACTGCAAATGCAGCCGGGACCCACGGCTAAAGGTCATAGCCCACTTATACCGCACCGCTCCCACCCAACCAATGTATGAACAGCCAAATATGGACTTAATATCGTTCACTGTAGATGCATTTTACAGTAACAATATAAAATAGCGGACCGCGGTCCGCGCGCTGACTGCTAGCGGTCGCCGCGCACTGAGGGAATAGCAGTCGACGCGTGGACAGCTGGGAGTTTCCTAGCTGTCGCCGCGTGGACTGCTGGGTGCCTGCTAGTGGTCGCTTTCGTTAAGGGCGGTGTTGGGTAGGTAGGAGCGGTGCTGGTGCGGTGCGGTATAAGAGGGCTATGACCTTTACGTGCCTTCCGAAGCAAGGAGGAGCTTAAGATGAAAATAATTTGGTCACCCATCCCGGTGACGGACCATTGCGTAAGTTGCTTAATCTAACGATCACGGGCCGAGCGCGAAAATAAAATACAAAACTATTATAAATGTACTTCCATAATAAACTGTGCTGTGTCTCACATAGAAATTTCTTGATAAAATGTAGCTAAATTTAATTAAAATGCTAGTGTCGTACAATTGTAACGTCCACACATCAATTTTACTTTGTTCCTTTTATTTAACAACAATAATTTATAGTCTATTCTTTTTGTATTAAATTAATTTTGTATTAGGTAAATTAAAAAAATGTAACCTTCTAGCTTAACTTTCCGGTCGCGGCTTGCCCGCGTGAGTAAGACGAAGTTTTATTCCCGTGGGAATTAAATATTTTCCCAGAGTAAAAAGTAGCCTATATGCTATTCTAGACCACAATCTGTCTTTGTGCCGAACTTTCATTAAAATCCGTTTAATGTGTCGCAGTAATCATATTGTGCAGTAGTAATAAATATCCAAACCTTCGCTTTGATAATAGTGAGATTTAACGAAGACATTAAAACATACTTGGAAACTTTTAACCTTTATAATATTAACACCCACTTGCAGGAAGCTCCATTAAAGTTAATGTTTCATTAAGTCTATTGCTGTCACTTTTCGTTGTCAAGAAATAAAAAGTGACAGCAATAGATTTAATGAAGCTTTAACTTTAATGGAGCTTCCTGCAATTGGGTGGTCTAGTACCTACCTAACTCGTTTAGTCATTTTCGTTGCATTTTGCATACTAACCATTATATCAATTTCATTTCTAATGCATATAAAGGCAGTTGATGCAAAATTCAATTTTCCAATATTCATATCGCTGACAAAGGATGCTTTGTGAATTTGAATCCTATTAAAGGACATTTCCTTGGCATCGGCAAACTGATTTCAGACTAAATGGGAGCACTGAAGAATTTTATTTGATACAAAAGTAATAGTTATACTTTAAGCTTTGAAACCGTACAATGTTTTTAAGCTAAATACGTAGGCTATATTCAGGTTTGATATTTATCATCTGTATTTATATTTACTACTTATAAATTTCCCTAAATTCTCATTATCCATCCATAAGGAAGGCTAGTGCCCCAGCAGTGGGGACATTAAATGGCTGATTATAAGTTTCTTACAATCACACCAATTATCTAGCTCGTAAGTAGGTAGTTTTCATTAAGAAACTGTGTTACGGAAACTAGACAACGGAAAAATATATTATACTTACTTAATATACATATAAAACACCCAGGCCAAGACAAATAGACATGTTCATGCACACAATTATTTGTCTTGTTCGGGAATCGAACCCGAGACCACTGGCGTAGAAGGCAGGTATCCTACCCCTGCGCCAAATCGGTCATCAAAATAAATGATGATCATGATGATGATGATACTATGTTTCTCAGTAAAAATAAGTTAAAACCCGTGAAAGGTAAGTTTAAGAGCGTTAAACCCAAATGCGTCGCGTCGAGTTTAGGTAAATGAATAACTTTCACTCGCATCAGACGTGCGCTCAAGGTCAAACGTGCTGCGGTGTCCTGCAGTCCTGCTATAGTCAAACTAATCACATTGATCCTTTTAACTCAAGTTTAAATATTATTTAGTGTTAGTTTTTATATTATATCCTTACTTACCCTTACATAATCATAATAAGTGTATGTTGTAATCTAATGGGTTTACTACATGGACAATATTTTATTGTTTACATGAAGTAGATTTTTGAAAAGTTTTACAACTAATACTAATAAAGTAATCCTTCCCAAATATGTATGTAAGTACTTGCTTACTCATCTTATGTTATTCATGTATGACCGACCATTCGATACGTAATCCTATCCTACTTCCTACTAATATTATAAATGTGAAAGTTTAGATGTTTGGATGTTTAGATGTTTGTATGTTTCTATGTTTGTTACTCAATCACGCCAAAACGGCTGAACGGATTTGGCTGAAATTTAGGACACAGATACTTTGTAGCCTGGAGAGGAACATAAGCTACTTTTATCCCGGAAAAATATCACATTCCCGCGGGATAACGTCGTGTAGTCCACGCGGGCGAAGCCGCGGGCGGAAAGCTAGTTTAGAAATAAAATACCGATTTCAGAATACCATTTTTATCACAATCTGATGTAGACCTATACCACAGGAAAAAAAATACTACTACGTAATACAGAGAAACGACTTCATAGAACGGTGGGAAATGATTACACTACTACAAGCATGCTGGGCATGTGTGCGTGTCCACTGGCTGCTTGTCACTGGCGTGTCCGTACACGACGTGTCTGGAAAAACCGGTTTACGACAGCTCAGCCAGTGGACAAGCTCAGGGTCAACGCGAAGCACGTATGAGCAGTTTTCAGGCTACGCCTTTTCAATAACTCTCAAAAGAGAAATACAGGGTGCATTTTTAACCACTCTCCAAATTTTTTCCAGGCTTTAGGTATCATTAATAGATCACATTTATGAAAAAAAATAGGTAGGTAAAATTTGCACATTAAAATGATAACGATTAAATAATTACCACGATCGCATAGTCACCTAGTCACGTAAGGTCAAACGCCTCCCGCGCGCAATACAATGAATGAAACAGCCGGTAAGGCGCGGGTGCAGTGCAGGGGGGACGTGCGGAACCGCGCCCGCGCCCGCCCGCGCCACGCCAGTGGCCCACCCCGCCACCCCCCTACCCGCCCGCGGCCGCGCGCCTCCCCGGCAACCGGCAGGCAACATCAGTCGGCCGCGCATCTCCTTTGCGTTACATACATTTCCGTGTTTACTTCCGTGTTGCGCGCGCGCCGCCCCGGCGGCCGCGCCAGCGCCGGTGCCGCGCCGCCGCCGCCCCAGCCGCCGGCCGTAGTGCCACCCGCTATGTTTGTTTCGCGATGTATTCAATTCGGTTCGGTCGTGAGTGAAAAGGTAGTATGAAATGGTGCGTTGTTGTTATAATTTACATGTGGAGTGAAACAAAAGTCGTGTTTATGTCGAGGAAGCAGAAAACCTAGCAGCATTTGAAAAAGTGAAAAGTGACACTGTAGGTACCTACTGTAGTGCGCGACAAGTTAAAGGAAAATGTAAAAAAACGTGCAAGTCTGCTTGGCGAGAAACGGTTTGCACTTTGAACAATTCTTAAAGCTATTCGTAGTAAGCAAAGCATGTCTTAAAGGTTAGGTATGGTAAATTACGCTGTTTGATAAATGATTTTTCTTAGAATTCCTAACGAAAAATGCGTATGAAATTGACCAGCCGCAATGAACTTCAAATGTTCACAAACCCGTAGGTACATTCGCGCGGCAGCGAGCGCAACATAAGTAGGTACACATGATCAGCTGTTCCAGTCCAGTCAACCACCGCTC
The DNA here is from genome assembly GCA_949710035.1 of Crambus lathoniellus. Taxonomy (NCBI): domain Eukaryota; kingdom Metazoa; phylum Arthropoda; class Insecta; order Lepidoptera; family Crambidae; genus Crambus; species Crambus lathoniellus. The sequence goes on along the minus strand of OX453314.1, from coordinate 22,537,797 downwards.
AGTTTAAATAGGCACCGTTAAATTTACGAGTAATTCAAGATTTATTGTATTGTGGTACTAACATTAGATCCTAATGGATTAAATTAGGAATGCGTTTTTTTTTACCGATTTCGTTTTTTAATTTATGTAATCGCTACATACCTAGTTACTTCGTATTATTTTGTACTAGGTGATCAATACAAATTAATTGCATATCCTTTTAATCAATTTGATACTAATTAACATTCCATCTAAGCAGGAATCCCAAAAAATCTAAGTTTTCTTATTACGTACTTTTCACATTCACAATGCAATTTTTATTATTTAAAATTTTAAAATGACCTATTAGAAAAAAAAACGACCCGTCTCACAATCACAACTAGCTCCGATGTGACTCAAACCTACGACCTTTCCCTATCCGGGCGAATGCTCTTACCACTGAGCAACTGAGCCACGACTCCGTATCTTTCACCTAATCCTTAGAACAAAGAAATGTACTGTAACTGGCGCCAAAATCACCCCAATGTTATCTGACACGGACTTTGTATCCGAGGGCATCGGCGTAGCACTTAGCCTTCATCATCATCACACCTGCCGGCCTAGCATGAGCGGCTTATAACGCGCGATATGATATGGTACGGCAAGTTGTCTTGCTTACTCCACTAAGGTGTAAGCAAGACATCATTGTTAGTGCATCAGACTTAGATGGTGGTAGCTAACTAGCTAGCCAGGCGGGCTTTGAACAAGCCCTACCACCAACCAAATCGAATACAATGTACCCCCACTAGGAAGTGAACCCGCGACCTCTGGGTCTGATGCCGGTGGTGTGTACCACCACTACACCACAGAGGTGGTTAAAGCGAACTCTTGTCTCTTGTGATGTGACCTTTTATGACCCGTCTTGGCCACCTGGACGCGGGGTGGGCGCGGGGAGGGTATGCGGTCTGTCGCTCGAGCGCGCTCGGCCGTCGTCGGCGGATCGGTCGGTCGGGTGCGTGCGGGGCGCGGGGAATATACCAGGCCAGGCTATCAATGAACTTACTGCGGGTGTATGTTTTCTTAGCGCAAGCGGGTGGGGCGTTGCGCAGTGACCAAAAACGTAGGTCTTTTAGGGATAACTTTGTGATGACTCAACTTAAAATTTTTGTACTAGGCGACACTAAAAGAAAATATACATATTTCATCATTTTGCCTAAAGATTACCATATTCAAATTTGGAGAGTGATTTTAAATACTTCCTGTATATTTTGAATTTAACCAATCTTTATTAAAAATCCAAGATGGCGGCCAACTTTTTTGATTGTAGGCCGATTTTGATGAAATAATGAAACTCGGTTTGTGGTAATATTTTGGCAAGAAAATAGCAACGCAATGTCAAAAACTTAAAAAATCCAAGATGGCGCCCAAATTTTTGGTTTGTTGGCCGATTTCGATGAAACTCGATTTCTAGTACTATTTTGACAAGAAAATAGCAACGCCATGTCAAAAATGTAAAAAAATCCAAGATGGCGCCCAAATTTTTGGTTTGTTGGCCGATTTCGATGAAACTCGATTTCTGGTACTATTTTGACAAGAAAATAGAACTGCAATGTAAAAAATATTAAAAAATCCTAAATGGCAGCCTACTTTTTTGTTTGTGAGGCGATTTCGATAAAACTTGGTTTTTAATCTTGGATTATTTAATGTTTTTAACATTGCGTTGCTATTTCCTTGTCAGAATAGTACCAAAAACCAAGCTTCATCAAAATCAGCCCACAGACTAAAAAGTTGGCCGCCATCTTGGATTTTTTTATATTTTTTACATAGCGTTGCTGTTTTCTTGTCAAAATAGTACTAGAAATCGAGTTTCATCGAAATCGGCCAACAAACAAAAAAAATGGGCGCCATCTTGGATTTTTTTACATTTTTGACATTGCGTTGCTATTTTCATGTCAAAATAGTACTAGAAATCGTGTTTCATCAAAATCGGCCAAAAACAAAAAATTTCGGCGCCATCTTGGTTTTTTAATATTTTTTACATTGCAGTTCTGTTTTCTTGTCAAAATAGTACTAGAAATCGAGTTTCATCAAAATCGGCCAACAAACCAAAAATTTGGGCCCCATCTTGCATTTATTCAAGTTTTTGACATTGCGTTGCTATTTTCTTGTCAAAATAGTACTAGAAATCGAGTTTCATCGAAATCGGGCAACAAACCAAAAATTTGGGCGCCATCTTGGATTTTTTTAAGTTTTTGACATTGCGTTGCTATTTTCTTGCCAAAATAAAACCAAAAACCGAGTTTCATCGAAATCGGCCCACAATCAAAAAAGTTAGCCGCCATCTTGGATTTTTTAATATTTTTTACATTGCGTTGCTGTTTTCTTGTCAAAATAGTACTAGAAATCGAGTTTCATCGAAATCAGACAACAAACAAAAAATTTGGGCGCCATCTTGAATTTTTTTACATTTTTGATATTGCATTGCTATTTTCTTGTCAAAATAGTACCAAAAACTAAGTTACATCGAAATCGGCCAATAAACAAAAAAGTTGGCCGCCATCTTGAATTTATTAGTATTTTTAACATTGCTTTGCTGTTTTCTTGTCAAAATAGTACTAGAAATCGAGTTTCATCGAAATCGGCCAACAAACAAAAAAATTGGGCGCCATCTTAGATTTTTTACATTTTTGACATTGCGTTGCTATTTTCTTGTCAAAATAGTACCAAAAACCGAGTTTCATCGAAATCGGCCCACAATCAAAAAAGTTGGCCGCCATCTTGGATTTTTTTATATTTTTTACATTGCGTTACTGTTTTCTTGTCAAAATAGTACTAGAAATCGAGTTTCATCGAAATCGGCCAACAGACAAAAAAGTTGGCCGCTATCTAGGATTTTTTTTACATTTTTGATATTGCGTCGCTGTTTTCTATTAAAATAGTACCAAAAAAATATAATTAAAAAAATAAAATGTATAAAGAGAAACATTAGAGTAAGTAATTTATAAATAAATATTTTATAATAGGTACCTAATAGAAAGCTAACAATTTTAACTTCTTGTAACAACCCTACCAAAATTTTGCACGCTCTATGAAGTCAACACTCTGATAGTACTCATGTGCCTATACACCGTTTTGAAGGTCAACATCCCATTTGGATAATTCAGTCATTTACGCCATGGGTTCGCAAACCCTAGAACAGGAGACCTTGAAGAAGTACCGGCAAGAAACTCGTCAAGATTAATTTTTTTCCTCCTGATTTACTTCATACAGAGTCATCAAATTAAAAAATGACCTTACAAATTACTATTTGTTAGATCATTTTCAGGGTCAGTTTCTATTACAAATACGTATTCAATTATGATAAATACAATTAGGTGTGTGAGTGAACTAATGATCATAGAAGTAAACAATTTTCAATTACCTATCTAATGAGTGTACTAAGACGAAAGTACTAAGACGTGTCGGTTGCACTATAAACTATACCACACCACGCTGCACACTGCAAAGGTCAGCGAACGGCAGACGGCAGAGCACCGAGCGATACGTCCTCCCTCTGAAGAGCCTAGCGGCGGACTAATTTGAAATGTTTTGCGCAGAGTGTTTTATAGCACTTTAAAAAAAAATATATAAAATAAATTATGCATCATTATATAGGTTTTTTGTATTCAAACTTTAGATAATATGTTCTTATTTTACGTTAGACTATAACTTTTTGTAAAATAATTTATTTTACAAAAAGTTATAGTCTAACGTAAAATAAGAACATAAAATAAAGTAATTTATTGATAAATGTTGCATGTTTACCACCAGTGATTTCTTTATAATTTCAGTTTGTTTGGATTTTAATTTCATATGAAAATAATCACAAATTAAACTAATTTCCTTACTAACTATTTGCGTAATGATATGTAGATATACATAGAAATTTTTGTTCCCTATTTTTTTCAATGGTATTAAAAAATTAGAGCTTCAAAATTGATGTTAAAAGTGAAGTTTATAAAACACTGTTCGGGAAAATTGTTAGTATTCACAAATACTCTATAAAAAGAAAAATGTTTTTTACTAACTTTTTAGACAAAGATACTGTTTACAATAATTTGAAATTAGCATGTTTCTAAGATTACGTTTTCATAGAAAATATCTCGTTCAAAACTGCCTATTTTGAGGCAAAACGGCGTTCGACCGCGTCAATGCTCTTATGTGTTGTTTCGAGATAAATTTGTGTAAGTAAATATTTCTATTCGGATTTTATAATAGTATATTACGATACCAGTGACCTAAGTGGCACATAATTGCACGGCGCGCAGTTAGCGCCCGAGCGGAGCGAGGGTGATAATGTCGCGCCGTGAAATTATGTTCCACTTAGGTCACGCGTATCGTATACTATTTTGTAGCACGAGTGACATAAGACCGCCGCCAAAAAGACAAACAAACAAAAAGACAAAAAGACACAAAGACACTAATACACTAAGACACTAAGACACTAAGACACTAAGGCGCTAAGGCACTAAGACACTAAGACACTAAGCCACAAAGACACAAAGACACTAAGGCGCTAAGGCGCTAAGACACTAAGACACTAAGGCGCTAAGGCGCTAAGACACTAAGACACTAAGACACAAAGAGACAAAGTGACAAAGACCACTAAAATGAAGTGATCAAAAAAATTTATTTTTTTATTTAAAACAATAAAGAAAGGACCAAAAATTAGAAATCCTAGTGAATTCATAAATACAGTGTAATTAAGATTCATAAATACAGTGTAATTAAGGGCTACTTAGGTCACGGCTAACCGTTACCTAAGTGCGGGCTTAGGTCACGCTGTGCTATTAGAGATATTAATTTGTAATTCTCTTTTTAGGTTTTTATTTTGAATTTTAAAATTTATCGCTATGGACGGATTTATTATTATTTACCACCACGCGACATGTCCATCTGCTTCTTATTTTCACCCAACCTCTTGAATCAGTTTTGTTCAGTTAAATTTTGCGAGTGAATGAAATCACTGACGAAAGTTTATTATTAAAAAAATTAGGTGCTTTCTGCTGCAACTTTTAAAATTAAGTAATACTTAGGCTTTTTACTTTTAAAAGAGGTCCCACATGCGGCTTGTTTAATTAGATAATGTACGCAAGGTATATATCAATCGTTAGCAATAGCTGTCTTAGTTATGAGCATATAAGAAAGTTTATCACATTTTCGTCACCGGCTATGGTCAACAGCATTTCATATTCGCTAACTTATTTAACTTAACCGAAGCAATTCGTGACTTAGCTATAAAACCGGGTCAAACCCCAGCCGAGTGACCGTCCACATTTTTTTACTCCAATAACTTTCCGTTGGAAAATGTAACTGGAACGCAGTGAGGTTTTTTTTTCAACAAGAACGCTATTGTGATCGAGAAAAAGGTTCGAACTAAAATATTTTTGCAAGTAACGGGCATATTCGATATTCTTGTTATTTGAAAGGCCTTACTTTAATGTTACTTACTAAGAATTAGAACAGTGAATAGTTCATAATGTTGTTTGGAAAATCGTTGAAGTGTTCGCGATTTCAAATTTAGGGCAGGACAGGTAAAGCGACGATCTTTCAGCAAGGTGGCTGGCATGTCATCATTGTAAATTATCTGCTGGCGGCTGGCTGGCAGCACCTGGATGAAAGCAGTCATGGATCATGCCAGGTGCGGATCGAGAATTTGGTTTCGTATTTAGCCTACGTACGTACGAGATAAAATGATATGGATAAAAAAATATATAGGTACAAAATGCGTGTCAAGAGAAGCAATTGCCCCCATTGAACAAGGAAGGGGGGGGGGGGCTTGTATCCGCACCTTCATCATCATGCTTTATGGTTCAAAGGCCTATGAGCTGTAGTAGACGTTATAAGATACCCGCCTCTGTGGTCTAGTGGTTCATACCACCGATTTCAGACCCAGAGGTCCCGGGTTCGATTGCCAGTGGGGGTACATATTGTATTCTGTTTGGTTGGTGGTAAGACTTGTTATTTAGTCCGCCTGGCTAGCTACCACCACCTTATCTAAGTCTGACGCCATAACAGTGATGTTTTCAGCATTATTGTGTTCCGGCAGTTAGAGATAAGATAGCCAGTTCCTTAGCGATTGAGGATTCCTTGAGTAGTGCGCTTCCATCTTCAGCCTTATCACCACTTATCATCAGGTGTGATGGAGGCTAAGTGCTACCCCGTTGTGGATTAAAAAAAACATGATGATGTTGATGAAAGATTGCAGTCATTGTTCATCATCATCACATCACATACATTGTTTTAATACCAAACTAATAGTAGCTTGAGCACAAGTATTAAGGAAATTGGAAACAACGACGGGTATTACCACATACACCTAGACACGAGGAAATATTGCAAAGTTCGTCATAAATATTTACTCGACCGGGAATCGAACACGGGACCTCTAAAGATAGCAGCACCTTGAAAACCGGTGCGTACACCACTCGGCCACGGAGGTGGTCAAAAAAAGATAACTTATTTTTTTTTTTTATAGAAACGATATTATTAGTCTGTTCGAATCCAATTTGGAAAAAATGTAAACAAACCTGTTCCATTAAAAATTCTCACACTTTCGGCCACTAAATGGATTTAAAAACATATTCATTAGTCATTAGAAGGTTCTAACTTATATCTCACTAATTTGTCCCAAAGATCGTAGTATGTTTAATATTTTTAAAATTTATTTGAAAATTTTGAGAAGAAAAGTGTAGTTATTTATCCAAGCAAAAATCTAGTATTATCTGTGATCGCCATGGTGATCGCATAGTGCTTGACGTAATGTCTATCAGATAATTCAATTATTAGTTCAACTATATCGATTATCAATCGATGTTATGTAATCGAAGATAAAATATCTCTGTCTTGATAAAAATTATCACAAAAATCACAAATATTAAAAAAAGTATATTCTCGGGTCCGTTAGGGCTGGGACATAGCGGAATTCCGTGCGCATAATTTGCTGCAACGATGTCATTGCTACTTTATCGTAAGTAGAGTCTTATGAATATGATTCAGAAATTTATTGTACAACTTTTGACTTTAAATTTGAAAATATTTTTTTCGCTATTTATCAAGTAGGATAAATACAATTTCTAACGAGTGAGAATCGAGTCCGTGATCAGCAGCCGCGATCGAATCGCGATAACTATCACGCGTGTAACGTTTGCCAGCAAGTTAGCAACACTGTCGTCGATACGACCCGACACGACACGACACGACGCATTACCATTTTTTTCGGTAATTATCGATTGTTCACATTGGACCGATTACCGGTAAAAAACCGATTACCGATTACCGTTTTGCATACCCTAGCATCCGCCATACTGTTTATCTGTTGATCAACCAAATAGTTTATGACACTTTAAATACATAGATAAGTAGTCAACTGAGCTTTTCATAATGTATACAATTTGGTGGATTCGTAGATAGATTGCGATGTAAGACACTTCCTGCGAGCTTGCCTTTTGACTTACTAGATGGTGCTGTAATATAATATTTAGTAGAATAAGTTATACAGAAGACCGAAGAGTATAACTTGCCACTATGCTTGGCGTTCGTGGACTATGAGAAAGCCTTTGATTCGATCGAGACCTGGGCAGTGCTGCAGTCTCTCCAGAGGTGCCAAATAGACTACAGGTACATTGTGGTGCTGAGGACCGACGATCTGGTCAAGGTCGCGGGAAGCCGCTGGATGCGGGCAGCGCAGGACCGATCGTTGTAGAGATCCTTGGGGGAGGCCTATGCCCAGCAGTGGGCGTCGCACGGCTAAAATGATGATGATGATGATGATGATTATGTACCGGGTTCTTTATTTTGTTTTAATATTTATGATAAATTTGTGATGAAAAGTGACCTTACATAATATAGGGCAGGCGTACCGGTTTTGGCCACTGTACCGGTTTTGGTCACGTTTCACTTTAAAGTTATATAAATAGGAATTAAATAATTATTGCTTATATTTATAAATGGCATATAAAAGATTGGACTTTTAGTTAATAATTACAGCACTTAGCTTTTTTTATGTAGTACGATATTTTAGAAATAAACACGTGTTATGTTTCAAAGTTAACATTTTGTAAAATTCTTAAGCAAAATGTTCAGGGTAAAGGTTTTGTAAAATCATTTTTTTTCTACAATAAAATTATTTTATGGTTATTTAATATTTTATATCATATTGGAATATGTTTCTTCTAGATGGATTAAGTGTTGTTTTTTCACTGTTCTTACAAAAAGTTGGGAAACAATAAGTGGCCAAAAGTGGGGCTAGAAATTTTAGCATTGTGTCACCTTTGGCACTTTGGCATGAGTAGAAAGTTTCCAACCTATCATAAAGTTCATTTATTTTAAAAGACTCACAACTCACTTTTGTTAGCTAACGTACTAGAAAAGCGGATTGAGGCTAGTGTAGGCACTAGCCTACACTAGCCTCAATCCGCTAATTTTCTTTTAATCAAGTGATAAAGGTATACTTATAAAATTGTAGTAAGGAGCTAGCTGTGATTGAAATACTATTTCATGTAGTGTTTTAGTCCAGAAATCTAATAAGACATCAATTAAGCATAAACTCAACTTATAAATATAGTTATTTTATGAAAGTGGCCAAAACCAATGCAAACGGTGTATTTGGCCCCCTCCGCAGAATTCATTCTAAATAAAAAAAAACTTTTGATTTTTTTTTTTACTTTATAGATTGTACCCTTAAAGGTCGATAAATTATCTATAAGTCTACATTATAAATTTTCTCTAAAATACTTAAGATCATTAAGCACTAAGCGGTTAAAAGTGAAAAACCAAAACCAACCGGCCAAAACCGGTACGCCTGCCCTATATTATGTTAAAGTCAATTTTCAATTTGTTATGTGATGATGATGATGTGTTTGTGTGAAATTAAAAAAATCCCGCCTGAAAGCTACTTATAGGGCTCGTGGTTTTTTACTAAGTATTACATTTTTCCTATACTTACAAAATTGCATTGTGAATGCATAAAAATAATTTAAAATCTTAATTTTTACTCGGTTCAATATAAGCCTTTTATTTCTCTATAATCGCGATGAACACCGTCATCTCTCGAGGCTTGAGAAGTAATAAACTAAACACTCTTTACTAACGCGAAGCTCCAACATAATAGCATTCAATTAATCGAATTGAAGCAATCAAATTATTTATTGATTTATAAATGGTATAATTTTTACCACATCACTAAATAGTCTATGGTCAGAATAATGGCGTCTTTGTTTACATTTTTTCCAAATTGGATTCGAACAGACTATAATAGATATGTACTGTGCTTGCTTGGGCCCGGACAGCAAAGGGTCATTTCCCATCGGATCTAGTTGTGAGACGGGTCGATATCAACATAAGTAATAGTGTTTCATAAGATATTATAAAAATATTAAAATTTGGTTTCATTTTGCTTAATACATATATTATCATCATTGTGAATTGTCTGCAGGGTTGGCATGATTAAAACAAGTTGTTATAAAACACATGATTGTTTAAAACATTTAACAGTTTGAATTTAAAACGTGTTTTTTATCACACGTTTAATACCCCAAATATTGGGGTTTCATAGAATACAAATTCATAGTTTCATAGGTAATTCCCCAGCGGTAATAGTCCCGCTAGGAAAGTCCCTATGTCGCCCATTTAAAAAAATCAACATTAGTTAGAACACAAAGGATAAATGTTAAGCGTTCAGTATTGATTAAAGAGATACGCAACATAAAATCAATGTTTATCCATTGATTGTCTTTTGTAAATATTTAATTTATGAAGATCTAGTCTAGAAAAAAAAACCAATAATAAAATACTTGTTTAACAATTTGAAACTGCTTTGAAAAATAAAAAAACATCCAACCCTGATTGTCTGAGAACTGCATTTCTGAGATACAGACGAGAAGCCTTAGGTAAAGCAGGAAGAAAGAAATAATAGACAATGCCACAGCAAAATGGTATAAAAATGCTTTCTGAACAGTTTCCGCTGCATTTCCACAATTTCAGGAAGATATTGGAAATTTTTAATATCCCATTTGAGTGTCCTTTCTCGAGTTTTCAATAGCATTCGCTTTACATTTTAAGGTGAAACAAAAGTTAGGTACACAAACAAATGGGGTAGCACTGAGGAGAATGTACCGAACTCCTTCGTCAACCCTTCTATTTTGGAATCAATATTTTTATGATATATTTTTTGACATGTTTTGACGTACTATTTTCTGGCATTGATGAATAAAAAGCTATCGCAGTAAAAGACTAGTTTCAGTTTATTAGATGAACAATATCTTTATAAACTGCTTGCAATAAGTGGTCCTGCCTTCATCTCATCTGATGTTTAGGAAAGATAGAAGCGCACTTCCAGAATCCTCAATACTGAGGAACTGGCTATCTTATCTAAAACTGCCGGGACACAATAATGCTAAAAAACATCAATGTTATGGCGTCAGAATTAGATAAGATGGTAGCAAGCCAGCTCACTGGGAATCGAACCCGGGTCCTCTTGGTCTGATACTGATGGTGTACACCACTGGAACACAAATAAAATTGTAATGTACCTAATAATATTTATTAGAAATTTCGAAAGGAAGCCAAGTTACCTAGTCAAAGCATTCGAGTATGTAGGGGCTGCCATGTATTATATGAAACTCGGGGCCTGTGTACGAAAAAATTACGTGAAAATCACTTGTTAAAAGTAATTTTTCCGCAAATACAAGCGTATCACACTCCTGTCAGAAGTTTCGTTCCGACAAAAAAGTGTTTAAAAATACTTCCGCGGGACCGCTACTCTTTTGTTTACGTGTACAAACAAAAGGTACCTGGCAGGGTTGTCACTATAAAAATGTAAAAATATATTTATTACAATAAAACAAAATTGGGACTATACCTACTTATGTAGTTATAATCGATCGAGCGTAATTTACACAAAATAAAACACCCCGCAGCTCACACTTATATTATTATTCAAATCTATCCGGGGCGGCGACTGCCTCTGACCCTGCAGCTGTTTGCTGCTTTGAAATGTCGATGAAAATACCAAAAACCGAAATTGAGTATCGCATCTAAACTTGTAATAATTAATTATATTGTTTGTAATCCGTGAAATGCATTTAAAATTTATTGGTAGTATAATTTTATTTTATTTATTCTTAGGCACAGTTAAAAGATACAAATCAACACTGTGAACAAATTACAACAACAACAAAAAATAGGCAGGCGTACCGGTTTTGGCCACTGTACCGGTTTTGGCCATTTTTGATAAAGGCAACTAAAATAAGGTATTTTAAGGTAATAATAACAACCGTTAGAATTCCTTATGTCATAGATTTTTTTTCAATAAATTCCATTTTCTGTTTTAAAAAATGTTTTGTATGAAAATTTTAAGAAATTTGTTTTGGATGAAATACTTTATTAACCTTTGTTTTTTACAATTAAATTGATGTTTTGCAATTGACTGGTTTCTAGCGCATTAGAATATATTGATTTTACCTGGGTTTGGTTCTGATTTTTCGCAATACTTACAAAAGTTTAACTATCAGTAAGTGGCCAAAACCGGTACATTTGGTACCTCTCACACATTGTGTGTGGTATAAAAAAAAGTAGTTTACTTTTATAGATTTGAAAAATGTACCTTTAAAGGTAGCTAAATTATCTATAATTTAAGATATAATTTGTGTCTTAAATACCTAAGACCATTTAGTACTTAGTGCTTAAAAGTAAAAAAATCCTTAAAGTGGCCACAAAGGGTACCTCTGCCCTATATTATTATGCTCCTCCGTGAGTGTGTTGTGAAAGTCGTTAATACCCACCAATCCGCATTGTGCCTGCGTGGTGGGTCATGGGCCATGGCCCATTCTCCTTATCTATCGATAAGGAAGGCATGTGCCCCAGCAGTCATCATCAGTAGTTACCATTATATTTGAATTGTCACGTATTATTTATTTGCGTTAAAGTTTACTGCTTAATTTTATCGGCGTCGCACGCTCGCTATATTTTTATGCGAGGTATGATATATTTCCCCTGTTTGCTCGTAAAAAGCTGGACTTAAAAATATGTCAAGGGAGGGAAAAGCGAATGTTACGAGTAAATCTATGAGACTATGATCATGGCATAATAAATCTAGGTTTTGCAGTCCCACAAACATAATTATCTGTTTCGGTGGTTATGGTGCAACGAAATTTCTGCAGTTCCAAATCTAACCGCGGGGTTAGATAAGATTGTAGCGCTTCTTCAATCAACAATTACCACTAGATAAACGTTTGGAATTTAAAAAACGGCCAAATGAATAAGACCACACTCCAAAGTTGCGCTCTTATATGCTATGGATTCCTGTATTTTTTATGAAAGATCATAACCATTTTCTCCGTTAAAAAAAACATTCGTTGCCAAATTTTGCGTTTTTTTTTAATTCGTGAGGCGGTATCTAAGTGTTAATGTTGATCAAAGGCATCAAAGGCTACAATACTTAGGAACCATGATTACTCTGATAATAAACACCAATTTTTTTTATTAATAATTATATATTTATACTAGCGGCCGCCCGCGGTTTCACCCGCGTGGTACCCGTTCCCGTGGGAATATCGGTATAAAATATAGCCTATGTCTCTCGGGAAGACTGTAGCTTTCTAACGGTGAAAGAGTTTTCTAAATCGGTCCAGTACTTTTTGAGTTTATTCGTTACATACAAAAATACAAATCTTTCCCTTTTTATAATATTAAGTATAGATTTCAGGGTATGAAAGTGATTACAGGGTACAAAACAAAAAATTTTTGTGGCTGGCTCCATATTAATATTTGTAGGTACAAATAAAAAGTTTGTATGTTGTATAACGGCAGGTGTATCGATAGTACCTAGTTAAAGTAGGTACAAAATATTTTTTTTAATATTTAAGAACGAAAATAAATAAATGTAATCAATAGTAAACAAATATAATATGGAGAATGTTAAAACACATTTATTTCAATGTCAGCGGTAACAGACTCTTGTATAAATATAACGTTAAATAAATAGGTTTTCAGCCATGTTTATATTTAATTAATATGCAAATGTTTGGCAAATTTTCTAAAATTATTCGACAGCCCTCGTCGCTCGCTTCGTTTGTACACGGCCTTATCTCGCGTGTACAGAAAACAAACAGTGTTTTAGTATTAGTAGTGCTAGTTGGAGGCTGATAAAATATTGATACAAAGTAACATAAAATAAAATACTTACCTATTTGGAATTACTTACAAAATTAAGTTTTAATTATGATATTTTGAAAAGGTTTATCTGATTGTTCTATTCGCAAAATGATACGGAACTATACACCACCTACCACATCCATACACCTACATCACTACATAGTATAAAACAAAGTCGCTTTCTCTGTCCCTATGTCCCTTTGTATGCTTAAATCTTTGAAACTACGCAACGGATTTTGATGCGTTTTTTTTAAATAGATAGAGTGATTCAAGAGGAAGGTTTATATGTACTTTTTATCCCGATATTCCCACGGGAACGGGAACCACGCGGGTGAAACCGCGGGCGGCCGCTAGTAATATTATAAATGTGAAAGTGTGTTTGTTTATTTGTTCGTCATTCACGTAAAAACAGAGCAACGCATTGACGAGATTTTTGGTATAACAGTAGTTTGGGAGCTGGAGATTGGCTGGAGACTCTAAAGCTTTGACATAATAACAGCGCTTCTAGGTCATTATTACCTTCTACGAACGACCCAGGAGTTTTTTGATCTGAGTCAGGAGCCGTACTCTGAAACGCAAATCCGAAACTTCGGTTAGCCCCGTCTCTTTCACTCGATTCTGTCTTAACTGGGGAGTGAGAGGGGCGGGTATAACGAAGTTTCCGGTTTTGCGTTTCAGAGTAGGCCCTCAGGGCCTTTTAAGAGGCCCACGTCGCGTAAGACTCCCATACAAACGAAATACCAAAATAATTTAAAATTTGACCATGATATTGACTGTACTTGTGATGTTATTGGGATTAAGACAGCATAATTATATCTCGGCTTCTATTAAAAAAAACCAAAATATCTACCTATAAAAAATAATGCTAATTACATTTTTTCATTCAAAACTGCAAATCGCATTTATTTGGGTAAGTATTTAGGATTATTTTTAATGGAAACCTTGATAAATACTGTCTTAATCCGAATACCATCACAAGTACAGAAAATAATGCTCTTATTTCAATACATTTTGGTATTACGTAATATAAAACCAACAAATACTAAAGGGGGAACTCACCTGTTCGCCGGCCACATAAGCGCTACGCCTCGCGCTTTCATCTTTTTTTCTCTCTCTCTTTTCTGTTTTATTTTATATGTACATATACCTATTTAGTCCCTTTTTGAACCTCCAACTGCAAGAGGGGTGTTATAAGAATAGAATGAATTAAGAATTAGAATGTTATGTTCGCCGTAATGTATATCATATCAGGGGTCCGATTCTCATTTCTCAGGCATTCGAACTTTTTCAGTGTGATCATCGATGTCGAACATTTTGTTTGTGGTTTCTTTTGAACAGTTAGAACGTTACAAACAAACTAAGCTGTCCCACATGTCAACAAATTCATTTTGACAGCTAAGTTCGTATACGAAATTGCCTAAAATGAGAACGAAAGTTCTGCAATCGAGAAAAGTTCACATTTATAAGCTCGAAATTCAAATAAAACACAGTTTTTGTTTCACAATCGAAAAATTTCGATCGAAAACCAGTCGAACGCTACGAGTGGTACAGACCAATCGATGTTCGTATACGAACTTAGCTGTCAAAATGAATTTGTTGACATGTGGAACAGGGTGCCTACCATCAACTTTAAGACAGCGATTCAAAAATAGCGCGATGCAGAATAGGTTCCTAAAATGAATTGCTTTCTTTCGTACTACGACCTTCTAAAAACTGGATCGCAAACGAATTGCTAAATGTGAATGACCGAACGATTTGTGTCCTTATTTCATCAACCCGTCTCTTTCACTCGATTCGGTCATGCCCGGAGAGTGAGAAGGACGGGTATAACATGCAGGTGTCATGTTAGCTTGGCCGAGTTATAAGTCAAATAAGCTGTGAAATGTCATTGAATGATCACTGAATCGCTGTCATTGATATTAAGCTGTCGTGGTACGAATAAGCGAAGCAGATCAGTTTAGGTCCTAAACGAAACCGCAATAAGAGTTGATGGTACGCACCCAGTTAAGTTTATAACTATGTTTATATAATTTATAACGTTCTAACTTTTCAATAGAAACCACAAACAAAATGTTCGACATACGAATTACCACACTGAAATAGTTCGAATGCCTGAGAATCGGGCCCCAGAACTTTTCCACGTGTAATGCATGCATGCATGCTTTTTTGTATTGTAAAAATGTATTATGTGGCTGTACTTTTTTATAAAAAAAAAGAAATATATAACTGTGACGTGACTGTGTATCTGTCTGTCTGTGGCATCGTAGCTCCTGAACGAATAGACCGATTTTGATGCTGTTTGTTTTGTTCGAAAGCTGACGTGATCGAGATGGTTCTTAGCTATTATTTGTGAAGATCTGTTCAGACGTTTCAAGGTCATCAGCTCTTTAAGTTAGCTGCAGTAGGGATATGTCACGCATAATGGGCCACGAATCAATTGGTTCGACTGTACCTACCACAAGATCACAGAAGCGGTATCTGCTCTGCGCTTCATAAAGGTTTCACAACAAAATTCCTATTGATAAGCAATATAACGTCACCAGTATCAGATGTAACTCAACGCAACGTGTGCCGGAACCAAATGGAGTGTTTACTGTATTGATAGCAATAAAATATAGGTACGGAACCTTGCCCTCGTAAAGTAACTCGCTCGTCCGCTACAAATCGTGACCACACTGTTACGGAATACAAATTTTCGTTTATACGCATTGAAATAAGAGCAGAGTACTGTACCCCGCAGTACTGTATTAAATAAACCGCCTCTGTGGTCTAGTGGTTCACACCACCGATTTCAGACCCAGAGGTCCCGGGTTCGATTCCCAGTGGAGGTACATATTGTATTCGGTTTGGTTGGTGGTAGGACTTGTTCTTAGTCCGCCTGGCTAGCTACCACCATATTATCTAAGTCTGACGCCATAACAATGATGTTTTCAGCATTATTGTGTTCCGGCAGCTACAGATAAGATAACCAGTTCCTCAGTGATTGAGGATTCCGGGAGTAGTGCGCTTCCACCTTCAGCTTTATCACCATTTTTAACATGGTGTGATGAAGGCTAAGTGCTACCCCGTTGTGACGGTTACCATAGCAACAATTTTTCGTGATAAGGCTACTGCTGCATAAAGCAGATGTTTTTAGATTATTTTTTTTTATGCTATTTATTACTCCACAAGTGTGGCTTGATAAAAAATCTTAGAAAAAAGACGAGTGTTGTTTGAATAGACCGAAACGCGGCCCCGAGAGCAGTCGAGCGGCCGCGCGCATTTTCGGTCACTTCGAGTAAATTACCGAAAAAAGACGATTATTGTTTGAAATGACCGAAAATGCGCGCGGCCGCTCGACTGCTCTCGGGGCCGCGTGACTTTCGGTCATTTCAAACAGTACTCGTCTTTTTACATATGCCTACATCATCATGTCAGCCGAACGACGCCCACTGCTGGGCATAGGCCTCCCCCAAGGATCTCCACAGCGATCGGTCCTGCGCTGCCCGCATCCACCTACATATAAAGTTTAAAATTATTTAACACAGAAAGTGATCGCCGCCTCGCTGCCATTTCAGTTTAGATTGAGCCTAAGGGTCACATACACATACATCCTAATTTATGGTCCGATTGTAATCTAAATAGGCGTCCCCAAACGGTTGAATGCCCGCTAAGTTATTCTACACATCTATCTGTTAACCACAAGACCTAGTTTCCATATATAATACTAACGACTCGACCCAGCTTCGCACGGTTATAATATAATATTAATAAAATATAAAACCCTTGAAACCCAAGCCGAGATTTATATCTCAGCTTGAGTTCCTCGGGTTTATAATAATAATATAAAAACACTTTAATGCACTATAATTATATAAACAATTATATTATATTATAAACAATTATATTTCTGTTGTAATTATACTGTTGTGTAATTATATTGTTGGGTTGTTGTGCCTAGTGGAGTACCCCAAGGTTCTCTTCTTGGCCCACTTTTGTTTTTGATCTTTGTAAATGACATCGGCTCTTGTTTTCATCACTCCAGGTTGCTTTGCTTCGCAGACGATATGAAAATTTTTAAATCAATCTCATGTCCATCCGATATAGCAGATCTTCAGTCGGACCTGACGCGTCTAGACAGATACTGCGAGGCAAATAAACTGGATCTTAATCCGTCTAAATGTTCCGTTGTAACCTTTAGTCGAAAAACGGCCAACATTTTGTCTGATTATAAACTAAAAGACACTAATTTGCAAAGATTATCCGAAATAAGAGACCTTGGAGTATACCATGACTCTAAACTTCTATTCGATAAACACATTGAAAGGACCGTTAAAAAGACTTCACAAGCTCTGGGATTTGTGATGAGATCGTCGGCTGATTTTAAGGATATTAAAACAATTAAAATATTATATTGCACTTTTGTTAGAAGTGTTTTGGAATATGGGTCGGAGATCTGGAATCCATGTTACAATAAGTATATCGACCGCATTGAACAATTACAGAGAAAATTTGTAAAATTTTTGTTTTACCGTTTGAAACTGCCTTACAATTCTAGTAACTATTTAAATCTTTGTTCGAAGTTTCAACTTTTACCATTGCAAAAGCGAAGGGAAATATCTGATATTGTTTTTTTGCTTAAAATAATAACAAATAAAATTAACTCTCCTGAGCTTCTTTCCAAAGTTTACTTTAATATTTCATCAAGGTCAATAAGGCGCTACACTCCTATTCATCTACCATTGGTTGCAACAAATTATCGACAAAATTCATTTCTATGGCGAGCTAGCAGATATTTAAACGAGTTTTGTAAAACAAATGAATTTGATATATTTTGTTCTAGCATAGCAACAGCAAGGCGGCTATTAAGCCAAGATTTCTTTGTTAATTAATCGTATCAACCAACCTTACAACAATCATTGTTATTATTCATTCGTAAATTATCCTGTTCGCTTTTAACTTGTAAGTCAATATTATGTATTGTTACTTAATTTGTCCACATTTATTGTTTATTGTTTAATAAGTTGAGTTTAAACGTGGAGACCTGTTATTGGCCATATGTTGCCTATTCTTTTTACCTAAGTTTATTAAGTGTGCTGTTGGTCTTCCAAAGAAAAATAAATAAATAAATAAATAAAATAACACAAAACACAAAGAAGACAAAACAAAAGAAGCACAAGGTGGCCTTATTGCTACGTAGCAATATCTTCCGGGCAACCTTGAGTAGAAAAGTATCGGTTGATGGGAAGCATAGTAGACAAAATTAAAGAATTAATTTAAATCAGGCGTCACCCGGCGGAAGTCCCTAACCATTTGTGAAGAATAAATATATTCTTCCGCAAATAATCACAAAATTTGTCCGATAGCACTACTCTACACGTGTTTCGCCCCAACCCGGGACATCTTCAGGAGATATTTGACCGTGTGAAATCCAGCAACGAATGACTGTCAACTTTCGTAGGTATTTGTTTAGCATTTGACGAAATCACAGCATCATCGAAAGTCTCGTCCCTTCCCAATGAGTGAGTCATTGTCTTGAATGATGTTGGTTAGACCTCAAGCAATGACTAATAGGCGCAAATTAAAACACACGTCTTTACTGGCATGAACTGTGTAAAGACGTCCAAGTGCATCGGTGATAAATACATGTAGGTATAGGTTACACAACCTGAAACTGGCTGTCCTTGTTTTCATCGTTGAAATTTCTTTGACGATTGATTCCAGGCTAACCTAATTTGTACATTATACAGGATGTTAGGGGCACCGTTGCAAAAACTTTAACCATGGCTTCAAACCATCATGCTGATAAAAAAAAAACTACTTTTGATACAAATTTAGCAACTAATCGGGACATTTTGTATGAAGAGTCGAAATATTATTTTCATTTCCGACAAAAATTTCTTGGTGTGCGTTGTTCAGCATGATGGCCTGAAGCCATGGTTAAAGTTTTTGCAACGGTGCCCCTAACAGTGCCTAACACCCTGTATATTAATTATATTTTATATAGGGTAGTACATATCGTATGTTTTACCAAAATAATTGTACTTTCTTGTGCTGCTCCATGCATAAGACACATTTTGAAGCACCAAGGTAAGTTAGTTAGTGGTCCCTGCTGCATTTTGAATAAAATCTTATAATGACGGCTCATTAATTTTTTATGGAGTTTGGGTGCCACGGTCTTCTATAGAAGACAAACGTTGAAAAATGGATCGGAGCTGATTGTGAGACGGGTCGATTTTTTCTAAATACTTCATTTTCCATTTTTTTCTAATAAAAATTGCACTGTTAATGCAAAAAACTAAAAATTAAAATAACAGACAAACGTTTTTGTGTTCTAAACGCCACGACTTTATTATAAGACAATAAATCTAATAATTTATTTTGTTGTTTTCTTAGAAGACAAAATAAAACAACAAAATAAATGATTAGATAATATTGTCTTCTAATAAAGTTTAGGTACTACTACTATGTTTAGAACACAGAAACGTTTGTTTTCTATAGAAGACCGTGACACTCAAAAGGTTACCTATGTAGACCGTAGTCACACAAAAAAATAATATCAACAAAATAATAGTGATTTAGTAAAAAGTACCTTAATTTCATCCCTTATTTGCCTTGTAATAATAAAGGATGCCATTTCGGCCTCGTTATTAATTCAAACTCATAAGGTAATGCAACCCATACGTCGTCCTTATACGAAAATACGGGCCACTTTATCCCGGATTATGGAAATCAAAGGTACCACAAACACCCTAACCCGATATAAATGTATACGTTTACTCACAGACTTACCTCGCCAAAATACTATGGTAGGATCAAAATATATATATTAGTACCAGCTTTGGACTACACGACGTTATCCCGCGGGAATGTGATATTTTTCCGGGATAAAAAGTAGCCCTACGTCACGCTTCAGCCCCCAAACTATCCCCATTCACAAATCACGTCGATCCGTTGCTCCTTTTGGACGTGAAAGACGGACAAACAAACAATTACACTTTCACTGTAAGTATATATTATGTTTACTCACAAAGACTTACCTCACCAGAATACTATGGTAGGATCAAAATATATATTAATACCCGCTTTCCGCGCGCGGCTTCGCCCGCGTGGACTATACTACGTTATCCCGCGGGAATGTGATATTTTTCCGGGATAAAACGTAGCCTATGTCACGCTTCAGCCCCCAAACTATCCCCATTCACAAATCACGTCGATCCGTTGCTCCGTTTGGACGTGAAAGACGGACAAACAAACAAAAACACTTTAACCATATCAGGGGCCCAATTCTGTTAAATTATAACATTAAATCGTTCGGTTCCGATGCAGTAGCGATTACGTTTACGTTCGATTGCAAACGTAACACTAAATCGTATTCTACTAACCCTTTCTAACAAGTCGAAACTAAACGTAAGCCGAAATGCTACGTAAATTTTTTCACACTAAGTACATTTCTTTGCACCTTTAACTTTGATAATAAACTATTTTACTTTGATAAGTAGGTATATTTATCCGTTATATTAATTTTAGCTTTCCTCGACAAAAAACGCGAAATGCAGTGAAATATAAATTACGGCTAAGGGTAAAACAGTTTATCAGACTTTAAATTTCTTTGTGCCTTTAATTTTGATCAGTAAGTACCTTAATTTTATAATTGTTTACTTATATATAAAGTGTTTTTAAGGTTCCGTACCCAAAGGGTAAAAACGGGACCCTATTCCTGACACTTCGCTATCCGTTTGTCTGTTTGTCTGTTTGTCACCAGGCTGTATCTCTTGCCCACCCGGAGTGGGTAACCTTATGGGGAGATTGAGAGGAGGCTCTCTCCTCCTGCCCCGCCTCCTGTCGAGCTTTCGAGCCTGTCAGGGGGCGGGGCAGGGGTTAGAACCACCCAGCCCTGACGCGAAGCCTATTTAGGCTTGGCGGGAGGGCTGGGCGCGGCGAGAGGCAGGCCTTGTCTGACTGAGGCCAACATGCCGTTAGCGGTATACGAAAAGACCGTATTTGCCCTCACTATAAAAAAAAAAAAAAAAAAGGCTGTATCTCTTGAACCGTGATAGCTAGAGAGTTGATATTTTCATAGATGATGTATTTGTTTTGCCGCTACAACAACAAATACTAAAAACAGAATAAAATAAGTATTTAAGGGGGGCTCCTATACAACAAACGTGATATTATTGCCGTTTTTTGCTCACTATTAACAACGGCAAGAGGTAGACGCTTTAAATGTTCACAAAAAATTTAGTTGTATATTTAATTTAAAAATAAATAGTTAAAATAAAATAAAATAAGTATTTAAGGGGGGCTTCCATACAACAAACGGGATTTTTTTGCCGTTTTTTGCTCAATATTAATAACGGCAACAGGTAGACGCTTCAAATGTTCACAGAATATGTAGTTGTTTATTCAATTCAAAAATAAATAATTAAATTAAAATAAAATAAATATTTAAGGGGGGCTCCCATACAACAAACGTGACTTTTTGCCGTTTTTTTCTCGATCTTAAATATAGTATCTAATGTTGTATAATATTGTACGTTATAAATAGTGTCTAATGTTGTAATATAAATAATGGTACGCAACCCTTCGTGTGCGAGTCCGACTCGCACTTGGCCGATGTTTTCTTTGGGTACATCTGTTACACGAATCAACTTAGCTTCTTCTACTTACAACATAGTTAATATACTACAACTAAAAATTTATACAGATAATTTATCGAAAAATCCCCAGAGTTTAATTCAGATTGAAACTAATAGTGGTCGATTTACTTAACTTCTGTTACAACAATAATCCCTTGGGCTTAGGGCCTGCCCTAAAACAACAAACAATAGGGGTTTCCATAAGTTGTCCGACATTTTGAACAAATAAAACAATCTCTGATATTGGGCAGCATCATTTTCGAGGAATCCTTTGAAAGACACAATCTCAGCTCTTCCAAATACCATTAATTTATTAGTTATCGACTGATTTGGAGCAAGGGTACGGTATCTGCCTTCTGCGCCAGAGGTCTTAGGTTCGATTCCCGAACAAAAATATTTGTGTGCATGAACAAGTTTATTTGTCTTGGTCTGGGTGTTATCTATTCTGATGTCTGTGCTATGCATTTTTATTTACATGGTAGTAGATAAAATAAATGTGTGTGATTGTAAAAAGATATTTATTTATTTATTAACCTTTTTAAAAACCCTCTGTTTTTCAGCAGGTCGATGTTGAGAAGCCCTGAAAATTACTCAGCAAACAGGCAGGCAGGATCTATCCAGTACTGTTTAAACTTAACAATAAAACTTGTTTTTTATAAGCCCCTAAAGAAATCATGTTTATTTATTGAGGTCAAAGTAAATTTTTTTTTCATACTTATAGATTAAATAAAATTAATGCTTAAGAATCGTCCAACATTTATTACCTACCACCTGTTATAGACATCTTTTAACTGACAAGAAAAACAGGCGAAAAATACTCATCAGCTTTAACAGAAGCTTTGCATTTACAAAATAATTATTTCGTCGCTAGACAAAATGGTACAATAATAAAATCGAATAGAACTCAAAAATTGAAAATGAAGTAAAAAATCGACCCGTCTCACAACCAGCTCCGATGGAACGGTTGTGAGACGGGTCGATTTGTGTCGTAAACCAACCAAATATTTCTATCGTGTTCTATTCTATTTTCGAATCCCAACAACCTGCCAGTCACCAAAACCAGAAAGTGAAACAATTACTTTCTAGATACATTAGTGAGACCGAGACACAGAATAAATATTACCAGTATTCCACAACTACATAACTATATTTATCCGTTATATAGTTTCCATATGAACTACGTATGAGCTAAATAATTGGTGTGATTGTAAGAAATTTATAGTATTTTGTGTCGACGTTAGTGGCTGGTGGCAGCCACAAGAAGCGAGTAGCCAAGTTTTGTAGCATGTGTCGACCACCGGCGTCACCGTGTGCGGCGAGTTCATATACAATGTATTTTATTTATTGTATTGACTCGTCTCTCCGAGCTATGGTATGATCTTGGAAGGATCTCGGTAAGCGCTTTATATAAATCTTTTAACCTTCTCTGTGGTCTAGTGGTCATACCACCGATTTCAGACCCAGAGGTCCCGGGTTCGATTCCCAGTGGGGGTACTGTATTCGGTAGTATTCGGAAGTATTCGGAGACGGGTCGATTTTTTCTAAATCTTCATTTTCCAGTTTTCAACCATAAAAATTGCATTGTGAATGCAAAAAAGTAAAAATTTAAATAGTATTGTATTCGGTTTGGTTGGTGGTAGGACTTGTTCTTAGTCCGCCTGGCTAGCTACTACCACGCCATAACATTGATGTTTTCAGCATTATTGTGTTCCGGCAGTTAGATATAAGATAGCCAGTTCCTCAGTGATTGAGGATTCCGGGAGTAGTGCACTTCCACCTTCAGCCTTATCACCACTTATCATCAGGTGTAATAAAGGCTAAGTGCTACCACGTTGTGGATAAAAAAAATCCTTCTAAGATCATACCTACCGAGATCGAGGCAATGAGGAATGATTCGCATTCAGACCTTTTCAGTGAAGATGTGATACTGGTTGGTAGTTTTTATCCTGTGGTAAGACCGAGGCGCGTCACTTGCAATGAAAAGGGTAAGCGTATGTCTACCCGTATAGAAGCGTAGGCCAGACTTAATTAAAGGTCGTTTCATTTCGACTGGGGTCGCGAATCCCCCACGCCTGCTATTACTTTTTAATTAGCAACAAATATAGATACTCTTTGCTCTTGATACTCTGTGCTTCTGTTATTAGGATACTGTGTTTACACGAAGGGTCGAGCGTGTTTTGTTAACGAGTGTTCTGTAATTTTGATTAGGGTTGGATATGCGATGACATTTTTTATAAAAAATTATGTTATAGATCGGGATATACGGTTTGTTTTGATACTTACCAAATAAAAAAAAGCTAGTTCTTAAAGTAATTTAATCTCTCGAGCCTCCTTTAACCAGTGAAATGAAAGACCAACTAAAAAGCTTGACAAAATACGTCATATGTCATATAATAAGCAACATGACAGCAAATGCACTGAACAGCGTAAGATTCCGCTGTAAGAAGATTTAGTTACGCAAACTGTAATGTCACCGTTTGAATATTAATTTGCACTTAAGCGTCATCTGTGTGAACCTAGTGGCATATATAACTGAGCACTTTGCTGAAGAGAATCGACTAGTAGTAGTAGGATTGGTGTATTCTCAAATTTATCACTTTTTGTTCACTGGTTAGTTTAAATGTTCTTTTGATGAAAGACTTCTGAATATGGCATATCGGCATCGATTTCATGACATTGAAACTGATGTTTATATTAGAAATTCGCCGGTTTCAGACGTAAACTTTTATTATCGATTGGCGTTGTGCAAACGTAGACACATTTGGGTCTTTTCTGGGATACAAGTAACCAGTGAATAAGAAACTAGCCCTCCTTGCGCAGACGTCGACACTTTTGTGTCTCGTGTGGGGTACAAGCTACCACTAAATAAGAAATCAGCCCTCCCTGTGCAGACGTAGACACTTTTGTGTCTCGTGTGGGATACAAACCCGCCTCTTAACCGCCTCTGTGGTCTAGTGGTTCACACCACCGATTTCAGACCCAGAGGTCCCGGGTTCGATTCCCAGTGGGGGTACATATTGTATTCGGTTTGGTTGGTGGTAGGACTTGTTCTTAGTCCGCCTGGCCTGTCCCTGGTCCCTGGTCCGTCCACCACCATCTTATCTAAGTCTGACGCCATAACAATGATGTTTTCAGCATTATTGTGTTCCTGCAGTTAGAGATAAGATAGCCAGTTCCTCAGTGATTGAGGATTCCGGGAGTAGTGTGCTTCCATCTTCAGCCTTATCACCACTTAAAATCAGGTGTGATGAAAGCTAAGTGCTACCCCGTTGTGGATAAAAAAAAAACTACCAGTGAATAAGAAATCAGCCCTCCCTGTGCAGACGTAGACACTTTTGTGTCTCGTGTGGGATACAAGCTACCACTGAATAAGAAATCAGCCCTCCCTGTGCAGACGTAGACACTTTTGTGTCTCGTGTGGGATACAAGTAACCAGTGAATAAGAAACTAGCCCTCCTTGCGCAGACGTAGACACTTTTGTGTCTCGTGTTGGATACAAGCTACCACTGAATAAGCAATCAGCCCTCCCTGCGCAGACGTCGACACTTTTGTGTCTCGTGTGGGGTACAAGCTACCACTGAATAAGAAATCAGCCGTCCCTGCGCAAACGTAGACACTTTTGTGTCTCGTGTGGGGTACAAGCTACCACTGAATAAGAAATCAGCCGTCCCTGCGCAAACGTAGACACTTTTGTGTCTCGTGTGGGGTACAAGCTACCACTGAATAAGAAATCAGCCGTCCCTGCGCAAACGTAGACACTTTTGTGTCTCGTGTGGGGTACAAGCTACCACTGAATAAGAAATCAGCCGTCCCTGCGCAAACGTAGACACTTTTGTGTCTCGTGTGGGGTACAAGCTACCACTGAATAAGAAATCAGCCCTCCCTGCGCAAACGTAGATACTTTTGTGTCTTTTGTGGGATACAAGTTACCAGTGAATAATTAACTAACCCTCCCTGCGCAGAAGTCAACACTTTTGTGTCTCGTGTTGGATACAAGCTACCACTGAATAAGAAATCAGCCCTCCCTGTGCAGACGTAGACACTTTTGTGTCTCGTGTGGGATACAAGTAACCAGTGAATAAGAAACTAGCCCTCCTTGCGCAGACGTCGACACTTTTGTGTCTCGTGTTGGATACAAGCTACCACTGAATAAGCAATCAGCCCTCCCTGCGCAAACGGATACACTTTTGTGTCTCGTGTGGGGTACAAGCTACCACTGACTAAGAAATCAGCCCTCCCTGCGCAAACGGATACACTTTTGTGTCTCGTGTAGGATATAAGCTACCACTGAATAAGAAATCAGCCCTCCCTGCGCAAACGGATACACTTTTGTGTCTCGTGTAGGATATAAGCTACCACTGAATAAGAAATCAGCCCTCCCTGCGCAAACGTAGACACTTTTGTGTCTTTTGTGGGATACAAGTTACCACTGAATAAGAAATCAGCTCTTCCTGCGCAAACGTAGACACTTTTGTGTCTTTTGTGGGATACAAGTTACCAGTGAATAATAAACTAACCCTCCCTGCGCAGAAGTCAACACTTTTGTGTCTCGTGTGGGGTACAAGCTACCACTGACTAAGAAATCAGCTCTCCCTGCGCAAACGTAGACACTTTTGTATCTCGTGTAGGATACAAGCTACCACTGAATAAGAAATCAGCCCTCCCTGCGCAAACGTAGACACTTTTGTGTCTTTTGTGGGATACAAGTTACCAGTGAATAATTAACTAACCCTCCCTGCGCAGAAGTCAACACTTTTGTGTCTCGTGTGGGGTACAAGCTACCACTGAATAAGAAATCAGCCCTCCAAGTGCAGACGTAGACACTTTTGTGTCTCGTGTGGGATACAAACTACCACTGAATAAGAAATCAGCCCTCCCTGCGCAAACGTAGACACTTTTGTGTCTCGTGTGGGATACAATGCTACCAGTGAATAAGATATCAAACTTCCCTGCGCAGACGTAGACATTTTTGTGTCTCGTGTGGTATAAAAGCTACCAGTGAATAAGAAATCAGCCCTCCCTGCGCAAACGTTGATACTTTTGTGTCTCGCGTAGGATACAAGCTACCACTCAATAAGCAATCAGCCCTCCCTGCGCAAACGGATACACTTTTGTGTCTCGTGTGGGTACAAGCTACCACTGACTAAGAAATCAGCCCTCCCTGCGCAAACGTAGACACTTTTGTATCTCGTGTAGGATATAAGCTACCACTGAATAAGAAATCAGCCCTCCCTGCGCAAACGTAGACACTTTTGTGTCTTTTGTGGGATACAAGTTACCAGTGAATAATTAACTAACCGTCCCTGCGCAGAAGTCAACACTTTTGTGTCTCGTGTGGGGTACAAGCTACCACTGAATAAGAAATCGGTCCTCTCTGTGCAAACATAGACTCTTTTGTGTCTCGTGTGGGATACAAACTACCAGTAAATAAGAAATCAGACCTCCCTGTATCGACGTAGACACTTTTGTGTCTCGTGTGGGATACAATGCTACCAGTGAATAAGATTTCAAACTTCCCTGCGCAGACGTAGACACTTTTGTGTCTAGTATGGGATAGCTACCAGTGAATATGAAGTCAGCCCTACCAGCGCAGACACTTTAGTGTCTCGTGTGGGATACAAGCTACCAGTGAATATGAAATCTCCTCCATTGATTATTTCTCCCTCCTTATATAATAAAGTTAATTAATATCTAAATCCTATATTTCCCTTAAACTTAAGAATCTGTAAAAAGAAAACAATGGAGTGGCTCCAAAATTGATCATACTCGGATACAGAAGAATTTATTAGTATTTTTGAGGGCAGTTAGTTGCGTATGCTGTTCACAGTGTTCATCTCACAGACACACACTCATACACACACATACTCACAAATACTCCTGCATGTCAATTAAATTTTTTTTATTTGTATTTTATTTCTAAAAGGTGTAGGCAATTCATTATTGTTTAAACATTATGTATTTTTGGAGGTGGGCGCTAAAGACTGCGATACGGTTTTATTTATTTATTTATTTAACTTTTGTACAAAATACACACAGTAAAATATACAAGGCGGACTTAATACTAAAAGTATTCTTTGCCCGTTAATCTTTGGGAAACAGAGAACAACGAATGCGGTACAAAACCTAATAATACATGCTATATATTATATACACACTAAAATATAAAAATATCAATATCAACCTCTGCGCCAGAGGTCTCGGATTCGATTCCCGAACAAGACAAATATTTGTGTGCATGAACATGTCTATTTGTCTTGGTCTGGGTGTTTTCTATGTATATTAAGTATGTATTTACAAAAAAAAAGTATTTTAGTATATATTTATCCGTTATCACGTTCACATAGACACAGTTTCTTAAAAAATTTACTATGGGCTTAGATAGTTGGTGTGCATGTAGAAAAATATTTATTATTATTATTTATTATTATTATTATACAAATATAATTCAAATACATTCAGTACCTAAATAAATCCTACTAATATTATAAATGTGAAAGTTTAGATGTTTGGATGTTTGAATGTTTGTTACTCAATCACGCCAAAACGGCTGAACGGATTTGGATGAAATTTGGAACACCGATACTTTATAGACTGGAGAGGAACATAGGCTACTTTTTATTCCGAAAAAATATCACATTCCCGCGGGATAACGTCGTGTAGTCCACGCGGGCGTAGCCGCGGGCGGAAAGCTAGTATATAAATAATACATAAAATATATACACAGTAATGGAATTAATCAAAAGTAAAATAAATACATCGATGATGATGATGCTTATGATGTAAGTAGGTACTACGAATTCAAGTCGTCCAGTAGAAAAAGGCGAGCATTCTTTTTAAACTATATGCGGCCTTTAACGATCACAACTTGCTTATGTTCATAATGTTTTTGTCTGCAATAAAAAGTTTCGTTTCAGTTTCATTTCAATAACACGATGAGAGATATAAAATAGATAGATTTTTTCCATATAATATTATCCCCGCTAAGCAGTCGTAATACGGACTGCCGATGCCGTCTGCTCTCTACATTATTTATATTTCCGCATACGTCTCATACTTTTTAGCCGTAGCTGGAAACTCTTTGATATTATAATGTCGACGAACTAGGTATCCCCAAGTCCCATCACAAGAACGGGATGAGATCAGCATTATGTATGTTATATTTCTTTGATGTTTCTGTAGCTGAATGGGCTGCGTAAAATTTTAATGTTACTGTGTAACATATCATTTTTTTAAGATGTTACATTCATAATAAACTATGATAGTACTAACCTTCATTCCTGTTTTTTATCCTATATTTTGTACCTTTACACAACACAGTTTTTATACATCCCTTATTGCAAAGTACATACATTCTCATTAACTCAATTCCAAACAATAATTGCTAATTTTTACATCTTAGGTACACTTAAATTTGTCAACAAACATCTATCACGTCTGACGTTTGACATTTAATTTTATCAGAGTAAACATCATAATTTTTGAACCATTGGCTCAATCTTGTGAGGAACAGCAGAACTATTTCCACGAGCAATTATCCAGAGATATACGTCTTCTCATTCTTGCATGGATGTCCAGCTATTTCCATCTCTTTTTCTTATAAAGACACCTTGCGTTGAGAGTCCACACTTCATCAAACTTTAGCGCCATCTGGTGTCAAATAGTGGCAAAGTATGCCGCACATATATTGTCATCTCTCTTACACCTAAATGCATAGCCATCCTGTCATCTCGTTCATGCAACAGCACCGAAACTGACATCTGGCGTAGAGTAGCTCTCTTGCTTTAATAATTGAACTTCTACATATTGAGTCCAGATTATCTATGGTACCTAAAAACTTTTATCAATAACATTATGAATATCTAATTTACAATGAAAGTAATTAGTTATTCATAATCTACAAATCTTCCTTTATTTGATTTTATATAATTCTTCATTTATCTTTAGCTAATTTTCTTAACCATAGACTATATTCGGATCATTCTAGAAATGTACAAGTGAGCATTGTCTATGCTACTTACCTTGGAAAATTCGAGATTGATGGTAAAGCAATATGAA
The DNA here is from genome assembly GCA_949710035.1 of Crambus lathoniellus. Classification (NCBI taxonomy): domain Eukaryota; kingdom Metazoa; phylum Arthropoda; class Insecta; order Lepidoptera; family Crambidae; genus Crambus; species Crambus lathoniellus. The sequence continues at coordinate 22,507,972 of OX453314.1, read as the reverse complement.
TTAAAAACAAGATTCTAGAATAATCGTGGCAGAACATATAAATAGGGCCCGTCTCGCCCCAGTGTTTTTCTCTCGATAACCGCTACTTAACTGACTGTGAGAAAGACTGTGAAGCAAAGTCACTGTGAACTGTTATTGCATAGACATTTTTTTACCTACGTAGTTTTTCCCTGATAAACCTAACCGTCCTAAGCTGCATCATTGTGTGAACACTGCAATTTTCTTGATTCGTCCTCGATCTTCAGCGTCCGGGTAAGTCGATCTGCTAAATGGCAAACAAATTACCAACATCTCTTTATGTCACTGCTTTGGCATAACGCTGTGTTTTCTTCTTCCTCGACAGTTCTTATTATTGACTGGACTACCTGTCCGGAGCGAGCACCTGCGAAGCTGACATCATACCGGCGAGCCCTCGTTCGCTGACCTTAGGCCTTGAGAGACCGGCGTTCGCAACCCCTCCTCGGAATATTAATCTCAGGTGTAATCGTTTTTATATCTTTATCTCTTAACTACATCTCTCCATACTCTCTTCGTTTATGAGCTGTTCATAAACGTGGCGCCCATTAATTGTCTCTAATCTTCTCCTCTCTTATAAGTTTAACTTAACTACATACATATAAGTATTACCTACCTACCTTTCAATTTTGTAACACTCCCAACTTGATTTAAACTACACTTGTGAACTTATAAAACGTTTAATATTGAATAACAACCATATTTTAATTTGTGTTTGTATTTGTATATCCAGTCTGACACGTTGTAAACCTATTTTAAGGATAGCGATAGCCTAGGTCTCCTATTCATATAAATTTCTTTTGTAACCTTATTTGTCTAGTGTAAACTTCATTACCTGTTTATGTAATTTCCAACTCAGTGAGAATATTGTAATTTAAGTCCCTCTGACAGTGCAACAAGTGAGCTGCAAAGAAGAATAATTATCCCCACGCCCTGTATTTCTTGTAAGGACCTAATTTACATGTTATAAAAATAAAACTTCACATTTCATTATATTTCAATTTCTTTTATTTTACATCAAAAGCTATAGTTAAAAACATAAGTTACATTTAGCGCCCAACGTAGTTTGCACTCAATTCTTTGTTGACAGTTTCTCACTGGGTTTCTACCTCTTTTATATTTATTTGTTGTATCTCTCTCTCAAATTGTACCTGTATCAATTTCAGTGATGGAGCATACTGCGTTCTACGGTCTCCTCAAGGACGAGGTCAGCTACGAGCTCAACCTGCGGGGAGTGGAACACGAGCGTGGTGCCACAGCGGAGACGTTGGCTGCCCTGCTAGAGAAAGCTGAACCGGCCGCTGTAGAGGTCGAGGACAAATTTATTGATTCCCTTGATACGGGAATAGAAATAGAGGTATGTGCACGGAAGTTGGCCGAACTAAGCGCTCTTGTCCCCAAGTATTCTACCACTACACATTTCCAAAAATGCTGGGCAAGGTTGACTCACGTTATAGACCGACTAGACAGACTGACCGGGCAGACCAGGGAGCAAAGGCGTATAAAATCTTCGTCACTGGAGGAGTTATACAGACTCCGCTTTTGGATGTCAAATAATCCACCGCGCAGTAGAGGTCCTTCCCCGTCAAGACAACACCTACATCCGACTGCTTCCCGTGATGAAGAAAACCGCATCACAGACGTTCGGAAGAACGGTGTCGATGGGGATGTACACTCTGAGGGAGCATCTATCCCTGTCCCTCCTCCTCATCCCTCTCACTCCTCTCCTTTTCTCAGAAATTCTCCTATATTGAAGTGGGGTGTAACTTTTGACGGACACACCTGTGTCTTAGAATTTATTACTAAAATTAAAGAATTAGCTGCCTCCTGCTCTGCCCAAGACCATGAACTGCTCTCAAACTTCTCACATCTGCTTACTGGTGATGCATTGGTGTGGTTCCGCGGTTACAGGGACAATATAACTTCTATGTCTCAACTTTTTGATTATCTAAAAGAGGAATTTATACCTGTTGATTATGACAGACGACTTCTACTGCAAATAAAAGGCAGATTGCAAGATAAATCTGAAGACATAAAAATTTATATCAATCTCATGCTTTATGAGATGTCTAAACTATCTAAACCACTCTCTGAAACTGAGAAGTTGGATATAATATTATCAAATATGAACACTTTTTATATTGCAAAATTAGCTCTCCATGATTTCTCTTCGACTGCGGAACTCAAATCAGTGTGCTCCAGGCTAGACATAGCAAAGCACAGATGTGAGAATAGAGGTGCCTTAAATCCTGGCAATACTGCTATTGTTCCCGGTTTCACAGCGAAATCTAATCTTACTAAATCGGTAAATCAACCGTTTATTAAACAAAAACCTTTATCGGGAAATGTTGCTACCATCTCCCATAATGCTTATAATTCCGCCATGCTACAAAAAGATAGTGTCACTTGTTTAAAGTGTAGTGGCAAACATCACTATTCAAAGTGTAATGTATACAATACACCTATATGTTTTAAATGTAAAAAACCTAATGTGCTTACTCGCGACTGTACTTGTTCAAAAAACTGAATAAGCGGTCAGTAGCATGTTCTCTCTCTCTTAAACCTGAACCTTCAAAACTAACTAAACATACTACTGACCGGGAATGGCAGGAATATCTAACTTTCTTAAAAAACTTTTTCTACTATCAGAAGATAGCTCCACTTTTTGAGTCAAACTTGCCTGACAACCGTGCGTTTATCAACGTCAACATTTTGGGAACAGAGTGCTTGGCCTTGGCCGATTCTGGTGCATCAACTTCTATACTCAGCAATGATGCGCTAGGGACGCTTAGGGAATTAGGTCTACAGACTCATCTTCAGCCATCTTCTAAAACTCTTAAAGTTGGCAATAACGCTAAACTTAATATTTTGGGATCCATTACGATACCTATTACTTACAAGTCCAATCTAAGACTAATTACTCTCAATGTATGCACAGATATCAACAGTCCTCTTATTTTAGGTGTAAATTTTCTTAGGGCATTTAACCTATGTCAGGATATTCTGGAATATACGACCGACTCTCAGTGTACTTCTGCTTTCAACTCTTTAATTGACACAAACACACACTTACATGCTTATGAGGATCTGTCGGTTGTACAAAAATCTCAGATTGATAACATTATCACTGATTTTAAAAATATTTCTGCTGATTCTAACAACTTAGGTCTCACTGATCTTGAAGAACATGTCATTGACACTGGTGATCATCCCCCAGTGAAACAAAAATACTACCCTATACCAGTTCACTATAAACAGCGGGTCGAGGCTGAAATTAATGATATGTTAAGAATGGGTATTATTGAAAAAAGTAATTCACCTTGGAATTCCCCTCTCTTAGTAGTTCCCAAACCTAACGGAGACTTAAGGATCTGCCTAGACAGTAGAAAACTGAATAGTGTCACCAAAATAGATTCATATCCTATGCCGCGTATCCAAGACATACTTGATTCTCTTAATAATGCTAAATTTCTAAGCTCTATTGACCTGAAAAGCTCATTTTTTCAAATTAATTTACACCCAGACTCGCGGGAGAAGACTAGTTTCTCCATTCCTGGGGTTGGGGCTTTCCAATTTTGCCGCATGCCTTTCGGACTTGTCAATGCATCTGCTAGAATGATGAGACTTATGGATAAAGTCTTTGGACCAGAGTTTGCTGGCCGTCTGTTTACCTACGTGGATGACGTAATACTGGTCAGTAATTCATATGACGAACACGTCGAGTTATTGAAGCGTGTCTATCAACGTTTAAAAGAAGTAGGTCTCACCATCAATTTTGACAAATCAGTTTTCTGCAGATCTTCCCTTAAGTTTCTAGGGTTCATCGTCGACCGACACGGACTACGCACTGACAGTGACAAGGTTAAGGCCATTTTGGAATACCCTGTCCCTACTAACCAAAAAGAAGTCAGACGTTTTCTAGGCATGGCGTCATGGTATAGGCGTTTTATCCAAAACTTTTCTTTAGTAACTGCTCCTATAAACAACCTAATTAAAAAACAGCCCAAGGGCAAAGCTTTTAGTTTTCCGCAGGAAGCTCTCCTTGCCTTTAACGAGATTAAGCAACGTTTGGTATCTGCACCCATTCTTTCTATACCTAAATTTGATAAGCCTTTTATCATCTCTACCGATGCCTCTGATTTAGGTCTCGGTTGTGTCCTCTCTCAAAAGGACGACGAGGGTAAAGAACATCCTGTCGCCTTCGCTAGCCGTTCTCTTACTAAACCAGAAAGAAACCATGCTACTACTGAAAAGGAACTAAATGCTTTAATCTTTGCTCTAGAAAAATTTAGGGGTTATATTGAAGGCTCTCCCTTCCCCACTACGATTTATACAGATCATAGTAGTCTGAAATGGCTTGTCAGTCTTAAATCTCCTACAGGAAGATTGGCGAGATGGGCAGTCCGGCTTTCTCAATTTAATCTTAAAATTGAGTATCGTAGGGGCTCTGATAATGCCTTGGCCGACGCTCTTTCTCGTTCATTTCCCGTAAATGTCACTTCTGATGACGATCCATCTCAAAACTCCCCTTCTTCTTCTTCTACTACCAAAGACTCTTGGTACCTCAAGAAAGTACAAGACGTCAAATCTTCTCCCCACAAGTTCTCTGATTGGAAACTAATTTCTGATCGTCTCTATAAAAGGATGAAAAATTCCAACCCTCTCTCTGCTGACTGTGAGTGGAAACTCGTGGTTCCTTTCGAATCGCGGCATGACGTCATAGCTAAATGTCATGACCACCCGAGTGCAGCCCATTTAGGCATCTTTAAGACTTTGAAACGTCTTACTCAATCTTATTATTGGCCATCTCTACATAGAGATGTCAAGAAATACATCAAAAATTGTCAAGTTTGCTTGGCGTATAAGAGCACGAATGAAGGTCCCCCAGGCATCATGAAAAATCCCAAACAGGTCCAACGTCCCTTCCAAATGATATCTACAGACATAATGGGTCCTTTACCTCGATCTTATCAGGGCTACAAATTCATTCTAGTAGTTACTGACGTTTTCACTAAGTATACATGCATATTTCCTATGAGGAACTCACTTGCCAAGACAGTAGTTTCCATTATTGAAAACAATATATTTATGAAATATGGGATTCCTCAAACAATTGTCATGGACAACGGTCCCCAGTATATCTCTAATGCCATGAAGGATTTAGTTGCGAAGTATAAAGTTCCTAATTCTTTTTATAACTGTAGGTTCCTGCCACAAAACAACCCTTCTGAAAGGACTAATCGTGTCATTGTCACTGCCATATCTTCCTATGTAGGTACAGACCACAGAAAATGGGCTGAAGAATTACCAAAAATTGAGTTTGCAATCAACACAGCCGTTAGTGAATCCACTGGTTTTAGCCCATACTTTCTAAATCATGGCCGCGAAGCTGTACTCTCTGGTGACTGGTACCCTAACTCTCCACTTAAAGAAGAAGATATTTTGTTTACCGACAGGACTTCATACTCATCTACTCTACCTCATCTTAAAGACATTTTTATTAAAGTAAACTTGAACATGTCCAAAGCCTACTCCAAATATAAAATTCATTACAACAAAAATAGGCGTGATATTGAATATCAGGAGGGCCAGACTGTATGGAAGAAAGAATATCCACTTTCTGATGCTAGTAAATTTTTCACTGCAAAACTTGCTCCTAAATTCACTAAATGTATTGTGAAAAAGAAGATCTCTCCTCTTACATACATTCTGAAGGACTTTCACACATCCAAGGATTTAGGCACTTGGCACATTAAGGACATTTTAAAATCTGTACCTATATAACTACACCTATATTTTGCTCATTTCATTTTATTTATGTATGTGATTATCTATATGTATTTTTCTCTTTTCTCTCTTGCTCTGCATCTAGGTACTATCTCCTACTTACCTTATCCGTATGGTTGCCGGAGAAAGAATAGTACCATCGCTCTCCCCTTGCGCGTCGTAAGAGCCGACCAAAAGTCCCATTTTCCCATCCCATATTTTCCTTCATCATGACACCCATTCCCTTACCTTATCCGTATGGTTGCCGGAGAAAGAATAGTACCATCGCTCTCCCCTTGCGCGTCGTAAGAGCCGACCAAAAGTCCCATTTTCCCATCCCATATTTTCCTTTATCACGACACCCATTCCCTTACCTTATCCGTATGGTTGCCGGAGAAAGAATAGTACCATCGCTCTCCCCTTGCGCGTCGTAAGAGCCGACCAAAAGTCCCATTTTCCCATCCCACATTTTTCCTCATCTTCATACCCATTCCCAAACCCTATTATATATTCTTCTATGTACTCTTTTTTTTTGTATGGTTTTTATCATATATATATTAATTTTATAGTATCTAGTTTATTCTATGGGACGGCTGGTAATCCCATAAATGAAAAATCAAAAGCCTTACTACTCAGAGCGGATTGTAACTCTGTATAAATATGCCTTAACGACAACAGATTATTCTTATCACACTAGTATATTATACTCATCTATATATCAGAGCGGCTGCGACTCTTAAAATAGGCCATCGGCACTCCATTTATTTATGTATATCCATATTTATCTAGTATACGCACACTTTAAATTTTCGGCAAGGGCGCATGGTACATAGGCCAGAAGTAAGACCCACCGTCGATATCAATTATCTGTATCGTTTATGTATTCCGTTTATTTATATAACTTATTTGTTTACAGCTGGCATGTAGTATACGTATATAGATTATTTTTTTGTTTTTGTTTTGTTTCCTTTTGCCCTTTTCTTTCCTTACTTGATTCCCAACCTACAACTTTCTTTACTTTCCCACTCTACTATGCCGTGCTATCCATTCCTTCTTTCTCTACACAACCTTTTCTTTTTCTACACAACTTTCCTTTCTCTACAATTTTTTTCTCCTCTTGCTCTATTCTTGTTTTATCCATTCCCTTCATGCTTCCTCACGCTTTCGCTTTCTTTTCTTTACTGTGTGGGGATAGTGACCTGTCCTTCACTCACCTCATCCCAGTTCCTTTCTTTATTTTTTTTCTCAACTAATGAGGTATTGTAACATATCATTTTTTTAATATGTTACATTCGTAATAAACTATGATAGTACTAACCTTCATTCCTGTTTTTTATCCTATATTTTGTACCTTTACACAACACAGTTTTTATACATCCCTTATTGCAAAGTACATACATTCTCATTAACTCAATTCCAAACAATAATTGCTAATTTTTACATCTTAGGTACACTTAAATTTGTCAACAAACATCTATCACGTCTGACGTTTGACATTTAATTTTATCAGAGTAAACATCATAATTTTTGAACCATTGGCTCAATCTTGTGAGGAACAGCAGAACTATTTCCACGAGCAATTATCCAGAGATATACGTCTTCTCATTCTTGCATGGATGTCCAGCTATTTCCATCTCTTTTTCTTATAAAGACACCTTGCGTTGAGAGTCCACACTTCATCAAACTTTAGCGCCATCTGGTGTCAAATAGTGGCAAAGTATGCCGCACATATATTGTCATCTCTCTTACACCTAAATGCATAGCCATCCTGTCATCTCGTTCATGCAACAGCACCGAAACTGACATCTGGCGTAGAGTAGCTCTCTTGCTTTAATAATTGAACTTCTACATATTGAGTCCAGATTATCTATGGTACCTAAAAACTTTTATCAATAACATTATGAATATCTAATTTACAATGAAAGTAATTAGTTATTCATAATCTACAAATCTTCCTTTATTTGATTTTATATAATTCTTCATTTATCTTTAGCTAATTTTCTTAACCATAGACTATATTCGGATCATTCTAGAAATGTACAAGTGAGCATTGTCTATGCTACTTACCTTGGAAAATTCGAGATTGATGGTAAAGCAATATGAATTAAAAACAAGATTCTAGAATAATCGTGGCAGAACATATAAATAGGGCCCGTCTCGCCCCAGTGTTTTTCTCTCGATAACCGCTACTTAACTGACTGTGAGAAAGACTGTGAAGCAAAGTCACTGTGAACTGTTATTGCATAGACATTTTTTTACCTACGTAGTTTTTCCCTGATAAACCTAACCGTCCTAAGCTGCATCATTGTGTGAACACTGCAATTTTCTTGATTCGTCCTCGATCTTCAGCGTCCGGGTAAGTCGATCTGCTAAATGGCAAACAAATTACCAACATCTCTTTATGTCACTGCTTTGGCATAACGCTGTGTTTTCTTCTTCCTCGACAGTTCTTATTATTGACTGGACTACCTGTCCGGAGCGAGCACCTGCGAAGCTGACATCATACCGGCGAGCCCTCGTTCGCTGACCTTAGGCCTTGAGAGACCGGCGTTCGCAACCCCTCCTCGGAATATTAATCTCAGGTGTAATCGTTTTTATATCTTTATCTCTTAACTACATCTCTCCATACTCTCTTCGTTTATGAGCTGTTCATAAACGTGGCGCCCATTAATTGTCTCTAATCTTCTCCTCTCTTATAAGTTTAACTTAACTACATACATATAAGTATTACCTACCTACCTTTCAATTTTGTAACACTCCCAACTTGATTTAAACTACACTTGTGAACTTATAAAACGTTTAATATTGAATAACAACCATATTTTAATTTGTGTTTGTATTTGTATATCCAGTCTGACACGTTGTAAACCTATTTTAAGGATAGCGATAGCCTAGGTCTCCTATTCATATAAATTTCTTTTGTAACCTTATTTGTCTAGTGTAAACTTCATTACCTGTTTATGTAATTTCCAACTCAGTGAGAATATTGTAATTTAAGTCCCTCTGACAGTGCAACAAGTGAGCTGCAAAGAAGAATAATTATCCCCACGCCCTGTATTTCTTGTAAGGACCTAATTTACATGTTATAAAAATAAAACTTCACATTTCATTATATTTCAATTTCTTTTATTTTACATCAAAACCTATAGTTAAAAACATAAGTTACAACTGATGTTATAAAACACGGCTTTGGTTCTAAATGGGGCGTTGAAATAAAATGTGAGATAGGGTATTGTTTTTCATGCCCCAGCTTCACCTGCGTCTAATGCCAATAATTAGCGCGCTATTCGATATAATACGCATACGGGTCTTAGCTCATTAATTTGCGTTAATTAAAATTTTAACGCCGTTAGTTTAGTCTTATGCTGGGGCTTCACCTACGTGACGCCCCAGCATAAAACTAAAGTAATAAAACAAGTTATGGTTAGGTATTGTGTTAAAAAACTCAGATTTACCTATGTATGTATGCCGAAAACAAAGTATGGGATAGGGATCGATTCGAAGTTGTAGTAAAGTATTTGGAGGATAAAACGAAAATTTTGGGTGTTTTGGGAGTCAAGAGTCCGGGGTTTGATTTTAAACCATTCAATCGTGATGATGTTGTTTTATTTGATCGAATAATTTTTTATACGTTTCCAGAATCTTTAAAAAAACTTGTTTTTTTTTTACTTTTTTTATACTACACTAAAACAAATGGTGTTCTTTTGCAGTTAGACAAATTAATAGAGTTACCTAAACATTTAACGTAGGTATCTCAAAACCAGCAACCCTCCCCGGCTTTACACGGGTATTGCTTAGATGTATTATTCGTATATTTCTCTTGAATTACCTTTATCTATTTTGCTGGGGCTTCACCTGCGTGACGCCTAACGACGTTAATAACGGCATGGTTAGCGTTCCTTAAATTGTGCACTAAACTATGTGATAAATGTGTGGCCACACTCATTTAAGGCTTGAATATCAAATGCATTTATCCACCATTAATGAAAGCCGCATTAAAATCTATTGCATAAAGTACCTACTACTTTCAAAATTCTAAGCGTACAGAAGACGGCCGGAAGCGTCGATATATTCCCGTTGTCCCCATGATTTTTGTCCCCATGATAGGGACAACGGGAATTGAATAAATTTATTAAAATTTGTTCCCCTTGTCCCCATGATGGGGAAAAAATTATGGGGAGCACCGAACGTGATTATTATGCTACAAATAAGCTACAAATTAGTCGCTCGTCTAGGCCCTCTGTTCTTTTATTGCTTCAATCAGCTTAATAGAAAAACTAAAATAATGAAAATTAAAAAAAAAACTTTTTTTTCACATAAGATTTTTTTTACTTATTTTCAATATTTTAGTTTTCTTATAAGTCGATTGAAGCAATAAAAGAACAGAGGGCCTAGACAAGTGGCTTATTTGTTGAATAATCATGACGTTCGGTTGTCCCCATGATTTTTTCCCCATCATGGGGACTACGGGAACAAATTTTAATAAATTTATTCAATTCCCGTAACGAGAATACAGGAAAGCGACTTTGTTATAAACACAAATATAGAATTAACGCAAATGTTGTGACGTTACAGTAGGTAATAAAAAGTCGTCACGCTTGGTTTCAATACAAATCTTGATAGGGTAGACCGGGTTTGTTTGTCTCACTGGTTGGTTGTCACAGCGGCCGTAACGGAAAACGGAATGATCGAATGATACAATTGAACGGCGTCACTGGAGTGTGGGAGCAGACCTCCCTCCCTACCTCGCGTATATCCGCTTTGGCATGTCGTTCAATTGTATCATTCGATCGTTCCGTTTTCCGTTACGGCCTCTGTGATAGACCACCAACCCGTGAAACAACCATTCCCGGTCTCCCCTACTTGCGTTATCTATGTATATCTGTGGTTTTATAATATGCTGAGAAAATAGGAGATGAGAAACTAATATAACCTGCACTACTGCACCATATTTCAAAATGTAATAATGCAATTTGTACTGCACTGAAAGTTTTCCTTCACACGTGGTGCGCCGGGGAACAAAGCTATTTCACTGAATGCAAATTTTAAGTCTAAACTCAAGTATGAACGAACTTACATTATAATAATATATGGTTGACGTGTTAATAAAACTAGAACATTGCATTTATTATGTATCTTTTGTTTGAAGTCATGCTAATAAAATAGCAGAATGTTTTTCGTATGCAGTTTACAAATTGAGGAGCTTCTGTTCAATTCCGATTCTGTATAATGAAGAGTCATTTAACACATCATTCGCTCGAAAATTCCTCTGTTTTTCAGGGCCGTATCTATATAACAAACTTAATCGTAAACTTAATCTAAGTAAACTTAATCGATTTAATCTAAAGTCAACAGTTTCAACGTGGTTGCACAGCTTAAATTACAATTCCACTGAAGATCTACTTTCAATTTTAACATAAATAACATCAATTTACAATCACATTCAATATTTGTTCAATTTACTTGTAGGTATTAGCCATAGCAGGTTCCTTCTGTTTTTGTTTAAAATATGTTCAATGTCTACTTATATTAAAAATACTACAGCAGCTAGATTAACATTGTGTCAATAGTGGGAAGCACCTGATCTCTGTCATCCAGATTTTGTAAAATCTAGGACAGAGGACAGAGGACAGAGACCTTTGTATATAAGATTTTATTTCAGTCTTTCTGTTGTTTTTGGTATACCAAAATGCCAAAATGTAATGTGTGTTTTGTAATAATATTTTTTTTATTTATTCATTATATTTATTTATAAATGGCGACAATACACAGGCAACGCTTATTTTTCTTTATGGTGTTCGAAAGTTTGAATACATAAATACGTAAAATATGCCGCAAAACACGTTATTTCCGATTGAAAACATTTAATAGTACATTACAGCCGAGGACAGGTAAGTAAGAAATTACATTGTCGAGGATGGTTTGAAGCACGAGCCGCAGGCGAGGGCTTTAATCATTCGAGGCAAGGTAATTTGCTTACCGTACAAGGCTTGTATAGTGCTTTTCTCAAGAAATGCGAGGAAATAAAAAAAACTGTTTAACTAAATAATATTTAATAAAATTTATATCACACATGTTCGGGCAATTATTAAATGTAAATGTTATTGTTTTCCCGGGCACACTTATGTATAAATCGCCCATAATAATATTATTTTAATAATGTATCATTAAAATACGCCAACAACACAGATTCCGAAAACATATGCGCCTTTTTTCACTTTTCCAAATCAGATCGTAGGTTTTCATATATCTTTCTTTTGATTTTGCTGGCAGTAAGTTTTCTGTTATTAATTTTGCTTCTGCTCTCAAATTTGGTGGAGTAGGTACATACAATGTCTGTATATGTTTCATTGGCAGAACTCATTTTGATAATTTATTACACAATATAAACTGTATTGATATTTAATCAACCGCTGAAAATCATTCCCGCCATTTTTTTAATATTGGTTTGTGAGGCCATGTGGAACGGTCATACAGCCTAGTGATACTTACTACTTGCTACTAAAATGCGCAACTTCAATACCCGCTTCTGGGCGGTAGATGGCGCTGTATATATTTCCCATACAAAATTACTCGTAAAGGATATTTTGTCTATGATAGGTAAATCTCATTTTGTTTTTTCGATTGATGTTCGTGCTAAGCATGAAGCTCGACTTAATACTGAGGTAACTGGAGTTCTCACCCTGAATAAAAAAGTGAACACTAGCAAATTTGACATTTAGTATGTAGTGGCTGTCAGTTATCTCATATGACCATACGTATTTTTTTAAAGTGTAGGCGAGACGGAAGACAGCCCTGTGTAATTTGTGGTCACATAAAATTGTTCTTACTGCACTCTCCAGTTACCTCAGTATTAAGTCGAGCTTCATGGTGCAAAGGGTACATAGCGCTTGTGGTACAATACGAAGTAATATACTCTGTGCGCACCGTATTTAAAAAAAAGTTAACCTAATTATGATATAATAATAATGTGTCTGTATGGTGCAAATGTCCCTTTGCTTTTTCTGTTTTTATACACAGGAATAACTAAAGAAAAAATAAAGAAAAAAAGTTGGTAGTACCATATGATAGAAAATCACTGCAGTAATGAATTTCAGTACTTACTTACTGCACTAAAATCAGTGCAGTAAGTAAGTACTGAAATTCATTACTGCAGTGATTTTCAAATTTAGAATGTTTACCTCGGAAAAGTGCCACGTACTGCATTCTTTTCTCAAATATAATATTAACATTTCAGAGCATTAAGTGTGAAAAAAACTTTGCAGTTTTATTCGAAAAGCAATAAACTTAGCAAAATGTTAGTAAAATTGCATTTTTTCCAAATTCTGTTCTACATGGATTTTTAATCGGGCGATAGTTTGATCGTTCTCGGATTCAGTATAGAGTTAAATGATAGTGCGCGCACTGACGATTAAAAATCGACCGATCAAACTATCGGCCGATAGTTGTTCGATCAAACTATCACACAGCATAACAATCGGCCGGTCGGTAATGTGCATGAACATGAACTGTGTGAGCGCACGCACTGCATTCAACTAAACTATCGCCCAACTATCGGCCGACAGTTTAATCACGATCGTCTTACGATTGCGACTAAACTATCGGTCGGTAAATCACAAGTGCGCGCTGGCTCTTAGATTTCTGCGCGAACTGTTCATTTTAATAAAACAATTATTTACGTATATTCTTATACACATTTAATTAGTTATTTTTTCTGATATTTTGGCTCCTTTCTAGTGGTCCTGGTCACGGAAACTACCCACTGATCCCAACTTATTGTATTGTTTTAAACAAAATTATTATGAATGTTGCGATGACAGCTGATATAGGCCCCTTGGACTCTCTACATATACTTTGTGCTGAACCAGGCAATGATCGGTCTAGTGTGTGGCCGATGGAGGTCTCGAACGTCAGACGGCCTATCAGATCTAGGTCTGCAAGTGGACTGATAGTCTTTGGGCCCTTTAGAATGATGCTTTCGGTTGGCGGCGAGGCGAAAGATGAACGATCCATTACTGAGTTGATAAGGTTGATGTCTAGTATCTACGGCGCGATGCGAAAGAATTCGTTTCCGTGTTGATATTACTAATCATATTGGTCAAAGAAAAATGGAAAATACCGTTTAGTAACATTATTAATAAACAAACACTCGTTATCTTTTATAACGACAAAGACAATATTATGCAGTAGTGCATATATTATTGTCTTTAGTCTTATTTGTTTAAAGGGCAAAGTATGAAAATGAAAGAGCGCTATCATTAGCGTTCTGTCAAATATAGATAGGAGCATCATTTAAAATTATTTAGTCTGAAGGTTCCGTTTATTTCCGTCTTCAAGACTCTAACGCCCGAATTCTCGAACGCAAATCATCTTTGGGAGCGTCTCAAACATCATGGCATCTCTTTCAAACGTTTGACATTAAAAGTGACAGGGCGATGTGTACGAGTATTCGGCGGTTAGTCAGCCAACGAGCAAATGGAAAGAGAAATGCTTTGTATCTCTCTGCGCGATTGAATCGAACGACGAGATCAACAGGAGAACTAAAACAACCGAAATCGCTCGAAGGACTGCTCAATTGAAGTGGCAGTTAGTCCCACATAGTGCGGAGAACCCCTGACGGAACTACGGACGTTCCATGGGCAGGCCCTTGCAAGGTGGACCGACAATTTGGTGAAGGTCGCGGGAAACCGTTGGATGTAGGCAGCGCAGGACCGATCGTTGTGGAGATACTTTGTTGGAGGCCTAGCCAGCCCCGCAGTGGGTGCCGTGTGGCTGAAATGATGATGATTTTCTATTAATAACCATTTGAAAACTACACAGGATTCCATACCAACATACTTAATATTGATTTTTATTAACTATTATTTACTAATAGTATAGAGATAGAATAGAGAGACAATCTATGTCCCTAGCTGTAAATATAAAATAAAATATACCTACTTAGATTGATTTGTCTCACTAAGAAAAAATCTCACCGGTCAGCTTCACCGGTTTTCTTAACACCACTGAACTCTAAAATAATAAAATGCATAAGTAAATGCATAACTTGTAAATAAGTCCTACATTCCTTTGTCAGCTGTCAAACGGTTAACATATAAGTGAAAAATAATTGCATACATAAATTTTTTGAACACAACATGTGAATATTTCAGACTTTTTTTATACCTACATGAAAACCAGGTAAATATTCTGTTAAATTATTAAAAAAAAATGCTGTATTATTTATATGGATAAGCTACACTTTTTGTGTGATAATTTAAGTGAGTACGTCCGTCATGCAATAAAGTCTTACTTAATTTTAAGATAATGTACAAATCTACGAATTGAGATTTTAGTGCCAGTATGTACCTAAGCATGGACTGTAAGGAACAGGAGAACCGTCGTCGTCTGCAAGGCCTATTACGTTTTTTTGATATCATCAGTAGCCTTCTGCCCATGGCTTCGGCCACGTGGACTACACGACGTTATCCCGCGGGAGCGTGACCTTTTTCCGGGATCAAAAATAACCTATGACACTCTCCAGCTCCCAAACAATAACCATACCAAAAATTACGTCGATTCGTTGCTCCGTTTTGACATGAAAGACGGGCAAACAAACACACTTTCACATTTATAATATTAGTATGAATTAGTATGGATTGTAGTTATGTTACAGACAAAGCTCATAGCCGGTCAATACAACTTATGACCGAGATAAATATACTGCTAGTTGCGTAGCGACGAGCATGTGAGCATTGACATTAACTCATTAAACATTAACATTAACAACTCATGAGTCGAGCGAGCAAAGCAAGCGTGCCGCGGTAGCCGACGTTGCATGTCCGTCCGTGCGTGTTGCCGGTTAGGACAGCATTCAAAGAGCTGTTGACATTAAGAGCAACTAACGAGCCGAGCGAGCAAAGCAAGCGTGCCGCGGCAGCCGACGTTGCATGTCCATCCGTACGTGTTGCCTGTTAGGACAGCATTAAAAGAGCTGTTGTTATTAAAAATGTTGCATGTCCTTCCGTACGTGTTGCCTGTTAGGACAGCATTCAAAGAGCTGTTGATATTAAAAACAACTCATGAGCCGAGCGAGCAAAGCAAGCGTGCCGCGGCAGCTGACGTTGCATGTCCGTCCGTGCGTGTTGCCAGTTAGAACAGCATTCAAAGAGCTGTGTTTATGGACGCGTTAGTTGGCCGGTTGGACAAAAAAGCAACGTCGTACTAGCGGCCGCTCACGGTTTCACCCGCGAGGTTCCCGTTCCCGTGGGAATATCGGTATAAAAAATATTCTTTGAGTTATTCCAGCCTATAATCTATCTCTGTTGCAAATTTCATCCAGATTCGTTCAGTAGTTTTTGCGTGAAAGAGTAACAAACATCCAGACAATCCATATATCCAATCAATATATCCATATTCACAAACTTTCGCAATTATTATATTAGTAGGATTGTGACAGCTAATTAGAGCATAGCGTAATAAATACGTCATGTTAATAAGTTGTTTACATTATTCATTACATTATGCATTCGGTAATTACCTCGAAAGCAATGTTGACTGCTTTACGTTTTTTTGGACTTCTATGGGAGTAGAGTTGGTTTTACTGACCATAAATTGAATAAAATGGGATTCCACTCAATGGTTACGCACGCTTAAATATGCTTACGGGGCAATGGTTGCTCAGCACAGCTCCGCTCCGCTACGCTCCGCTTCGCTCGCTCGGCTTTAAATTAAGTTTTACTCAAAAACTAGAAAGATTTAATAAAAACAAATTATTGATTTATAATGCTAGTTAAATTTGCAATAAGATTGTATGATTTGTAGATGGATTTTTATTACGATTTAATTAGAAACAGCGAGTTGAAGTTGCAGAAAAGGAAATATTTTACCGGTTTCTTGTTAAAACATGCAATAAATACTAAGAAATAAACAATTATTACAGACCATTTTATGTTTAAATAATAGTTTACAATATTGTTATTAGATAAAAGTAAAAAAAAGATAACTCTCTTTTAGAAAATTATTGTTTAATTAAAGATATAAAAACACGTAAAAATGAAAAATAAATTAAATCATTCAATTCAAAGGACGAAAGTCCGAGAATTTTTCTAATTAATCTTGGAACTTACTGATCTGATTGAAGTCGGTGCCAAGCCATGTAATATTATGTATTTGATAGGTTACAATTCGCACCATTCCGCGCATGAGTAGGTTTTGTGTGTTATTCTTTCACTAAGTATTTATTCTTGTTACTTTGGGCTTGTCACCGACTTCAATCAGATCAGTAAGTTCCAAGATTAATTAGAAAAATTCTCGGACTTTCGTCCTTTGAATTGAATGATTTAATTTATTTTTCATTTTTACGTGTTTTTGGGAAGCGAAATTTGTTTGCAGTTTTTTTGAAGGCGGTTTACTTTTTTTATAAAAATTTTTATTTTTCCATTTTTAGTATAAGAACGCTACCAAAAGAAACCGCAAAATGAGCAAGCGTAGCGCAATGAGCAGCTACTAAAACCCATATCTTGGACAAGAATCACCACAGAACACGGAAACATTTTCTCTCTACTATATTCTGTGAGAATCACCACCTCTTACTCTGTTATAACTGTTATGCACATAGAACACAAAATTATTTTTTCTTTTAATGTTCTGTTGTTTGTTATGCACCATCCACCATCAGCTAACCTAAAAAACTTGAAAGAATACAACTTAAGGTCTCGGTGGTACGTAACCAAACATGCTTTAACTCCTAAGGAGTTTTACCTTCCATCATAAGCTCACCTAAATAACCTGAAAGATTACAACTATATTTTTTTACGTATCAACAATAATTCAAGAATTATCCTCCAACTCCTAACCATTGAGGAGTTGTATCTTCCATCACCAGCTCATGATGATGAGCTAATGGCTATCAGATGCAAATGCTTGAAAATTTTTAGAAAATACATAAAACACCTAATCTATCTTCGGGTTTACCTCGTTCCCCTGGATTCTACCATCAGATCCTGACTTGGTTATAATGAGACCAAAACAGGAGTATACTCTTTTAAATAAAAAAATTATTGAAATTGGTAAATAGTATAGATAGTAATTTTTCATTTAATCCTACGACCAGCCCTTGCAAACGTTGCTTAACCGCAACGATCGCAAAACGCGGTGATAACCCACATCACCAATCGAGGTCCTGGAAGTGAAACCCATATACCCATTATACTATGACATAATTAGTATATAATTAGTTTCCGCGTGTGACTTTATTGACGCTATTTTGAAGAACAAACTATTCAGCCCGAACAAAAACCTAACGTTTACTTACATGGATGACATTAGAACTTTCTGCTAATAATTCATGACTCCCATGACATCAGGCCCCATATCTCCGAAGATTGTTATCGGATCTCAATGAAACTTATATGGGACCAAATCGAAAGTATACCCAATCGAACAAAAAAATAACGATTAAAATCGGATCACTAACGCCAGAGTAATCAATATACATACATCAAACAAAAAAAAAATAAAAAAAATACGGGTTGAATTGAGTACCTCCCTCCTTTTTTTGGAAGTGGGTAAAAAATGTAAGTAAAGAATCACCCTTACGGGCTACAAAAGTATGGATCGATTTCGTATCAACTTCTTTTTTGTATAAATTTTAAACATATACTTTTTATGGGTATTGAGGGCATAAGCAAGTATATATTAATGTATTACAACATATTTAGTACAATATATTTCATTACATTTTTATATTTTATTTTTCCATACTTAGCTATACATTGCCTATATCACGCAATGGTTCCTTGCCTCCTGGAGGCAAGCAAGTCGGCGAACTTCAATCGAATATAATCCGCCAAATTTTTATTAAATTGGACCAATTTCTTGTTCTACGATTAAAATAAGGTGTCTAGATTTAGATTGGTATAAGTTGGATAGGAACAGAGAGTGATTTGACACAATTAATTAAAGTATTTTAATTAATAAAAATAATAATAAAAATAAATTTATTTCTCCTCACAAATACAAATATAACAAAACATACAGGTTACAGATTATAAAGGTCTTTACAAATTATTATGTTTGTGAGGAGCTGGTGTTTGAAATGGATTTAACCTGTATTACAAATCACCAGGTCCCCACCCCCAAGCGCAGCATTCAATTTGAAATCTTATTTAGCATTAAATGTTTGGTTTACAGAAAATTAACGAGAAGCAAAACGAAAAGAAAACAAAAAGTGAAATATAAGGTGTATGTGTATGCGAGTGTATGTGTGTTCATAGTGTGTGTTGTGTGTGTGTGTGTGCGAGTGCGTAAGTGTTCGGCGTGCATAAATAGAAATTGATAATTTGTATTAACAACTGTGCGTGTGTGTTCAGCGTGCATAAATATAAAGTGTTCATTTGGATTAACAACCTATCCCGAGACTAATTTTTAAGACTAAACTCACGTTGAAAATAAAAATCTAAAATATTGAATCAAAAATTCTACCTATTTACCTATTCCATTATAAATCAATGGTATTAATAACTAAGTTAGAGTAAATCTTCAGTTAAATTGTAGTTTAATTTTTGCAACCATCCTTTGATTAAGGTCTTACATTTACATTTGGGTAACGCATAGATGGACAACATTCTGTTAGCCTTGTTGTATAAGTTTGGACCTTGGTAACAGAAGAAACGATGAGCAAAACTGGTGTTAAACCTTTTCCGGGCACATACTATATCTTTCCTTCTTTTTTTATTAATTATCTGAGGTTCGTACTTCAGAACAGAGTGCTGTTTAAGCACAATCTGCAAAATATATAATTGTCGAACCGTCAACACTCCACTCTTTTCATACAGGTCTGATGTAGGATGAAGAAACGGCAACGACATACTGACTTTCAGTACTGCTCGCTGGGCTCTTTCTAGTTTTAAGAGGGTTGTTTTTACAGCACCACCCCATGCCATAATGCAGTAACTAATAACAGACTGACAAAGTGCATAATAAACAGACTTAACTAGTTTCGCATCAGCTACATGCCTCAGTTTTTTAAAAATGGCCATCAGTTTTCTAACCCTTGAGGAGACTGTATCAATGTGTGTCTGAAAATTAAGCTTGTTATCTATTATGATGCCCAAATATTTGACATTGCTGGCTTTCTGCAATCTTGGGCATGAGCATAATGTGTCGTTGTAATTACTGCAGCTGTGGGAGATAAGGTTATGATAAAGGTTGTCAGGACAATTGTCTCTTAGGGAAAACGTCAAAAAGTTAGTCTTCTCTACATTGAGGTTCAGAATGTTAGCTCTCAACCATTTTGTCACTTGATTGAAACCGTTTTGTGCGTGTGAAAAAACTTCTTCCCAAGTATCCCCACTAAATAGTAATGCTGTATCGTCAGCAAAAGTAACTATCTTAGAGTTCGTCAAAACTTGCTGACACAGGTCATTAATATATACCAGAAACATGGTTGGTCCCAAGATGCTGCCTTGAGGAACTCCGAAAAGAATCGGGAGTTCTTCACTAGTGTAGTTGTCGATTTGGACGCATTGTGTACGATTAGACAGATAGTCTTGTAGAAGTTTCAACTGGAGGCCTCGAACACCAAGATTTTCTAGTTTATTAATTAGGATATCTGTTGACACGGTATCGAAAGCTTTCGCTATGTCCAGAAAAACTGCAATAGTTTTCTTTTTATTATCTAGATGTTTAGCAATAAAGTCAGTAACTTCATGAACTGCGTCATCTGTCGATTTTCCAATTCTAAAACCATATTGTGCCTCAGCTAGTAGGTTATTATCCTCAAGATATTTAACTAATCTGGAGTTTATAATGCGCTCAAGGATTTTAGACAACGTTGGAAGAATGGAAATCGGCCTATAATTATTTACACAATCTCTGGCACCACGTTTATGGATCGGAACAATTCGTGATCTCTTTAATGCTGAAGGGAAGACTCCAGTTAAAAGGGCCAAGTTGCAAATGTAAGTTATATAGGGTGATAATAAATCTTTAAAGGATCTTAGGATTTCAGCTGAGATCAAATCCAACCCCACAGCACAGTCGATTCTAAGATTATTAATAAGAGACTTGACTTCGTCGCAATCGGTAGGTAACAAAACAAAGGAGCTAGGACTAGAACTATGAGGACTTGTTATATCTGTACCTGTGCTGTTTATAATTTTTTCAGCTAAATTTTTTCCTACATTGGCAAAGAAAAAATTTACATCATTAACTGATTGCAACGGATCGTCTCTATTAATTAACTCAGCAGGATTATCTTTGGATTTCTTTGTATATGTTATTTCCCTTATAGTGTTCCATATTTTCTTATTATTATTTCCAGCGTTTTGTATCTGTTGTTGATTAAAATCTCTTTTTACTTTTTTTAGAATAATAGAACAAAAATTCCTGTATCGTTTATACGTCACTCTTAGAACATCGTTTTCTGGTTCTTTTTTTAGTTTTTTGTAAAGGTTGTTTCGGTTTCGCAGACATTTTAATAGACCCGGTGTAATCCAGGGTTTGAGAATTTTCTTAGATCTTGAGATTGTTACAGGTTTAGTATATGCTTCAATTTTGGTACGTAGGGTCTCCATAAAGAAATCAGTTGCAGCATTAGCATCATTCATTAGAAAGATGGGAGAAAAATCTACCTCCTTTAAAGCTTTGTCCAGGCCAATCTTGTCTAACTTATATTTAGTTCTGGGTGGTTTATGAGGAAGTTTATCTGATAAATAAAGGGAAACACTTTCATGGTCTGTGACGCATGTTTGCAGAACAAGACAACGTGCTGGTAATCTTGACCTAAGCATGACATGGTCCAAACATGTTTTTTGATGAGTTGGGATAATATGAGCAGGTAAAATGCCATGAAAAGCTAGCATGTTCAAGTACAGTGCCTTTCTGTTGTCCAAACTATTATCTGAGATATCTATATTTATGTCTCCAATTATTATCATATTTTGAATATGAGAAAACTTTTGTAGTGTATTATTTAACGAATTAACAAAGTTATCTGTATTTTTATAACCAGAGGGCCTATATATTGCTAAAGCTATGGTGTTAGAATTGATTTTAATAGCTAAGCAATTTGAATCTAGAACAATTTCTTCTTCGATAACTAAGTTAAGAGCCTCCCTGACGAAAACCACTACGCCTTCGTTTTGCGTAAGGTTATGACTAGTTGCAACATGTTTATAGCCCTCTAAAGTGGGTAGATCTTTAGTAGATGGTAGCCAACATTCCGTTAAAACTATGCAATCCCATTCAACTTTACATCTCGAGAGAACAGATACTAAACCGTCTAGATTACAACTAATGCTTCTGATATTCTGATGGATAATTTTTAAGCATTTGCCCGAATCCAACATATGAGAATGACAGTTATCAATATCGCATTGGGAAGATTCAGCAACAGAAAACAAGTCTATATCATTTTGAACTTCACTCATTTTATCGAATGTTAAGATATAAATTGAAAAAGTTCGGCAAAAAACAAAAGTGACACAAATGGAGCCGTTGATTGAATATAATTACTGAGTATTGAGTAGGCCAAAAATAATGAATGTATGACTTAAAATAATATAATATAACTTTGTAATATATGTTTGTTTTTGAGATTTTTTTAAATATTGGATCTGTCAATATTGTGTGTTGTGGACATGTCTTATTTTTATTAAAATAGATATATGACGTGTGAGATGTATAAGTGTAAACAATATGAACAGAACATTTTAAGAAAAACGACAACGCAATAACGCTCAGATAGAACAAGAATGGTTTGTAAAAACGAATACTCGAGTTAGGTAGGCACAGGAAACTTGAATACATTTTGAACTTTTTACATATTATATATATAAAGAAAAACAAATGTGCAGTTAGTCATTTAGCTAAAAGTAATTGATGTACCTGGTCTTCACTTCTAATTATGATGATAGGCGAAAGTTCGTCTTTTCTCACGTAGACCTTGCCGTAGGAAGTCCAACAAAACTTGAAATTATTGGATTTGGCTAGATCTCTGGCTAGAAAGAAAAGACGAGCTCCCTTAACTGTCAGATGCTCGGACAGGTAGATCGGTGTCTCCTCTTGAACTGTGAAACCTAGGTGTTTCGCACACAATTTACTGTTATTCCTTCTATTGAATGTCTTAGCCTTTTGTAGTAAATCAGCTTTGATGAGCGTGGAACCAGTTTCTACCACTATCGGGGTGTTTTGTTTTTCAAAGTTCTTCCCTCGTACTCTGTAAATATCTTTTATATCAACTTTGTCTAGCTTGCAGTCTATATTTTGTGTCAACTTTATCACCATATCTACCAGATCTTCTTTTGTTTCGTTGTTTTTCCTTGGCACATTTTTTATTTCTAAATTAGACTTCCTATTTGCCTGCTGTATATTTTCTATTTTATCTTCCAGTACTATAATATACTTTCTCTCCTCTTTTAGCTGATTTTCTAACATTTCAATTTTCTTTTTAAATTCTTCATTTTGAGACGCCAAAAATGCAACTGAATTCTCAATATTGGTGTTAGAAAGTTGAATTTCTTTCAAAGTTGTATTGATCTGTTGAAATTCGCTTTCTTGTTTTGTTCCCAACAGCGTCATCATTTTTTTCATTTCTGTTTTAAAATCATCCAATCGTGAGGAGACAGAATCATCCATTTCTTCTCTGCTTCTTTTTGTACGTTTGAACACAAAGTTAGGTGGAGTCACGTGACTATCACCCGTCGTATTTATTTCAGTATCTGATGCGGACTTATCCATCAATGGATTCATATTTTTTTTTTATTAGCAGAAATAAATAGTGTATTTCTTACTTGGACCAGCGACTATCGCTATCGCTACCGCTTGTGAGTTGTGGCAAGCGACCAACGAGTGACGTAACTGCAGTAGGTGTTGCGTGCAGTACGTAGCTTACAGACTGTTGTTGTTGCTCCCGTGCTGTCTCGCTTTTACGCCGATTGACTGTTTCTCGCGCGTTATGGGAGCCTGGTACTGTCGGAACTATTTTTTCACTTTTATTTAAAAATACTAATTTAACTATTTAATTTTTACAAAATGTTTTGCACAGAAACACACGTCTAAGCACTTGCGCTGTCCGGGGGGGAATTAGCTGTCAGCTTGCCTCCAGGAGGCAAGAAACCATTGGAGCGGGTAAAAATACTTGCCTCCAGGAGGCAAGCAACCATTGAGTGGTTGAGGTGATAAATAAATAAAGTAATAACTAACAGTTTTTGAGCTTTTGAAGTCTAAATGCTATTTTGCGAACGCAATTTTTACCTTCTTATTACTTACTTATTTTTTTCTTATTAACTTATTTTTTTGTTTCTCGTTATTAGTGAAATGAGATAACTGCTTGATAAGTATTTTATTTGGCAAAACAGTTTCAGTTTGTTTCGTATTATTCCCATTACAATTGGACGTAGTTAAGCAGAAAGGACTCAATCCACACCAAGTCACTTTTGAGTTATGGGCGTTTGAAGTTTCAACCGTCATTGCTTCCAAGAAAAAGTTACATTTAAAAAAAACATTGCCATTAATAAAAAAGGATAATTTAAATTGTATATCTTACCATCAAATAAAATGATATTTGTAATCGATTTCGAGATATTAAGACAAATGTGGGTTGAGTCCTTACAATTTAACTTAAGTTTGTGAAGATATGTTTTTTTTTACTTTCTCAGAATGGACTCAAAATAAAACTGAGTAGAAATAATTCAGTTAATAATAAAAATATTAATATTACTGGAAAGAATAATTAAAAAGGATATTCTAAATTGTATATCTAACCATCAAATATAATGATATTTGCAATAGATTTCGAGATATTAAGTCAAATGTGGGTTGAGTCCTTACAATTCAACTTAATAAGCAGCTTTCAGGCGATACCAACTCGGAAAAATTATGCTAAAGCGAGATAGCAATGAGAAACCGACGCGCGCGGGAGCGAGAACGATTTTGCCGATTACGAAAAAAAAACACAAAATCTCTTCGTATTCAAAAACTATAGCGATTTAAAAAAATGCTTCTATACGATCCTAAATATTATTGTCCACTAATTAAACCAATTTTCAATAGTATATGAATCCCCATTTAAGAATAATCTTCATATTTCTTATTTTTTAGAGGTATTTTCGAAAATAAAAAGTGTCGAGCCAAAATCATAAAATCATGTTTCTGAAACTATACGATTGTTAGATCCTATCTATAAGTACAAAAAATAGTATTGAATGTAAAAGAATTGTAGTGGAGTGGTTAAACTCACTTAACTACGATGAGACCAAAATTTTACTAAAAGGATAAAGTAGAAAAAAAGAAAACTATTATACACACATTTACTGAAAAATGGAAAAGAGAAAAATGTTCTTAATTATTATATACAAATTTGATTTTACCTTACACACCAGACACAAATTAAGTTAATTGTTTAAGATATTATTATAGATATAAGTGCTTAATAGAAACCATGTGAAATCTAGGGGGTGGCCTGGAGACATCTCAAGCCTAGCTTTAGCCTTAGTTTCAGGCTCCAGTCTCCCACAAAACTTAAGTAAGTTAGCACTTTTTTGTAAGCTTAGATTCTAAGGCAAGTTGTTGTGGAAGAAAATAAACTTTATTTAATTTTTAATTTTATTTATTTTAATTTTGTAAGAACTCAACTCACATTTTACCTAATATCTCAAAATCTATAGCAAATTAATTGCAAATTTCATTGTATTTAATGTAGGTATACAATAGACATACAATATAGAATAGCCTTTCTAGTTTATGTGCAATTTTTTTTAATGTAACCTTTTCTTTTAAGAAACTGTGGTTGAAACGTCAAACACACATGACTCAAAAGTGAATTTGTGTGGATTGATTCCTTTCTGCTTCACCACGTCCAATGCATACCAACTAAAATAAAAAAGTATTCAATTTACTAAATATCTACTCATTAGAATGATAACCCAAATGTTCTGAGCCATTATAGTTGATTTAAATGTATTTATATTGGTCATTAATTATATTCCTTACAAACGACTCAGCCTGTATGAGTCGATTTAGGTAAATTAATAATGTGAACTGTTTGCTAATTCCGTGTCATTTGGCCATGTAAACATATAACACAGAAACGACCCAACCTATTTTGAGTCGTTTCAGTTATTCGTTAAAATAATATTTTGAAATAAAACTAATTCTCAGAAAGGATCCAAACTGTTTGTGTTTATCCTGGTTTTTGAGCTTTTAGAACATAATCATAGAAATGCATTATTCAGAAAAAATTCAAGCGTACTGAGTTCGTTCAGCGAATACATTCTGAGTGCTCTTCATACAGTGGGTTGGGTCGGCGTAAGAAAAAAACCAGTTTACGGATACGTTTTAAAAATAATGTCTTCACTACATGATAGATTCGACCCTCGAGAATATGATGGCATGCTTAACAGAAATTTGACCAATGTGTGGGTTGAGTCCTTTCTGCTTAACTACGTCCAATTAAAAGTAATACCACACAAGAGTTAATACACATAATAAAACTATTTAACCAAACATAGAGCTACGCTTTCATATAGTAAAATTAGGTACATTCTTAATAATTTTATTTTATTTTGCAGGTTCAAAACTTTAAAGCGTCCATATTGCTTTGTATAAATGAAAATGGAAAAACCTATTGGTGAGTAAAGCTTTAAAACTAACTATAAAAACATAATGTCTATCAAACACTTTTTATTTACTTTATTCATCATTATTTATTGCTTTATTATTAATCTTTAAATAGTCTTGAAAAATACAAATATACTTAGAAAAAAATATATTTTTATTTTAATTTTTAGTTTTTTGCATTCACAATGCAATTTTTATTACTGAAAAATAGAAAATGAAGTATTTAGAAAAAAAAAATCGACCCGTCTCACAATCACGTCCCATCGGAGCTGATTATGAGACGGGTTGATTTTTTCTAAATACTTCATTTTCCAAATATATTTTCATAAAAAAATAAAACCGCCTTAAAAAAATGCTACCAAAAAAAAAAAACCTGTAATATTGTATTCACACTAAATGAAGTAAACTTAAATACTAAACTTAACTCGGGCCGGGCAGGCTTTAACAATTAAACACAAAAAAACAGTAAATCGTTTTAAAAAAAAATTAAACCGCCTTCAAAAAGAATTGTCAAACAAAATTAACAAACACAAAAAAAATAGATTTTTTAATTCAAAGGACGAAAATGCGTGACTTTTTCTATCTTGGTACTTACTGAACTGTTTGAAGTCGGTGCCATGCCAAATCTAATAGGTATTTGAGGTAAATAAATAATATAAACTAGGCTCCAAAACTTCGCTTAGAGACAAGTTCAAGGAAATAGGTATACTGACAGCTGCATCTCAATTTATATTAAATTGCATTCTTTTTGTACGTCGCAATATTAACTTGTATACCAAACATGGTGATTTACACAATCGTAATACTAGAAATAGAAACAAGCTCGTAATGCCTCGGTACCGTTTAGAAAAGGTGCACGGATCTTTCGTTGGTCAAGGTATACACATATATAACAAAATCCCAAGTGATATCTTGGATTTACCATATCTAGAGTTTAAGAATCATATAAAGAGTGGCCTCCTCAAAAAAGGCTATTACACTGTAAAAGATTATTTGAACGACAAAACACCTTGGTCGTAATACTCGTAACAAATGTTCCTAGTATGATATTGTGAGTGGTGTCCTATATTTTATATTATTAGCGTTTATATTAGTTAAGCTTTTAATTCGGTCATTTAAGGTAGGCAGTTTGAGTATGTCATGCTCACTAAAACATTTCTACGGTGGTGGCGTGTGAGGCGGGTCGTTACGTTCCCTAAAATATGGTTGAGCGAAGCGATGGCTGGTTCATGCGTCATGCTCGTGAACGGGTGCTGCCAGTGGGAATGGGTCTGCTCTTATCTGCTTGCCTTAAAATGTGTTTTCTTTTGTTTTTATTCATTTGATTAAGAATTACATTTGAAACATGTATGGCGCAACTTGCAGTATATAGTAGAATTGTCTTTTGTTTTAAACTAATATTAAAGCTTTAAGTAGAGTTCCTAAGTAACTGAAAATTGTTCACCGCTATGATCATTAGTTCGCCTATACTTAACTGTATTTATCATAACCCATTGTGTAATTGTGATGGAAACTGACCTTAGTCATACCATGTTAAGGTCATTTTGCAATTTGACGACTCTGTATGAAATAAGACAGGGAGAAAAAAACAACCCTTGGAGTTTCTTGCCGGTTCTTCTCCAAGGCCTCCCGCTGTAGGGTTTGCGAACCGATGGCGTAGCTTCTATGACGTTCACAAGTATTGTAAATAACAATCTAAATTGAATAAAGAGATTTGAAACTTGAATCTTGAATAGTTACGTCCTTCATCTCACGCTTGGGGCCGGGTTTTTTTTTATATGTTTGTTATTTCACACAGTTAATTCGTTCTTATTCTTTTTGCCTAAAAATAAAAAAAAACATACAGTCGAGTTGAGAACCTCCACTTTTTTAAGTCGGTTAAAAATAATAATAATCTTTAAGCCTGAGCGCAAACTAGAGTCACGATAGTCATAGACCATTTTCTTACAAAACATATGAAGACATAGATGATAGTCTGTTTGGCCGTCCGTCCGTCCATTCATAGGTCACAGCCACTTTATTCCGCAACTATTACGACTAAAACTACTTAAAATGTGTCTCCCCCTCTAACTTTTAAAATACGAGAGTGAAAAATATATGCTGTAGATCTCAAAATAAACTCAACTCACAGTTTCAATGTTGCAAAGCCTAAACTACACGAAATAAATAAATTCTTACTATGCATTATAAATAATAGGTAGATATGATTAAAATACAACCATCCGTTTTTTTCCAGACGGTAAAATTCAGCGTAGTGCACAAGCGTACTTAAACATTTTATGGCCTGCCATATCGGACCGTAAAAAATCGGACTGCCGATGCCGGACGGTAAAATTCAGTGTAGTGCACAAACGCCCTAACTCTTCATGGGCGAGTCCTACTTGCACTTAGCAGATTTTACCACACTTTTATTAGCTTCACTTGTAACTAAGTCACAATGTAAGAAAATCTTGGAGTTCAATTTTAACCTACTTCTAATTGTCGTATTGATTTGAAACTTTGCAAGTCTATATGAATCCCATGACAATACAATAATTTGCTACCATCGAGCTGATCTGATGATGGAGTCAAGAGGTGGGCAATAGAACTCTTCAATGGCTGCTAGGAAACTTCTCGAGTTTAGGCTCATTTGTTTTGTTACGATGAGACCTATTCGCTACACTTAATGGTGAGGGTCTGATGATGGAGCAGGGAGGAAGCCAGTGGCACTTCTAAATGACCACTAGGAAACCCCTCGTGTTTAGGCTCCGTTGTTTCGTTCTGACGAGACTTATGAGCTGCACTTGGTGGTGAGGGTCTGATGATGGAGCAGGGAGGAAGCCAGTGGCACTCCTTAATGACCAATAGGAAACACCTCGATTTCTGGCTCATTTGTTTCGTTTTGATAAGAACTATTCGTTACACTTGGTGGTGAGGGTCTGATGATGGAGCTGAGAGGACCCAGTGAAACTCCTTAATGACGTCAAGAAAACTCCTCGAGTTTGGGCTCATTTGTTTCGTTCAGACGAGACCTATTCGCTACACTTGGTGGCGAGGGTCTGATGATGAAGCTGGGAGGAAGCCAGTGGCACTTCTTAATGGCCAATAGGAAACCCTTCGAGTTCTGGCTCATTTGTTTCGTTCTGATGTGACCTATTCGCAACACTTGGTGGTGTGGGTCTGATGATGGAGCAAGGAGGAGGTCAGTGGCACTCCTTAATGACCACTAGGAAACCCCTCGAGATGGGCTCATTTGTTTCGTTCTGATGAGACCTATTCGCTACAGTTGGTGGTGAGGGTCGGATGATGGAGCAGGGAGGAACTCAGTGGCAATCCTTAATTACCACTAGGAAACCCCTCGAGTTTGGGCTCATTTGTTTCGTTCTGATGAGACCTATTCGCTTCACTTGGTGGTGAGGGTCGGATGATGGAGCAGGGAGGAAGTAAGGGTTCGGCTCGCGCATCTGGTACCTAATAGACTCCACTTGAGTTTGTAAAACTAAATACATACAATCACGCCTTTGAGTTATAATGTTTACGGGTTGGACAGACACATAAATGGACTGTGAAATCGATTACCATCCCCATCCATAGCTTGCCATTTGTTAAACTAAAAAGTAAAAAATAAATATGTAGTTTAAAAAACTATAAAAACACACTTTTATAGGAACAGACTAAAAGTACAAAATAACCGTCTATTCAGTAACTGAAATAAAAAGCGTGGTGCGCCCTTTGCAGAGCATGCATTCAAGTACTTACTTAATATTGACAACGCGCACCACGCTTTTTATTTCAGTTACTGAATAGACGGTTATTTTGTACTTTTAGTCTGTTCCTATAAAAGTGTGTTTTTATAGTTTTTTAAACTACATATTTATTTATACTAAAAAGGAATTGACGCAGACGGTCGTGCTACGTTCTAACAAAACAGTTTCGTTTTCGACTTGCGCCCGTGTCGAAGGCAAAACAGTTTCGTTTAAGTTTTAAGGCAGACTTGTCTATGTGAGCAAAGTCTGTCTTAAAACCTTCGTGTTTCCAACTTTTTAAACTTTGGATGAGCGCATATTGATGCGCTCATCCAAAGTTTAAAAAGTTTAACAAATTAATAAAAATATTATTATAAACAAAATTACTGTTTTTGTATTATTTAATCCTATTTTAAAACAAAATATCCAATCATAGTATTAAATCAGATCGTGAAATAAAATGTTTAATATTATAACATGTTCCATTTGTTTTAGTGATACGGATGGCGTTGTTCCTGATATATTTTAGTAGTTCTGTTTACACCGGTTGCGACACACATTTCAATTTACAAGAATGCATCTACAAATTGCATTGTTTGGATGAAATAGAAGAAGGTATCAGTCGTTTTGAAAATGGACTCGGTCGTTGCCCTGCGATTAGTTTGTATGGAGATATTTATTATGGACTACATGTTACTTACACGGGTGTAGCTGGCGACATCCCCAAAGGGAATGATAATACTATGATGTTAATTATTCGTTTAGATCTAAGTAATAACGAATATAATACATCGCTAAATTTAAAAGCTATGAACAATTTGGAATACCTTAACTTGTCAAGAAACTATTTGACAACTGCCAAACTTTATAATATTTATGAGTTACCAAAGCTAAAAGAACTAGATTTGTCTTTTAATAAAATAAACATTATTGAAGTTGGACATGTAAGCGTGTTCCACAATTTACACACGTTAAGCTTATCACACAATGATCTCGTAAATTTTCCAAATGCCATATTTGGTGAGTTCTCAGAATTACTGACTTTAGATCTATCTCATAACTTTGTAAATTATATTGGATTATCCACGTTTGAAGGTCAAAAAAAATTATCCTCTTTAAATTTGTCACACAACAGAATATCTGAAATAAATGGAGCATTTTTCAGATTCATTAAACTACAGAATCTTGACTTAAGTCATAATAAGCTCAGCAAAATTAAGTTGAAAGATTATGAAAATCTTCAAAATCTAATTTATTTAAACATAACAGACAACTCGATATTGTCAATCGAAAGCTCAGTTTTTACCAACATGAACTTATTACGAACACTGAAACTTGATCATAATAAGTTGCAGGATATAAGTCAAATAAGCTTTTTAAACAATATCAATTTGGATTATTTAGATATTTCTTATAATGAATTAAAACGTTTACCACTCCATTGCTTTAAGGGAAAGAATTTTTCGTTTTTTGATATAACAGGAAACAATTTGGAAGGAGCTCTTTCAAAAGGGACGTTTGAAGGTTTGGGCCGTGTTATCAAATTGAATCTTAATAATCAACAACTTACTGCTTTAGAAGATAATGCATTTTATGGTCTAGAAGCTGTCGATTCCCTGTTTCTCAATAATAATAAACTTCAAATAATATCGAACAAAACTTTTATAAACTTAACAAATTTGATAACGCTGGACTTATCACATAATAATTTGACAGACTTACATTTTGATACAACTGATTTAATTAATCTTAAGGTCCTCTATTTGCAAAATAATATGATAACTCAAATAAAACATGACAACTTTCAGAAACTTCATGATTTAAACATTTTGGATTTATCAATAAACCAAATAAACAAAATGGAACCCAAAATTTTTTATTCACTTGGCAAACTGATTGATTTGAAAGTAAATAGTAATCCATTTAACGGCTCCTTAGAAACTGCCACTTTTGATGGTCTTCTGTCACTTCCAGCATTGGAAATCTGTGATACCAAACTGACTATAGTTCAGAATGACTCC
Source organism: Crambus lathoniellus (assembly GCA_949710035.1). Classification (NCBI taxonomy): domain Eukaryota; kingdom Metazoa; phylum Arthropoda; class Insecta; order Lepidoptera; family Crambidae; genus Crambus; species Crambus lathoniellus. Next base: position 22,475,844 of record OX453314.1, on the reverse strand, counting down.
TTTATTGGAATGGTCCGCCTAAAGATACTAAAGATATCTCGAAACAAATTAGTGGAGTTACAATATAATTCTTTTAATGGTATTAATAATGTAGAAATTATTGATGTATCATATAATCAACTCAGAGCTGTGGAAATAAATTTGACAGACTTATTAAAACTCAAGGAAATCTTACTGAGCTATAATTTTTTGAAAGTCATTTCTAGTAACACATTTATGGGTCCGAAAGACTTAATGAAGCTAGATCTCTCACATAACAATATTAAAATTATTCACAAAGATGCGTTTGAAAATCTCATACATCTACATTTGAAACAGCTAACTAATTTAGAGTGTCTTATTTTGAGTTATAATAATATCGAAGGAGTTGAAGTCGGTGCATTCTCAAATTTGGTAAGTGTAGATAATATTGATCTAAGCATCAATAAGTTGACATATATTCAACCCGGCGCATTTAAGGATAATGAATTTCTACAGTTATTAAATATTTCTCATAATTACCTTACAACCGTTTCGTATGGAGCACTTGCAGGCCTTCTCAATTTGAAAACGTTAGATTTGTCATACAACAATATTAAGATCATAGACAGTGAACGATTTTACGAAGTTTCCTCCCTCAAAATACTGATACTAGATAATAACATTATCGATTTCATAAGTACTGAAGAATTTTCTGGTACCCATTTAAATGAGTTAAGTATTGGTGGAAATAAAATTCCATGTGAAATATTAGTAAACTTCAAGAAAAGTGTCTCTTTTAAACTTTCCGCCATTAACAAATATGAAGGTACCGAAGAGAATGTTAATGGTATTACTTGTACAACTGAAATTTTCTATAAGACTAAGCAGAAACAGAACAAAGAACAAAATGACCTCTAAATTTTATCTGATATGAGGGATACATTGCATAAAATAGAAAATAAAAATTCCTTTCCTGTTCAGACGTTCGACAGTAATTCCCATTTTCTAAGTAATATTTCACAAGAAGTAAGAAAACTGTCAAATGACTTTGATACCAAATTGTCCGCCATTAAAGAAAACGAAAATAAAACAAACCAAATTGTAACTATTAAAGAAAGTATAAATATAACAAACAAGATATTAGAAAACATTTTAACGAGCCTACATCAGAAACCGGTAAGCAAAAATGTCACTAATTTTAATGATTTGATACAATATAATAATATTAAAGATGAAATTAAAAGTAACATGTTTAGTATGAAAATAAAAATAGATGAACTTGAAAGAAAAATTGACTCGGCACGATCTAATGTGGAAACACCTACTTTTGAAGTTGCTTTTGAAAAGTGGTTAGCCGAACAATCTATTGACAAAAATGACAGAAATGGTATTGAAAGTAAGCAAGCGGTATTCACAAACATTTGTTTAGGGTTGATTCTTCTTGTTTTGGTATGTTTTATTATGTATAAAATATTTTATAGAGCTAGAACATCTTTTACACTTAGAAGAAGTTCATATGGTACCAGAGAATTGCAAACATCTATGGAAATTCCAGAATTGTAATTCGATTAAGCTTTTTTTTTTAAATCCATTGATGTTAGATTTAGAAGTGACGAAAAAAATCGTGAAATTGCATAGTAGCTAAACATAAAGTTTGTATTTTAAGTTGTAGTTTAAGCTATCATTATGAAAGATATTGGTCTCTTAACACCTACTTTGTAATTAGTAGAATAATCGGCCACTTGTTAAGACGTGACAAATTTATCACAAACATTATAGAAATATGGAGAAATAAAGAATCATGGAGCTAGACTTAATACTAAGGTAACTGGAGAGTGCAGTACCTACTAACAATTTTTTGTGACCACAAATTACACTGTGGCTGTCTTCCGTCTCACCTACACTTTGAAAAAATACGTATGGTCATATGAGACAACTGACAGCCACTACATACTAAATGTTAAATTTGCTGGGCACACTTTTTTATTTAGGGTGAAAACTCCAGTTACCTCAGTATTAAGTCTAGCTCCATGTAAAGAATCCAAGGAACTTGCTTTGAACAGAAACGAATAGAGGAAGCTACACAGACAAGATTGACGCTCTTAAGTTAAGATAGATAGATAATATTAAGTTCTTTTGGTTTAAGATGGAATTTACGTTAGTGTGCGTTCACACAGATAGTGTAGAATGAACAATAGGGCTGAGGCGCGGTGCATCCCTTCATACAGATTATTCGGCCTGATGCGCGGATCGTCCCGCGTGCGACGCAACCCTGCCGCGCTACACGACGGGTACCGTTAGCAGCAGCAGTAAATTGACCAACTCGCCCCACATGCCTACGGCCCATTTAGTACGAGTTTAAAGAAATCTTTATTAGTTAGCACGTTGATTGCCGGAATTCCTGCGCGGAGTTGGCGGGAAATTCGTAACAGTGCCGCCGACTCCGCACGGGGGTGACTAGCCGTTGGCTTTTTATGTCTAGTGTTTGCCGTCGGCATCGTAGGTGGACGGTTGTTTCGTGGTCGGCGTGGGCCTATAACCTAGTACCTACATCGTAAAATACTTTTGGTTTTTTAATTGTTTTATTTTTATGAGAGCCATAGACGCTGAAACTGTAACGGAATCGGCATCGCGGATATTATTTTCTTTTGTATGAAGCGAAATTCTGGCATTGAACCTGTTAATCTGGTCTGGTATTGCTCTCACCTCTGGGAAAGTTCGGCTAAATACCAGTTAGCTACACTTAACTCAGTGGAACGTAAAACCAGACAATCAATCCGACACGATGAGCTGGTAAAACCAAGCTCCATAGTCTAACTAATTATTTTACAGGCTGTACTTCGGAGAGTGTGCTTATAAGCTGCATGAGCTTATTTATTTTATTTTATTTATTGTAAAGAAACAAACGGTCTCACAAAAATATATTAATCTTAGTTTAGGATTACATTTTAGACCTATAGTTTCCTTAATATAACTTAGATATATTTTTATATAAGCCAAACCTTTGCAAATAGCCAATTATTCTGCCATACCCGTTCTACCACCGAGAATCTAGACGCACAGCAGGCTTTCATCCTTACTTGGTTAACATCCCGCGGATGCGTACCAAGCGCGTTTCTTCTTCCTTTGTGATGCGCACCCCCAAGGAATGGAATACCCGGCCTGCGTCTGTTTTCCCGAATGACTACAAACTACAACCCTATAATTTTTAAAGCAAGAGTAAATAGGCTGCTTCTAGGCAGGCTTGCTTCTTAATATTAAAGTTAAAATTATAAATAATAAGCAAAGCAATAGTCATAAGTATGTTATGGGGGTGCATCGGGGTTGACTTTTTGTTTTTTGAACCTTGCTTGTTCTTGATTTTTGAGATGTCTATTTTAAATTAAGTAAATCTGTTTGTGTTTAATCATGATTACAATTTGTCTGTATTTGTAAAAGTGTTTTTGTGTGATTTATCTCTTTGTGTCATAAATGTTTGCACAATTTATGTACAAGACTCGTGATTTGATTGTTTTGTTGCACTTTTGTTCCACAACTTAACAAATTATATAAGTAGACTTTTGTTAACAATTCACAGATTATGCACGGCACGATTAATTAAGTTTCTTCTTTTATATTGTGTTTTTAAGGCTATGAAAGATCGAACTGAATAAAATAAAATGAATATTACTCTATTCATGTATGCGCATGGTACTAATTATGGGTGTTTGCTTGTAAAATAACATAGTAAATGGTTATCCTTAAAAATATTAAGACTATATTATTTTGAGTAATTTTGTCAGATCACATAAATAAAAAAATTACTTGTGTTACTAACATTACCAAACGTTTATAATAACGCTTAAAATTCCAAACAAAAAACGTTCATCTCATACTAAATGGGCCGTAGACATGTGGGACGAGTTGACGAGTTGCCCAAATTTTTTTGCCTGTCTCTACTTTTCGCGGTCACTCACACTTCTGTAAAAACCAAGATACGCCAAAAGACCTTATTGTTTACCTTATTATTGTTATACAATGTAATTTCAAGAAACTGATGTTTTAACCATAAAAGTTTTGATTATGAAAGCAATGAGCGCCAATGTCATAGGTAACTATTATTAAAATTAAATACCTACTAAATACATGTATTATTTACTATAAATCGTGTGAATGATATATAAAATAAACAGTTTAGTATTTATTGTAGTTATAAGTGAACTTTCGTTTAACTATTTTATGTTTTTAGCAATGATAGAGCGAATAATTTTAGAAAACATTAACTAACACATCTTAGATTTCTGCGCGACCTGTTAATTTAAATAAAACACTTTTTACGGAATATATAACGCACTTTTATTAACACATATATAATTACGTTATTTCATTTGTGTTCTTAAAGGATTTCTTGAAGGATTTCTTAAAGGTTTATAACAAGAATAATTAATTAATTACAATCAAAGTATTAAATTAATAAATCATTCTTGTTATAATTAAATATAAAATTAAAATAGTCAATACCTAATACTCAAAGCTGTTTCCAAACGAAAACCAAAGACATTTAAAGTGGGTGTATTCTTTTATAAAATCAAAAAATAGTGGGTAAAATGCGCGCCAGATAAGTCTGCGCGAGGTTAAAATCGAATACCTACTAATCATGCCTAAATGGATCAAGCGATTTCAATGCGGTTTTTTTTTAATTTTGTTTGTAATTTAAAAAGGGTAAAATAAAAAGAAAATTTTAAAATCTCTGACCTTCGATCAACAATAACACATAACACCTAGTTCTAGATACATAGTTGGAATGATAGTTACTTACTTTCGGCTACTTACTTGTTACTTTCGGCTTGACACCGACTTCAATCAGATCAGTAAGTTCAAGATTAATTAGAAAAAGTCCCGCACTTTCGTACTTTGAATTGAATGATTCAATTTATTTTTCACTTTTACGTGTTTTTGGGAAATGAGTTTTGTTTGCATTTTGTGTTGAGGCGGTTTAATTTTTTTGAAAAAAAAATTATTTTATCCTTTATAAATTACAAACAAAATTAAAAAAAATCGCATTGAAATCGCTTGATCCATTTAGGCACTACTAATATAAGTACAGACAAACAGACATTTTTGTTGCATACATTTGGTTTTTTTTTAATTGCACCTAAATGCCACGCCCATGTCATGGCATGGCAATAATATACATTATTTTAGTCAAAGCACCACCTCTGCATCTTTACCGTTTCGGCAGGCAGTTGACCATCTCCATAAATAGCCTGAAGGATTTTCATCAAACATGGCTAAGAACCATCTCAATTAATTAAGCTTTCAATTAAAAAAAAAACGCATTGAAATCGCTTGATCCGTTAAGGCACTACGAATATACTTACGTACAAACAGACAGACAGACATAGGCTTCAAACTTATAAAACCCCTCATTGCGCTGCGTCGGGCGTTAAGAATTAAAAAATCTTTTGAAAACACAAATAAAATAATAAGTTATTTAAGTTTTTACTTTTTTGCATTCACAATGCAATTTTTATAATAGAAAAATGGAAAATGAAGTATTTAGAAAAAATCGACCCGTCTCACAACTAGCTTCGATGGGACACGAATCCACGATCTTTTGCTTTCCGGGTGACTGCTCTAACCACTGAGCTACGGAGTCGTTACGAGAAGCGTCGAATTTATCCAATACTTCTTACTCGTTGTAATAGTATTCCGTTAAAAGTGTCCCATCGAAGCTAGTTGTGAGACGGGTCGATTTTTACTAAATACTTTTCTTTTTCCATTTTTCTAAAATAATAAGTGTTAATAAAAGCACGTTATATATTCCGTAAAAAGTATTTTATTTGGAAAACATTGTCATAGGTAAAATATCTTTATGTTTTGTTTTTATGTTAATGTTCTATGCTATGTGAAGTTATACTACACAAAATATGTCACCAAGTTTGAAAGTAAATAATCCATAACTTAACTCAGCATTATTATTTACAATTAGGGACCCAATCACGTTTTGAGTTGGTTTGCAAAACTGCCAAGGACACCAAGGGCCTCGATCGCGGTAAATCTATGACGCATTAGTCAAGTGCCACAAACTTTTCTGTTCCGGTGGCCAAAATGTGAAACTAACGTGTTTTTTTTAAATGTCATTCTGCTGTCAAGTTGATGTCCAACCATGAAGCTCGACTTGATACTGAGGTAACTGGAGAGTGCAGTACTAACACTTTTTTGTCACCAGAAATTACACAGTGGCTGTCTTCCGTCTCACCTACACTTTAAAAAAATACGTATGTTCATATGAGACAACTGACAGCCACTACATACATCTACATACATAAATGTCAAATTTGCTGGGCACACTTTTTTATTCAGGGTGAGAACTCCAGTTACCTCAGAGTATTAAGTCGAGCTTCATGATGCAACCATAGCGCTGCTGACGGCTGGAGGTCTTAGAAGTCAGGGCCGGGTAAATTACTACAAAAAAAAGAAAAACGTACATAGCGCCCATGAAGTTTGACTTAATACTCTGAGGTAACTGGAGCTCTCACCCTGAATAAAAAAGTGTCGCCAGCAAATTTGACATTTATGTATGTAGTGGCTGTCAGCTGTCTCATATGACCATACGTATTTTTTAAAAGTGTAGGTGAGACGGAAGACAGCCACTGTGTTATTTGTGGTATTCAAAAAATTGTTCGTACTGCACGCTCCAGTTACCTCAGTATTAAGTCGAGCTTCATGATAGCGCCTATAGCGCCGCTGTCACCGGAACAGAAAAGATTGTGCCACTTGTACGTGCAGTTACAGTACGTGTAGTATAAAATAGACGTGTACAAACATTTCGGAGTACTTTTTCAAAATCAGTCATCATGCCTATTATAACGAGAAGAACCAGCAAGAAACTCGCCAAGGGCAGGGGGGTACACTTAGCCTAGGCGCTGGCTCATGGAAGCTGGGTGACAAATCTTGCAAGCCCACTTTCCAGTGTCAGATGGAGCAGAAATTTTGTATACATGTTTGGTTTAGATGACAATACAATATTTAAGTACAGACAGCAAAAAGACTTCAAAGTAAGTACTTACTTTATTAGAGGTATTATTTCCTTTTATGTTTTTTCTTACTTTTAGGTGGATTTTTTGAAGGCGGTTTTATTTATTTATAAAAATATTTTTTTTCACTCTTTTTAGTGCATCATGCAGGCAATTTTCGTATATTTTGGTAAATAGGTATGATAGTTGAACATCTTAAATTCATATAAAGTGGTAACGAAAACGACAAAATTTTCAAGACTTCCTGAAAACTACTGAACTGATTTCAAAATTTCGAAAAATGGGACCAACACTGGTAATAACCTGATGTTGTAACGTTTGAATCATTTCAATCGGTTCTGCCGTCTTTGAGTAATCGGTGTACATATATATAAGAAAAATGAACGCGGCGAATAGATAACCACCTCCTTTTAAATTTTATTGCAAAGCATACATTCAAGTAAGTACTTAATATTGACAAAGCGCACCACGCTCTTTTATTTCAGTTACTGAATAGACGGTTTTTTTGTACTTTTTAGTCGGTTTCTATAAAAGTGTGTTTTTTAGTTTTTTAAACTACATATTTATTAAATTCAATAATTAGAATAAAATTTTCGGATATTTCAATTGATGTCAATTCGTACACATGGCACGCATTTTAACGATTGCCGAAGGGCAGAAATTATAAGTTTACATCGTTTGGGATAAAACCATAAAGTTAATATACCTTAGCGGAACTACATATTATATTAACTTTATGGATAAAACATTAGCCAAATTTCGAGAAATTTAATACCGCATCTTACTGGATAAGACGAAAGGGCGAGGAAGGTAATCTTTAAGGCGATGATTACCGATCGTATTTCGATCGGTAATCATCGCCTTGCTCGGCCGCGCGCGATACATTTCACGTGGACGCAGCGGCAGCCGGCAGTGAACTGTGAATTCACGAGCGCCCCGTGAATCGAAATTCACTTAAAATTCAATAAAAAATTAAATAATAAAAAATATTAAACTTATGACGCCCGGAATCTCTCGGCTATTCACAGACAATTATTTTCGTATATTTTTCATTAACTAAAACCAAGTATGCTACAAGTAATAGAATATTTGGATTACGATTAGAGGGATGTTTGGGATTTTATTTGAGACAGTTAAATATCACCAATCAAAAAAAACAGCTGGAAGCACTAGATAAAAATCTGTAATATAACATATATTTTTTTCCAAATTTTAAGTACTTGTGATTTGCGACTAATCCATAATTTAAAAAACGTTAAGTCACAATCGTGTCTCAATCGTGTTTCAACTGTAGTTCAGTTGTAGTGCTCTTTAAAACCTAGTTACAAGAATTATGACAGTATGATGTGATGTGAATGTAGTGTGTGGTGTGACCATCAGTAGTATCGAGATTTTAAATTATTTTTATGCATTCACAATGCAATTCTGTAAGTATAGAAAAAATGTGATAGTAAAAAACCACGAGCCCTATAAGTAGCTTTTTTTTACTATCACATTTTTTCTATACTTACAGAATTGCATTGTGAATGCATAAAAATAATTTAAAATCTCGATTTAATGGCTGTTTCATCTTAATCGATTGTTAAACATTTGTAAAAATGTTTCTTTCGGATGCGAGGGTTTCCTCGCATTGATGAAGCAACGCTGGCCTACAGCGTAACAAGTGATAGCAAAATTCGACGAGTCGTGTAAGCCTTTCGGTAGCTTAGTTGGTCAGAGCATCGGGCCGGATTCCCGGAGGCGCGGGTTCGTATCCCGCCTGAAAGCTACTTATAGGGCTCGTGGTTTTTTACTATCACATTTTTTCTATACATCAGTAGTATTGTGAAAAAAGTACACATTTGTGTAAAAAAGCACTACAACTGAACTACAATTGAAACACGATTGAGACACGATTATGACTTAACGTTAGCAGGCTTGGCCCCCTGAGATGGTCCGCATGCATTAGCATAGTATGGGTTTCACCATGGCCCGCTATTATTTCTCGGCTGCTTGCGCTCCTAGTGCAACGAGTGAGATAGAAGATGGCTTTGGTTTCACTAAAAATTCCCTTTAGTAGCAGTAGTTCGGTTGTTAGTCCGGTTGACCGAACTAAAGCAACTTTTTGGTAGCAGAAGTCCGGTTGATTTGAATCAAGCCTCCTTCAGAAACTAACCCAAGACGCAAATTTATATTGCACCGACTGTTTTTTTTTTAAACGGAGAAAAAGGTTACGAATGTTACTTAAAGCAATAAGAACTTCGGAAATCTGCCGGGTTTCAAATTAAAACACGCCCCATGAGCCGTATTCTGAAACACAAAATCCGAAAATTTGGTAGCCCCTTTTCACTCGAATCTGTCATGACTGGAGAGCAAGAGGGTCAATCTCAACATGAGGCATTTTTTTTCATTTCGGTTGAATTTGTTATTATTAGGTTTTTTCAAGTCTTGACTTTATATTATTGTTTTTAACCGACTTCAAAAATTGAAAAGGAGGAGGTTATCTATTCGTCGCGTATATATTTTTTTTATATGTATGTACACTGATTACTCGAAGACGGCTGAACCGATTGAAATTATTCAAACGTTATAACATCAGGTTTGTTCCCAAATTGGTCCCATTTTTTGAAATTTTGAAATCGGTTCAGTAGTTTTCAGGGAATCTTGAAAATACTGTCGTTTTCGTTACCACTTTATGTGAGTTCATAACATATCTTTAGACATAACTCCTTTGATTATAAACCGATTTAGATGATTCTTGTTTTGTTGAAAAGGGGATACCTTAGAGTGAAATAAAACTTATTTTTACAAAAAATAAAACCGCCTTCACAAAAATGACATCAAAAAGTAAAAAATAATCCCTCACCAAATAACGTAAGTACTTTGAAGTCGGGCGGGTTTTAACAAAAACAACAAAAAATTGTAGGTAAGTACATGTTTCACGCCCGACTTCAAAGTACTTACGTTATTTGGTGAGGGATTATTTTTTACTTTTTGATGTCATTTTTCTTGTAATCATTGATACTTGTATTGAATGGCGTCAAAATGGCAATATAAACTTACAAGATATCATCATCATCATTTCAGCCTACGACGCCCACTGCTGGGCATAGGCCTCCCCCAAGGATCTCCACAACGATCGGTCCTGCGCTGCCCGCATCCAGCGGCTTCCCGCGACCTTGACCAGATCGTCGGTCCACCTTGTAGGGGGTCTGCCCACGGAACGTCCCAACGGCCATCGGTTCTCCGCGCTATGTGTCCCGCCCACTGCCACTTCAACTGAGCAATCCTTCGAGCGATGTCAGTCGTTTTAGTTCTCCTGCGGATCTCATCATTTCTGATTCGATCGAGCAGAGAAATACCAAGCATCGCTCTCTTCATTGCTCGCTGGGTTACCTTGAGCCTTCTTATGAGACCCATAAGTAAAAGACCACGTCTCGCTTCCATAAGTCGTAACTGGCAACACACACTGGTCAAAGACCTTAGTCTTGAGACATTGAGGAATTTTGGACGCAAATATATGCCGGAGCTTCCCAAACGCTGCCCATCCGAGCTGGATTCGACGAGAGATCTCTTTCTCAAAGTTGGACTTACCTAATTGGATTGTCTGTCCTAGGTAGACATAGTGGTCAACAACTTCGAGTGTAATGTTCCCAACTTTAACAAGATATACGTCTTTAAAATTGTCAAGTCATAGAAATGATACAGTAGCGCACCGAAATGAAACTGTCGCACACCGAAATGATATATCTTCCCACCGAAATGACCTAACACCGAAATGAGACGAACTGACACCGAAATGAATGAAACTAGTCACTTAAATTAACGTTTGCTATAATTCAAATACTAAACTTTCAATTAACATCGATAACGAATCTACAACTTTATGATAATGCACGTCAATCCAACATTATAAATTAATTGAGATATAAATTAATTACTATATAGATATGTGTACTACAAACTCGTTTTTTGATATATCTATTATATAAAATTCAAAGTCCTGACTGACTGACTGACTGAGATATCAACGCACAGCCCAAACCGCTGAACCTAGATTTCAAATTTTGCACATACAGGGTGTTTTTCTATAAGTGCAATACCTCTTAGGTCTGTGGTGATTGTGCTCATGAATATGAACAACTATTACTATGGGGCCAACTCTGCAACTCAACAAAAAAAATCAGCTGTTTCATACAATTTGTTAATACCTACCTGACCAGAATGTATGGAACAGCTGATTTTTTTTGTGAAGTTGCAGAGTTGGCCTCATAGTAAAAGTTGTTCATATTCATGAGTACAATCACCACCTAAGAGGTATTGCACTTATAGAAAAACACCCTGTAGATACGATAATTACAGTGTAGGCATCCACTAAGAAAGGATTTTTGGATTAACTAAGAAAGGATTCCACCTCTATAAGGGGGAGAAATAGGAGATGAATGTTTGTATGAAAGTCCGTCAGTTTTGAAGTTAGGATCTTCAAATTTTGTATTTAGGCTGGCAATTGAAAATTAATATTTACCTATGTCAGCGTTTTAGACAATTCCACCCTTGAAGGGGTGAAAAGGGGGATGACATGTTGTATCTGGAAAGTCCTTCATTTAATTTATTATTTAGGCTTATGGTCACAAAGTAAAACAAATAAGCAAACACATATTTCGTATTTTTTCGAAAATCAACCCCTTAAAGGTTAAATGAGATAAATAAATATAAACCTAAATCATCTTGAGTAAAAGTTCTTCGTACCTTACAAGTTCTTGGTACCTAAGCTACTCAGAACTAACTTTTTGATTGTGAAACAGACACTTATTATTTACTAGCTTCCGCCCGCGACTTCGTCCGCGTGGACATTCGAGAAAATACTTAGGGGACCAATAAACAGGATAAAAAGTATTCTATGTTTTAATTTCATAAAGGCCCGCCACACGTGGCAAACGTTCTGCCTCGCGCGAGGCTGCTCGCTTGGTGAGGGAGGACCCGCCTAATCACGTAAAAACGGCTCATCGGATTATTATGAAACTTTTTATCCTGTTTATTGGTCCCCTAAGTATTTTCTCGAATGTTCACGCGGACGAAGTCGCGGGCGGAAGCAAGTATTTTATAAACTAAAACAACAAAAAGGGAAATACTTAACGGTAATAAGAATATCATCTATAAAATAAATGTTCTCCTTCATAATAATCTACAAAACCATAACCAACGTTAAATAAAATGTGTAATTAGTGGCCTTATCATTTTTGTCGACAGGACATTATACGATAGGAGTCTTCAATAGAAATAATTATTTAAACGCACTATGCTGTCTTATCATTGTGTATTATTTGTTATGATGGGTCTGATATCCGTAACACTTAATCTACATATCTCGGAATTAATCAACGAACGCTAAAGGTCATAGCCCACTTATACCGCACCGCTACGACCCAACCAAAACATGAGCAGCCAAATATGTATTTAATATCGTTCACTGTAGATGCATTTTACGGTAACAATATAAAATAGCGGACAGCGCGCGGTCCGCGAGCTTACCGCCGTCAGACTGCTCGGTAGTTGACGCAAAATGCATCTACAGTGAACGATATTAAGTCCATATTTGGCTGCTCATACTTTGGTTGGGTAGGAGCGGTGCGGTATAAGTGGGCTTAACGCAAGTAGAAGAGTGTAGCCGCGCTGATATCTATATGTCAAGAGTGTTATATGTGTCGGTTTCCTAATGTTCGATAGAAATACAAAATACCAAAATGACTACAAAGAAAAACCAATTGTACCTATTTGTTACATTATAAATATTCCACGTGAATAAATAGATCATGTTGTCACTTTTAAGGTCATAGCACACATCAACTCAGAAAGGGATCGTAACCGGATCAACTCGAGCCGTTCGTTGTATGAAATTTCCTACTGCAACGCCTACTAATCGGAATCGTAACGTAATCGCCCCAACCGCAGTCAGCGAGCCGTAAGCGTGGCGTCGCCTACCGCAGCTTCGTCGACGTACCGGAGGTGCTGACACGTTTGGGTTACGTATGCTTAATACTGACTATCAATCCGCCTGTTGGCAACGGCCTGTCAGTTGGCCACAATCGACCACATACTCACAGTTCCCTTTAAGGTGGATGGACGGCAAAGTGTGTGGCTGCTGGGTGGCGTGGATCAATGTCGACAGTTATCTGCCGGACAGAAACTACCGACTAAAACTGACGACTATCAACTGCTAGTGTGTGGCCTCGTTTTCGACTATTGCCGACAGGCAATGAACGGTCTAGTGTGTGGCCAATAGAGGTCTCGAACGGCAGACGGCCGATCTGTTCTAGGACTGCAAGCACACTGATCGTATGGGGCTCTTTAGGATGATGCTTTCGGTGGGCGGCGAGGCGAAAGGTGAAACACTAACGATCCCTTTCTGAGTTGATAAGGTTGATATCTAGTAATGCGATGCGAAAGACGTTAAGCTGACGATTCCTTTCCGTGTCTATATGTGTGCTTTGACCTTTATTTTACTAATCATTTTGGTCAAAGAAAAAAGGGAAAATCCCGTATAGTAAAATTAATAATAAACGAACACTCTTTATCTTTTTTAACGACAAATAAAATTGATATAGATACACAGTAAATCACCCACGCGTAATTTATAGAAATATACATACTAAGTACTTCTATTCGATACTAGTTGCTTCGCGCGGTTTGTACCCTTTTCAGTAGGGAAATCAGAATAGCCTATAATATGTAATTCAGAAAAAAATTAGTATTTTACTGTTTTTTTTTCTTTTCTGGTCTAGTATCTTTTAAGTTTATCTAACACAAACAGACAAAAAGGCTGAATGGATTTGGATGAAATCTGACAAAGAGTTGGATTATTATAGTTTGTGCTCTTCACCTTCACTTTGTATTCGAAACTGAATCTTTGCCAAATTCATAACGAACAAGTGAATAGTGACGTGAAGTGATTTAACGACCTCCCATGGCCAGTGGTTGAGAATTTCGGGAGTACTGGGTGCTTACCATCAACTCTTATTGCGGTTTTGTTTAGGACCTAAACTGATCTGCTTCGCTTATTCGTACCACGACAGCTTAATATCAATGACAGCGATTCAGTGATCGATCAATGACATTTCACTGCCGCTAAGCTGTCAGGAACTCTTATTTGACTTATAACCCGGTCGATTTAACATGTCACCTGCAGGTTATACCCGTCCCTCTCACTCTCCGGGACAGAATCGAGTGAAAGAGACGGGTAGAAGAAAAAGGACACAAATCGTTCGGTCATTAACATTTAGCAATTCATTTGCGATCCAGTTTTTAGAAGGTCAGAGTACGAAAGAAAGCAATTCATTTTAGGAACCTATTCTGCATCGCGCTATTTTTGAATCGCTGTCTTAAAGTTGATGGTAGGCACCCTGCGCACCTTCCATTCAGGTGTGAGTGATGATAAGTACTACCACGTTGTGAATAAAAAAAATGACCTACAGCCTACTTACAGCCTACTTTATTCCCACGGGAATCACGCGGCTGAAACTCAAGCCGAAGCTAGAAGTAATTGCGGACGGAACGCAAGTAATTATTATAGGTACCTAGGTGGTAGACCGCCTGCGATTTTGGAAATTTGGGATATAATGCATCCTATCCTATTGCACGTCTTAAGTCTTGGCGGGTAGTGTTCATTTAATTAAAACACTTTTTATGGGTTTAAACACTCGTTAATACATAGATGTATAAATAAATAAATATTTGACACCATCACGTGATTCTACACAAATCTGTCACCCGCCCTTATAATTAACTATATATTTTTAAGTAGATAAGATATAATAAGGGTAAGTTAGGGTAAATTATTTCCTTACAGTAACAGACATACAGACAGTGTTACTTCCTTGTTTATAGTATTAGTATAATTGAGTGCATATTGTCTTTAGTCTTGTTTATATTTAAACGGCAAAGTATGAAAGAGCGCTATCATTAGCGTCCTGTCAAGTATAGATAAGGCACGTCATTTAATCATTAATTAGTCTGGAGGTTCCGTATAGTCCATTTCAGTAGCATTGACTTTTAATGGAGCCCATGGGTCCGTCTTCATGACTCCAGGTCACCCAACGAGCGATGGTTTGCTGATGATGAGCTACATTGATTGAGGAGCCCGTGGCGCAGTGGATAGCGCGCTTGGCCTGCGATCGTTGAGGTTAAGCAACTTTCGCAATGGTCAGTCACGGGATGGGTGACCAAAAACTTTTCATCTCGAGCTCCTCCGTGCTTCGGAAGGCACGTTAAGCCGTTGGTCCCGGCTGCACTTGCAGTCGTTAATACCCACCAATCCGCACTGGGCCCGCGTGGTGGGTCATGGCCCATTCTCCTTATCCATCCATAAGGAAGGCCAGTGCCCCAGCAGTGGGGACATTAAATGGCTGATGATGTGATGTGTGAGCTACTTTACGCGTCAATATCTGCGCGAACTGTTGACCAATTTCAATGTTTCTTTTTTTATTCGAAAGAGCATACTTCTGAGGTGATGGTGGAATCCAGGGGTAACCGATGCTTTGTATCTCTCTGCGCGATTGAATCGAACGAGATCAACAGGAAAACTAAAACAAACGAAATCGCTCGAAGGATTACTCAATAATTGAAGAATTGAGTTGCAGTCAGTCCCACATAATGCGGAGAACCCATGACGGAAATACGGACGATGTTCCCATGGGCAGGCCGTATCCAAGTTCTGGACCGACGATCTGGTGAAGGTCGCTGGAAGCCGTTGGATGCAGGCAGCACAGGCGCGATCGTTGTGGAGATCCTTATAGGAGGCCTATGACCCGCAGTGGGTGTCTTGCCGTCTGAAACGATGATGACATACTATTTATGCATTTGAAAACTATGCAGGTTCCCATACCAACATGCTCAACATTGATTTTGATTAACTATTATTTACCAATAGTATATGGTTGCCATCCGTCCTGTTTTCCCAGGCATGTCCTGTGGGCCGACTCTGCTAACGTTAAGTCGTAATCGTGTCACAATCGTGTTTCAATTGTTTTGCTTTTTTACACACTAGTTACAAGAAATGTGAACTTTTTTCACAATACTGATGGTCACACCACACCAGGAGTTGGAGGGTGGTGCTTGTCTGCGTGTTATAATTTAGAAAGAAGCTACAGTTTTAGTCTTTGCACATTGCGCTACGCTTGCTTACTATGCGGTTTCTTAAAAAATGAAATTTTTTTTTTTTGAAAAATATGAAAGGGCTTCAAAACAAACTGCAAAAAAAAACTCACTTCCTAAAAACACATAAAATATAAATATATTGTATCATCCAATTCAAAGGACGAAAGTGCGTGACTTTTTCTTATTAAAATTTGAACTTACTGATCTGTCTGAAGTATAATATAAAATAAGATACATATTGAATTGTCTAATTTAGAAAAAATCTCACCGATCTGGGGGCCGATTCTCAGGCAATCGAGAAAAGTTAACATTTAAAGCTCGAAATTCAAATATTTTACGAAGATAACACATTTTTCATCCCATCGATTCGAAAAGCGATGATTGTTTATCTAATAACAAAACGATTCCTTTTTTACCTGTTATGACTTATGACAAGAGGGTATAAATAAATGAGATTTGAATTTTGAACAGCTTCATAACAGGGTCCAAAACGATGAGATTTGAATTTAGAACATAATTAAAGAAGCATTGGTTGAAGTGTAGCAAAGCGTGTGCTGGGTGCCTACCATCAACTTTAAGACAGCGATTCAAAAATAGCGCGATGCAGAATAGGTTCCTAAAATGAATTGCTTTCTTTCGTACTCTGACCTTCTAAAAACTGGATCGCAAATGAATTGCTAAATGTTAATGACCGAACGATTTGTGTCCTTTTTCTTCTACCCGTCTCTTTCACTCGATTCTGTCATGCCCGGAGAGTGAGAGGGACGGGTATAACCTGCAGGTGACATGTTAAATCGACCGGGTTATAAGTCAAATAGGAGTTCCTGACAGCTTAACGGCTGTGAAATGTCATTGATCGATCACTGAATCGCTGTCATTGATATTAAGCTGTCGTGGTACGAATAAGCGAAGCAGATCAGTTTAGGTCCTAAACAAAACCGCAATAAGAGTTGATGGTAAGCACCCAGTACTTACTTAAAAAAAATTCAACTGATTTTGTATGACCATATAGTATTATACTAGCTGTTGCCCGCGACTTCGTACGCGCGGTGTAGTGACTTTTGTGTTCGTTTAGTTTATGTGTGTTTGTTGCCTAGATTTCATAACGCTCTTCTTGAAGTCGTATTCTCTACTAAAAGGGTCTAAAGCAGGCTAGGATATGAACATGGTAAGTTGTTATCATAATTATATGCTGCATGAACATAGTTGAGCCCTCATTCATAGATCTGTCCGTCTGTCAAGAAACTTTTTCTCAAGTATGCGTGGGAAATCAAGCTGAAATTTATGTCAAATTAAATACTGAAGTCTGCAATCCCTTAGAGGCGAGAAAAAAAACAAACTTCTCTTCTCTTCTTCATAAATCAAAAGGGCCACTTGCATCTCGATTTTATTTTAAATCCCGTTTAGCTACTTATTGTTACCGATTCCGATTTAAATTTAAACCGCTATCTAGGTCGGTTTAGGCTGTCAAATCTCGATTTACAGTAAGTTGTAATAACTTATCTTAACACAAAAGTCACTACACCGCGCGTACAAAGTCGCGGGCATCAGATAGTATTTTCATTTTGTTTTTATACGCAAAAATGCATGTATCACACAGAACAGTGTATAATGATAATGATTATTTTGAACAGCCGTCCTTCGTTCTTCGACGTTGCTTGCTAGCGGGCAATACCTAGATTTATTCTACGCGAGATTCATAAGACTGAACCACACCAAACGATCCATCTTGGATTGGCAAACCACGATCTAAGATTGGGGATCATGGATCGTGAATCTTATTTGTTCTCTTGGATCGCACGAGGCACGTCCACTCCGTCCACTACTATGGAGCTCCGGTGGAGCGCACTCTTGCCGCGCGCGATTAGAGCGCGTTTATAGTGTGGGTCCGGCTCAGCAGCATACGCGCTTTCACGATTTAAACAGAATTTCTTACTTAGTAATGCATAATATCAGGTCAATCATATTTTTACTATAAAATGAAAAAGAGATTGTGTGTATCCATAATAAATAAATGTGAAAGTGGGTTTGTTTGTTTGTCCGTCTTTCACGTCAAAATGGGTGCAACGGATCGACGTGACTTTTGGCATGGGAACAGTTTGGCAGCTGAAAAGTGACATACTTAGGCAGCCATTACACAGTCAATCTGGATCGCGATCCGCGATCAAAATCAATGATCGCGATCCAGATTGACTGTGTACGAAGTTGATCGTACGATCTTGATCGCAAAATATCTACATAGTAAATCTCGATCGCGATCAAGATCACGATCAGTGATCGCGATCTGGATGGACTGTGTAATGGCTGCCTTAGGCTACTTTTTATCCCTGAAAAATATAACATTCCCGCGGGATAACGTCGTCGTTTAGTCCGAGCGGGCGAAGTCGCAGGCGGAAGGCTAGTATTTAGACATTTCCTATTTGTGAGAGCTTGTAATTAACTTTCTTTAAGTAACAGGTATTTTAAAATGTAATGATATAAATACCATTTAATTATTTAAATTTTAATCATAATCATTTATGTAAGCATTCCTCGTAAATAAATGAATAAGTAAACAAGTTAGAATGAAAACTATTTTTAATATTCCATTATTTATTTAATGGGTAAGTGGAAGGTACCTACGGCTAAAGACCTATAAGGAGCCAGAGCCGGTTAAATGGCATAAAAATGGTAGGTAGGTGTAGGTATAGTCCATGTACAGTGCCACAACCTTTTCTGTGCCGGTGACAGCGGCGCTACGTACGTTTTTCTTTTTTTTGTAGTAATTTAACCAGCCCTGACATCTAAGAACTTCAGCCGCCAGCAGCGCTATGGTTGGACATCAACTTGACAGCAAAATGACATAAAAAAAATCACGTTAGTTTCACATTTTGGCCACCGGCACAGCAAATTTTGTGGCACTGTATAGTCCCACACTCCTGTCTGTTCCGGTGACGACCGTGACGATTCTTTTTAGGACATTTGAATAAAAGCTTGATTTTAAATAAAAGGTTTTTTAAATATAATTTATTTTTGTATTTTTAGTTATTATTGGACGTGTTTCAGTCGCTTCATTTCATTTAATGCATCATTATTGCATGGTCGTTTGCCAGTTAATTTATTACAGTCTAGCTCTTCAACTGCATCAAGTCTGCAAACACACAAATATATTTTACCACCAAATAGAGATTGTAGATTCTTACTACAGACACACACATATTCATTAAATACAAGGCATATTTACATAGGTACAAGAGTAGGTAGCACTTTATTACGAACAAGAATATAAGAAAACACAAATTAGACCCACTAAGACAAAAAGTTCCAAATAAAAATGTGTGTGTGCCGTGCCGCAGCAGTACTCAATAGTCGCAGCTCAGCGTCATACTCATATTAATTGTCTTGCAACGCAAGCAAACTCTGATTTTCAGCTGTAAATTTTAGTAAGTATTTCAAAAATAAATACTAAAGAACAAGACACATTTATGTTTCTATCAAAGTTGATAAACATTATAGTACGATAGTTTTTCATGCTAGGAGTCTTCGAGCAACGCGGGTCTTCCGTCCCGGAAAGACTTGCGTTGCTCGAAGCTAGGAGTATTGGTACGTGGTCGTAAACGATGCAATCCGCACTTATAGAAAAAAAGGATTTTTTTTTTTGCAGGTAGACTATGGTTGTATTGGGTTGTATAAACTTGGAGCCATCTGTCGTTGACTTTAGTGAACTATTTATGTGCAAAGTGACACCTAGTAGGGTCTGATAGCAACTTCGCGTGTTTTGCTTCTTTTTATAGTTCGTTCGTTAGTTCTTATAGCCGCTACACACGTCCAGACTGTAGGTATTATCAATTAATATTTATGTTCATGTAATGTGGGTAGGTGTCTGAACAATAAAATAGTCTTAACCTAACGCTGGTGTTTGCTTCACGTCTGCCCTGGGTGCTTACCATCAACTCTTATTACGGTTTTGTTTAGGAACCTAAACTGATCTGCTTCGCTTATTCGTACCACGACAGCTTAATATCAATGACAGCGATTCAGTGATCGATCAATGACATTTCACAGCCGCTAAGCTGTCAGAAACTCTTATTTGACTTATAACCCGGTCGATTTAACATGTCACCTGCAGGTTATACCCGTCCCTCTCACTCTCCGGGCATGACAGAATCGAGTGAAAGAGACGGGTAGAAGAAAAAGGACACAAATCGTTCGGTCATTAACATTTAGCAATTCATTTGCGATCCAGTTTTTAGAAGGTCAGAGTACGAAAGAAAGCGATTCATTTTAGGAACCTATTCTGAATCGCGCTATTTTTGAATCGCTGTCATAAAGTTGATAGTAGGCACCCAGTTCCTTATCATGACATGGCGCAGCCGGTAGGATTTTCGACAGTAATATAGTTAATTGTTTTTAATTACAAAGAGTGATATCGGGCTATGCAAGGATTTGGAGAAGCGGAAATAAAAGAATATTGGTGAAATCATCGCGCACTATGGAAGCCGTACTTCAACCGCCGGAACCGTTCCGGTTCGAAAATAATTTATTAAATATAACGTCGGGAAACCTAAGCAAGGATTGGGAAAGGTGGAAAAAATCATTTTTGGTATATTATGAAGCGTGTGAGTTGAACAAAAAAGATAAGAAAGTGCAAGTCAACATTTTGTTGCATATTATCGGTGAGAAATGTCGAGAAATATACGATCAGTTTTCACAAGAATGTACTGCAATCCCAGAGGTACTAAATAAGTTTAATGATTTTTTCCTACCAAAGAATTTAACAGTGGAAAGACACATATTTTTCACAAGAGAACAAAAAGAATTCGAGTCTATTGAACAATATGTATTTGAACTTAACAAGATGGCGTCTAAATGTGAGTTTAAAGATTTGTGCAGTGATCTGGTACGCGATCGATTAATATGCGGAATACGGGACGGGACAATGAGAGAACGGTTGTTACGAGAACCAGATTTGTCCTTATCAAAAGCTGTCGATATATGTAAATTGGCGGAAATGTCGCGAGCGCAGGCGACGCATATCAAAGTAGAAAATACAGAATACAACGTGCATGAGATAAAAAATGTCGATGATGAATTCAAGAAAAAGGAAGTACACTGGGTGAATAGAGAACATCAACGAACATCAGCGAGAAATAGTATACGGAATCGAGTCGGCAATTATGATCAAACACGTTCGGGGCGAGCAGTGCGCGGCCGTGAGCGCGGTCGTTTTGCTGATAATAAGCCACGACAACCCTCCACATCTGGTCAGTTTCGGACAGTCTCATCGGACAGATCAAATGCCGGTTGTGGTAAATGTGGTCGGTGGCCGGATAGTTCACATGTACTGGCAGTCAAAAACATGTGCACACCTAAAAATCAGAAAGAGGTAGAAAGATTTTTAGGACTAGCTACCTACGTGAGTAAATTTATTCCTCAGTTTTCCGAAAAGACGCATATATTGAGAGAATTATTAAAAAAAGAAACTGAATGGCATTGGGATCATCAGCATCAGAGGTGTTTTGAAAATATTAAAGAGTGTTTAGTTAATCCGCCCGTACTTAAGTACTATAGCTTAGAAAAACCAGTAGTCATATCAGTAGATGCAAGCAAGTATGGTTTGGGTGCATGTTTGCTTCAAGATAATTTACCCGTTTGTTATGCGTCCAAATCTTTAACAAAAACTGAGCAATCATACGCTCAAATAGAAAAAGAATTGTACGCGTGTGTTTTCGCGTGTGAAAAGTTCTATACATACATTTATGGCCGAACAGATATAACGATAGAAACGGATCACAAGCCGTTGGTAAGCATTATCAATAAGCCATTAGCAGACGCGCCGGCGCGACTACAACGTATGTTGTTACGATTGCAGCCGTATTCATTCAAGTTGGTTTATAAGCCGGGCAAATATTTATTCATTACGGATGCATTGTCGCGAGCGGTCGAACTAATCGACACTGAGGAGCGGCAGCGTGAACACAGCCCCCCTCCGCCGCCTCGTGACTACTTAGATGCCCAAGCGCAAGTGTGTTACTTACCAAATAGTAATTCACTTACGGATTCTCATTTTTTAGAATTGCAAAAATGTACTAAAGAGGATATTACGTTGCAAAAATTATGTAAAATTATAAGAAATGGTTGGTCATGTGATAAAAACAAAGTCGATGATTTATTAAAGCCATATTGGGATTATCGACATGAATTAGTGAATAATTTTGGTTTAATATGGAAAGGTAATAAAATAGTGATACCGCAGTGTATGCGCTATGAAATGTTGAAGAAAATACATACAAGCCATTTAGGATTGGAAAAATGTAAACTCAGAGCCCGTGAAATTATGTTTTGGCCTAATATGAATACTCAGATACAAGATTTCTTATCAAGATGCCAAGCATGCCTTACTCATAAAAATAAAAACATAAAAGAACCTTTAATTCCTCACGAGGTACCTCAGCGGCCATGGCAAAAGATTGGCACAGATATATTTAAATTTCATGGTAAATGTTTTTTAATTGTTATTGACTATTTTAGTAAATATTTGGAATTATTCAAATTAAACTCCTTAACATCGAATACTATAATACAAAAATTAAAGAATATGTTTAGTAGATTAGGAATTCCGGAAATCGTTATGTCTGACAATGGCCCTGAATATTCATCTGATAACTTTAAATATTTTTCAAAAACATGGAACTTTAAGCATGTGACTTCATCACCTAGGTATCCACAGTCCAATGGACAAGCCGAACGAGCGATTCAAACAGTTAAAAACATGTTGAAAAAGACATCTTATGACGGCTCTGATTTTCAAATTGCACTATTAGAATATTTGAATACTCCAATTAACTGTGAAATACCGTCGCCAGCCGAGTTGATGTTTAATAGAAAACTACGTAGTATACTACCTTGTGATCCAAACTTTTTATTTCCTAAAACTTACAAACATAAACACATATCAGATAAATTAAAGAAGCGTAAAAATATAGACAAATATTACTATGATCGGGGTGCGAGAAACTTAAAACCTTTAAAAATTGGTGACAAAGTTAAAGTCAGAATAGATGACGTATGGAAGTCTGGTCTTGTTGTGAACGTAATTAGCCCACGTTCGTTTAGCGGTAAGAATGGAAAATGGTAATATTCTAAGGCGCAATAGAAGGCATATTATATTTGACTCGACTACACGAATTTTTAAGGAAGTAAATAACGATAGCTTTATATATGATCAAATCAACTTGGGAAACACATGTGACAGCTATGGTACAACATCCAGCTCCAGTGTGCCATCTCCTGAGCAGTCATTGAGTAATGTAATAAGATGGTTCTAATTATTGCACTCGTTATGGCAGGATAGTGAGGCCACCTGATCGCTGGGGATATCCTGCATCGACCTAAGTGAAAAGAAACGGATGTGGTATGCATGTTACTAGTAATATTTAAAAAGATTTTTTTTTTTTTTATTATTTCTTAATTAAAATACTTACCTAGTAATTGTGATTATTGTTTAGAATAATACAAAACTTAGGTACTTAATTAATAATTTAATATACTTAATATTTCTTATGTTATTAAATATTAAAATAATATTTTTGTTAAAAATCACATATGTATTAATTATTTCTTGTTTTTTTTTCAAAAAGGGGAATTGTAGGTATTATCAATTAATATTTATGTTCATGTAATGTGGGTAGGTGTCTGAACAATAAAATAGTCTTAACCTAACGCTGGTGTTTGCTTCACGTCTGCCCTGTTCCTTATCATGACACAGACCAGACCTAACCGCCGCCGCCCGCCGATTTGGTGCGGATGAACTTTGCTGCAATGCTGCGGCTACATTAGCGGGCTACGGCGAAGTATCGTTTTATCTTTCTCTTTCTAACTTACCGGTAGTAGCGTATAGAAAAAGATAGTAGACAATTATCGGCCGCTAATGTAGCCTCAGCATAAAGCAAATATAATCCGTGCTACACACGTTCGTACCAAATCAAAATCAAATCAAATCAAAAAAGCTGCACCAAATCTGGCCTTGGCTAAGGCTTTGTATCACATCACTGGACAAGGCCTCAAGTATCACATTACTTTTTCTTATCAAATACCCACAGAAATCACCTGGATTTGCCAATGCAACGGGCTTGTAAAGAAAAAGAGCTATTAACAAAAAAGTCTTGGATTTAAAAAATTTAACGGTACCTGTCACTAAAGAATGAGGAAAAATTCTTCAAAACCATTTCGAGTGGCCTGTAACTGACAGGGAAACTTCATTTTGAATTAAATGTACAACAAATTTAAGTAAGTAATTGAGAAAAAGCCTAGGAGCCTAAACTGCGTCACGCGGACGCCCGCGCGGTTCCATACAAAAGTGCTCCGTCGCGGGCCCCGTCGCGGGCCCGCGTCTTGTGGCCCGTTTCCCCGCGAACGGTCGCCCGCGCGGGTGCCCGCGACGGGGCCCGCCAGCGGTAGCACGCACGGGCTTGTTCAGTCAATAGCGCTATGTGATGCGGTTCCACGGAGCCCGCGCGCGTGTCCGCGCGGCCCGCGCGCGTGTCTACGGACGGAGACCCGCTTTACTCAGTTTAGGCCTTAAGTCCAAGGACTTTAAATTAATATTTTAATAGAAATATTAATAACTTGATAATCTCAAATTTATGTAAATAGTATATTATAGCATACTTTTCAAGACTGCATCAAAAATTTTTTGGTTTGTTGGGTTTGGTATGTTTTTTTAACAGACAGTTTTTTTTGTCTCCTGAGCAATTAAGTGACATGGACTCATGTTCTTTCTCAAATAACCAGTTCAAATCGGCTGCCGGGTTGGGACGTGTGTTCTATTACTAGTTGAATTTAGAGTGTGCGCCAGACATGGAAGTATTATACTTCCATGGCGCCAGATAAGTCTATGCGGGGTCAAAATCGAGTACTAATATTTTCCATAAGCTTAGAACAAAATACTGTACTGTAACTAGCGCCAAAAACGCCCCTGTCGCAGAGTTTTCTGACACGCACTCTATGAAAATTGCGTTCTCTGAATGCTCGCTGATTATAACTTTATGGTACATTGACAATTTGTCAAGCACGTGTCAAGTAACCATCACAACAAAACAAGAATATAGTACTTGAAAATTTGCAAGAGTTCTGAATTGATAACTATACTGATTATATATTTAATTGCATTGTCATCGGAACTAAAGGTGAATTCCAAATTTCAGCTCAATCGGACATTGGAAAGTGGGTCAAATTTAGCTCGCAAGATTTGACCCGAACGGACATACATGCATACATACATACATACATTTACATACACTGCAAGTTAATTAAAAGCTTGTAAAATGAATTTGTTGACATGTGGGACAGCTTAGTTTGTTTGAAACGTTCTAACTTTTCAATAGAAACCACAAACAAACTGTTCGAAATACGAATTACTACACTGAAAAAGTTCGAATGCCTGAGAATCAGGCCCCAGTTTCACCGGTTTTCTTGCACACCACTGAACCCTAAAATTGATAAAATGCTATTACCAAAATCAGACACTTGTAAATAAGTCCTACATTCCTATATCAGCTGCCAAACGGTTAACATAATATATTATAAGTGAAAAAGAATTGCATTTCTGATTTTTTTTGTAGACAACAAGATGGTATTGAATTTTTTATGTCTACATGCAAACCAGGTAAGTAAATATTTCATTTGATTCTTTGAAAAAATCAGCTGCATTATTTATCTGGATTACATTCTTTTGCGTGATAATTTACATATTTATTTTATTTTATTTTAGATTTATTCGGAAAACATACAGTGATACATAACTAAATGATAACTTATTGGATTCTATACACCAATTACATGTTTTCACATAATAATATACAAGATGTATGTGAGTACTTACGCCCGTCATGCAAAGAGATATACATCTCTACGAATTGAGATTTTATTGCAAGTAGTGCTACATATTATGTACCATGCATGGACTGTAAAGAACAGAAGAGTTACAAAACCTATCACGTTTTTTAAATCATCACTAGCCTTTCGCCCGCAGCTTTACCCGCGTGGACTACATGACGTTATCCCGCGGGAAGGTGATGTTTTTCCGGGAATAAAAGTAGCCTATGTCACTCTCCAGCTCCAAACTATAACTATACCAAAAATGACTTAAATCCATTGCTCTGTTTTTGCTGCGTGCAAAGCGGCGTGCCTACATATTTAAAAGCAACGAGTACAACACGCATGAACATGACATGTATTGCTACAAGACTTGGACGAAACTCCATACATACCTGTCCATTCTCCTTTATTGCTATTTGTTTTAGTGCCTATTTCACAATGTCCAATTAGGAGATACTTTCCAGTTTACTTGACAGTTTTCTATGGTCTATCTGTCGTAGGAGGAGCTTGCCACCTCGGGCCCTCCACATTATGACCTACTCGACGGCGGAGGGAGCAAGAAGTGAGGGGTTTAGTGGGTATTCCCCCTCCCTGATCCCCCATCGAGTATGGTCTATCTGTCAAGTAACAGCTAATCGGGACTTACTTAGACATTCTGAAACAGGCCCTAAGAGTTTTTGAATGGTACCTTTTAATAATAAAGTATTAAGTAATCGTTTTTTGTGTGTAGTTACCTACGTTGTTGTCTTTATATATCACTTCACTCACATTTGAGTTGAGATATAAGTCAACTTTATATCGATTTACTGTTTGTAAACGTCTCTCTCACTTTCGTGTAAAATACTATAATTTGACAAAACACGATATAATCGATCTTTTTTACATATGGTGTTTCTGCCATTCGAAAAACATAAATGGTTTATTTGACCACTTCCGTTCTAAATTGAATAGTTAAGTATTAATTTACCTGTCAATGCAACAATTTACCTTTCACAATAGCTTCACACTAAGTGTAAAGTTGTCTATCTTATATAGAATCATCATACACGAGAATCGATGTGGTGTGTTTTGATACAAGAAAGAGTTTTTCTTTCCTACTTACCTATTTCCCGTTCTATTTAGCGTAAATAAACAAGATTTTAATAGATTGTAAAAAAGGACACGCTTACCACTTATCTTAAAACTTATACAAAATATATAATATTACACTTTTTATAATTTTTTAAACACAAAATCTGCTGGGGGCCGATTCTCAGGCAATCGAGAAAAGTTCACATTTATAAGCTCGAAATTCAAATATAACACAGTTTTTGTATTGTCAGAATTTCACAATCGAAAAAGTTCGATCGAAAACCAGTCGAACGCTACGAGTGGTAAAAACCAATAGATGTTCGTATACGAACTTAGCTGTCAATATGAATTTGTTGACATGTAGGACAGCTTAGTTTGTTTGAAACGTTCTAGCTTTTCAATAGAAACCACAAACAAAATGTTCGACATACGAATTACCACACTGAAAAAGTTCGAATGCCTGAGAATCGGGCCCGATCTGACAATACAAAAACTGTGTTATATTTGAATTTCGAGCTTATAAATGTGAACTTTTCTCGATTGCCTGAGAATCGGCCCCCTGTACTGTAAAGTTGACATTTTCCAGATGTATCACATTTCACGGGGGCCACAGTTTTTTTTGCAGATTCAGAAGCTTGTCGTACAAAACAATAATTTAAACAGCCTTGGAAATAAGTAATAAATAAATAAAAATAATAAATAACTTCTTACATTCACACCAATTATCGAAGCCCATTTTTATTTCATGAAACTGTATCATGGAAAACTTGATAACGGATAAATATAAACTTAAATACTTTTTTTTGTAAATACATACTTAATATACATAGTAAACACCCAGACCAAGACAAATAGACATGTTCATGCACACAAAATATTTGTCTTGTTCGGGAATCGAACCCGAGACCACTGGCGCAGAAGGTGGGTAGCCTACACCTGCGCCAAATCGGCTGTCAATGGTAGTAGATTCTGAGTTTTTTTTTGCAGATACAGAGGCTTTAAACCGTTCATGTTGTTTTGCATGATTGAAAATGGATCATTTTATTGGTGAGTTATTCTTTTAACAAAAAACATTACTTCCAACTTACATAAGTTTCTCATAACTTTTTTATGATTAAAATAAATAAGTCCTGAACTTCAAGGTTACAATAATGTACAACCACTTGTTAATTGTAGCTGTTTTTTTACTGTTATATAATATACACGGTAATTTTTTTATCAGCCCGGATATTTTAGGAATTATCTACTCATGAAAACACACAACTTTTATTTTGAGACCAAAACTTACATCACCAAAAAAAAATCAGCTGTTCCATGCCAAAATACAAAAATACTTAATCAAAATGTATGGAACAGCTGATTTTGTTTTTCGCGATTTCAGTTTTGATCCCATAATAAAAGTTGTTTGTATTCATGAGTAGAATTATCCGGGGTGATTAAAAACTACCGTGTATTATCCATTTTTATCGAAAAAAGTCTATATTACCCATAGTACAGATTATTCTGTGGTACAGCATAGCAACGGTAGAATAGAGAATAGTCATACATAAATTGCATTTCGACAAGATGTTCAATGTTGGCAATAAATCGGGTACTAATAAAAGAATGATAGATATACTTAAATAATAAATGGTTGAATTACATTATTAACATATTTCATTTATTTTAGTGATATGGATGGCATTGTTCCTGACACATTTTAGTACTTCCGTTTATCCAGCTCCTAGAACGAACCACGGATGCGACACAAAATTCAAAAAAGAAAATTGTTTCTTCGAGTTGCATTGTTTAAATGAAATAAATACCGATATTTCTAGTTTTCACAATAACTATTACGATAGTTGCAGTAAGATTCATATACATGGAAATAATTATTACGGACTACATGTTACTTACAAGGGTCTAGCTGATGAGATCCCCAAAGGGTATGTTTATAACATGAAGTTAATTATTCGTTTAGATCTGAGTAGTAACGAATATAATACATCGCTAAATTTTAAAGCTATGCCAAATTTGGAGTACCTTAATTTGTCAAGAAACTTTTTGACAACTGCCAAACTTTACAATATTTATGAGTTATGAAAGCTAAAAGAACTAGATTTATCATATACTAAAATAAACACCATTGAAGTTGGTCACATGAATGTATTCAATAATTTACGTACGTTAAACTTTTCACATAATGATCTTGGCAATTTTCCAAATGCCATATTTGGTGACTTCACTGAATTACTGATTTTTGATCTATCTTATAACTTTATAAATACAATAGGATTATCCACATTTGAAGGTCTAAAAAAATTATTCTCTTTGAATTTGTCAATCAACAGAATATCGGAAATAAACGGAGCTTTTTTCAGGTTCAGTAGACTACAGAATCTTGACTTAAGTCATAATAGGCTCAGCGAAATTAAGTTTAAAGATTTCGATAAACTTCAACAACTTATTTATTTGAACTTAACCGACAACTCGATATTGTCAATTGAAAGCTCAGTTTTTACCAACTTGAACTTATTACAAACACTTAAACTTGGCTACAATAAGTTGCAAGACATAAGTCAAATACTTTTTTTAAACAATATCAAATTGGAATATTTAGATATTTCTCATAATAAATTAAAACTTTTACCACGCAATTTGTTTAAAGAACAGAATTTTGTGTTTTTTGATATAACAGGAAACAATTTGGAAGGAGCTCTTTCAAAAGAGACGTTTAAAGGTTTGGGCCGTGTTATCAAATTGAATCTTAATAATCAACAACTTACTGCTTTAGAAGATAATGCATTTTATGGCCTAGAAGCTGTCGATTCAATATTTCTCAATAACAATAAACTTCAAGTAATATCGAACAAAACTTTTATAAACTTAACAAATTTGATAACGCTGGATTTATCACATAATAATTTGACAGACTTACATTTTGATACAACTGATTTAATTAATCTTAAGGTCCTCTATTTGCAAAATAATATGATAACTCAAATAAAACATGACTACTTTCAGAGTCTGCATGATTTAAACTTTTTGGATTTATCAATAAACCATATAAACAAAATGGAACCCAAAATACTTTATTCACTTGGCAAACTGATTGATTTGAAAGTAAATAGTAATCCATTTAACGGCTCCTTAGAAACTGCCACTTTTGATGGTCTTCTGTCCCTTCCAGCATTGGAAATCTGTGATACCAAACTGACTATAGTTCAGAATGACTCCTTTATTGGAATGGTCCGCCTAAAGATACTAAAGATATCTCGAAACAAATTAGTGGAGTTACAATATAATTCTTTTAATGGTATTAATAATGTAGAAATTATTGATGTATCATATAATCAACTCAGAGCTGTGGAAATAAATTTGACAGACTTATTAAAACTCAAGGAAATCTTACTGAGCCATAATTTTTTGAAAGTCATTTCTAGTAACACATTTATAGGTCCGAAAGTCTTAATGAAGCTAGATCTCTCATATAACAATATTAAAATTATTCACAAGGATGCGTTTGAAAATCTCAGACATCTACATTATTTTGATATTTCTTATAACTCAGATATGGCTTTTAATATTTCTTCAATTCATCAAAACAAATATTTAAAGGAATTAATTATTTCAGGGCTGACTTGTGAAACTAAACTAATGGCCATGGGTGATAATTCAATATCCAAATTGGATATGTCAAATTCAAATATCACTAATATAACTTCAATTGATTTGAAACAGCTAACTAATTTAGAGTATCTTATTTTAAGTTATAATAATATCAGAGGTGTTGAAGTTGGTGCATTCTCAAATTTAGTAAGTGTAGATACTATTGATCTAAGCATCAATAAGTTGACATATATTCAACCCGGCGCATTTAAGGATAATGAATTTCTACAGTTATTAAATATTTCTCATAATTACCTTACAACCGTTTCGTATGGAGCACTTGCAGGCCTTCTCAATTTGAAAACGTTAGATTTGTCATACAACAATATTAAGATCATAGACAGTGAACGATTTTACGAAGTTTCCTCCCTCAAAATACTGATACTAGATAATAACATTATCGATTTCATAAGTACTGAAGAATTTTCTGGTACCCATTTAAATGAGTTAAGTATTGGTGGAAATAAAATTCCATGTGAAATATTAGTAAACTTCAAGAAAAGTGTCTCTTTTAAACTTTCCGCCATTAACAAATATGAAGGTACCGAAGAGAATGTTAATGGTATTACTTGTACAACTGAAATTTCCTATACGACTAAGCAGAATCAGGATAAAGTACAAAATGACCTCGAAATTTTATCTGATATGAGGGATACATTGCATAAAATAGAAAATAAAAATGCCTTTCCTGTACAGACGGTCGACAGTGATTCCAATTTTCTAAGTAATATTTCACAAGAAGTAAGAAAACTGTCAAACGACTCTGATACCAAATTGTCCACACTCATCAATTTAAGTTCAACACTTGTTAAAGAAAACTCTAATAAAACAGACCAATTTGTTTCTTTAAAAGAAAGTGTTAAAATAACAAATACGTTGTTAGAAGAGATTTTAACAAGCCTACATCAGAAACCGGTACGCAAAAATGTCAGTAATTTTAATGATTTGATACAATACATTGATAATATCAAAGATGAAATGAAAAGTACCAAGTTAGATATGAAAATAAAAATAGATGAACTTGAAAGAAAACTTGAATCAGTTAGATCTAATGTAGAAATGCCTGTTTCAAATGCTGTTCAAGAAAAGTTGTTAGCCCAACAACAATCTATTGACAAAAATGACAGGAATGGTACTGAAAGTAAGCAAGCAGTAATCACAAACATTTGTTTAGGTTTGATTCTTCTCGTTTTGGTATGTTTAATTATGTATAAAGTATTTTATAAAGCAAGAAAATCTTTTACACTTAGAAGAAGTTCATATAGCACTAGAGAATTGCAAACATCAATGGAAACTCCAGAACTGTAATTCCAATACGCTTTAGTTTTAAAATCCATTGATGTTTGGGAACGCCCATGCCGAAGATACTCGTGATCACGGCCACTACTTCGATACCTTGATGGCGATACTCGCTATTTCTACATGGATGTCGGTGCGAACATGTCGGGTCAGTCGCACCTGATATCTGAGTTGCTCAGTTGTGTTTAGTGTGTTTGTGCCTTTGGCTACTCTAGAACATGCTGTCTCTTGATAGTGACAGCGACGATTATACCTACCTACAATTCTGATTAATTAAGTTGAAAAATGCAGCTAACCTGTTGATCCACGCACCGTAGCAACTTTCTTTCATTCTCTGGCTAAAACATATCTATTAGGATGGTTTTCCTCGTGCTTATCCCACAAATCATGGATATTAAAAATGATATCAATTAACACCTCCTTACCCATATTCAACTCAAGTTAAACAACCGAATAGAAAGAAATGGCACGAGATGACGAATGAGGAGTCAGGAGATAGGCAGGCTGAATACGAACTTAGTAGCGATCGATCGAATCGATTGCTTGTCAAATTTGACTGCAATGACAGTTAAAATTAATGATACAGTTAGATTTAATGCGTGCCACGGATAGTGCCGTGAACGTGGCCAAATTCTGGACTGCAACAATATAGTGTTTGCCATCGAAACGCTAAGAAGAAGAAGAATGACAGTTACATTGCTGCCTTATTAAGAATCAATGTGACAACTTCTCACTAAAGCAGCAATGTTATTTCTGGCAGTTTTGATTGTTAAATGATTGCTATAACTAACATTATCAGCCTGCTGATTTGACCAATCACGAGCCAGATCACATATTTGCAATATATAAACAAAATATTTTGTTTCCATAAAGGCATATAGGTAAACCTTTATGTAGTCCGTGAGGTATCGTTAGGCATGTGCATGCTTGTCTATTTGCATTCATTTGTTTTATATCAAGGTGACATCGAGGTAGTGATCTAAGCCTCGACCGCGAGGTATCGCAGTGAGGCATCTTCGGCATAGACGAACCCTTAGATTTAGAAGTGATACGCTTAGATTAATAACTCTTCGAAGGTAATACGCAACAAGTTCGTATTTTAATTTGTAGTTTATGATCTGATGAAAACCTACTTGATTGTTTACCTTTATTATCGTTATTCAATGTAATAATATGAAACTGATGTTTATAAACTAAAAGTTGTGTTTAGGTTTTAAGAGTATGAGAATAATGAGCACCAACTTCATAGGTTACTATTATAAAATAATAAATGCATGTATTATTTTGTTATAAATTGTTTGAATTATGTAAAAAATAAACAGTATAGTAGGTAGTTAAACTAGTTTTAAGTTCCGTATTACAATTAGGACTTTAGAAAACATTGTTATAGGTAACTTTATTTTGTGTTTTATGTTAATTTTCTATGCTATGTGTAATTGTGTATGTCAACAGAAAATAACAAGAACCGCAAATTTATAAATTTCCTAGGAAATCTATAAATTTACGGAAGTCCTGTAGAACACGTGATAGATTATTTTTTTTAGGAAATTTATAAATTTGTGGTTTTTATTATTTTAAGGTGACATTTATACTACACAAAATATTACACTAAGTTTGAAAGTAAATATTTGAAAAACATAACAAAGCATTTTTATTTACAACTACGAATCCAATCACGTTTTGATTTACCTAGTTGCCAAATTTACTGCGCCAAGCCCACCCAGGACTAACGTTAATTTTGTAAATATTTGTATGCATAAGTACTTCTAAAATAAACCTTAACTATGATTATAATGAAAAATTGAACATGAAATATTAGAAATTTTCAACCCGTCTCACAACTAACAGCAATAAAAACTGCATTTTGGATGCAAAAAATTTAAAATAATATGACACCTATAATGATTTAATCTTAAATTTATTACGATTCTAATTTATACATATTGTACTTGTGTGTGTTTTTTATATTGTATGGGCTTGCTCTTGGCTTCATACTGAACCTTAGGGTTGAGAAGAAGCCTAAGATGGGGCGAGCTTACCCAGAAGCAGCCTATATTCACTCTACTAGCTTGTGTGGTTAGTTTCTAACTATTATTCGAAACTTATTGCTGCGGCGAGCAACGCGACGAATGTTCAGATAATGCCACTAATTATTAAGTAAGTATAATGATATTTCTTTATTTTTTTATTTAATAACTTTTCTACTCGAATGTACCAATTGTATGGCATATTGAATCAAAGGCATATTTCTCGTAAAGTAGCTGTGTTATTCTCGTTATCAGATTTTTTTCCGTGTTTGCTATGGTAGCATTAAATATTGGCATGCTCAGTTTGGTGGCAGGTGCTCTGGATCATGGTGTACTGGGTGGGGCGCTGCTGGAACGATGCCTAAATGTATGAACCAAATGTAAGCCTTTGATTTCTCTGAATTTTTTTTTTTGTGGTTATAATTTTTTTATGCCTATAAAATCCTTAATCCACGATGAAATGTAGAATTCAATTTTTGCCATGCCTTATGACGAAGGAACTAAATATACAAGCACACAGTATCCAGTAAAAAATCAAATTGCTGAGATTCGGCCGACTGCTGGGACGACGTCGTCCCAGCAGCGAGCGCCCCAAGTGACCTACGATTACTCCTGAATCTGTCGACATTTACGGGTGGATGTTAGCTTGTGTGAAATGGAAAAAAAGGCAAAAATTTGTGTCTAATCAGAATTGTTATAGCTTTTGTAATTACGAGAAATAGCGGGGCGATGCCAGGACGACACGTCGTTCTGGCAGCGCCACAAATATTCCAGTATATCTTCAGATCCAGTGGGGGGAAAAAATCAAACCTATTTTTTCCCGGCTGGTGAAAAATTGGCCTGCATGGTGTATTTTTTTCAAGCAAATCGGAGACCGGGGCGCTGCTGGAACGATGCACACGAGTCGTCCACGCGCTCACGTCTCACCGTACCCGAGCTTACGGCTCTACGCACTGTGGTCTGAAAATTAAAATGAACTAACCGCATTTAAAAATATCAGACTGAAATTCCGAGATCGGACCCCATGTCCACCTTTTTTCGATATGGAACCACAGCACTGTGCGGCGAGCCGTAAGCGCGGCGTCGCCGTAGCCGAGTCGACGTACCGACGCTAATCCGGTTTGGTTACGTGCTTGCGTTAGGTTGACGCCTGGTTGACGGCGAGGCGAAAGGCGATACGGTGTCGATCCGTTTCCGAGTTAAGAGACAGATAAGTCGGTGTCAAGCCGAAAGTAAGAAGAAAAATACTTTGTGAAATAATATACCTACCCAATAATAATGTGAGTGATGTGAGTTGTAACTTATCAAATAAATTAGGTATCTTGACACCGACTTCAAACTGATCAGAAAGTTCCAAGATTATTTAGAAAAAGTCGCGCATTTTCGTCCTATAAATTTTATTTTTCATTTTTACGTGTTTTGGAAAGTGAGTTTTTGTTTGCAGTTTTTTGTTTTGAAGGCGGTTTAATTTTTGTTTTATTAGGTCTTATCCATATATCTGAATACTAGCTGTGCATCGCAGTTCCACCTGCGTTAATTTGAGAAAAATGAAAAAACCTACTAAAAAAGAAATATTTTCCCATTTATGCAACATTTTTCAATAATATTCCGCTTCGGTTGGTTGGTCGTAGCGTGATGTCCTCGATAAATGGACTATCTAACACAAATCGAATTTTTCTATTCGGTCCAGTAGTTTCTGAAATTAGCGCGTTCAAACAAACAAACAAACTTTTCAGCTTTATAATATTATTTATTAGTATAGATGTCGCGGCCAAATAGTCGAATCCGCCATTCAATTGAATGCCTAGGCCGATATTTTTTTCCAAAAGCTATTTTATCTTCCCATGTTGTCGAGAGTCACAAAAAAATTGCTACGAAATTTAAGACGATCGCTTCGTTGCGCTTCGCGATCGCCTTAAATTTCTAACCTATCACGTGTTCTACAGGACTTCCGAGGGGTACATGCTGCCATACTTAACCATTCGGCGGAATCAACCATCCGCCTGCGACATAGATATAACAATGTGCCCAGTCAAAAGCAGTGTAAGGGTCCAGCTACATTCTGTACGGAATGGAGGTGACACGGGTCCATCGTTCCCGCCTTACTAACGAGTGTTGTCCGCGTTTACCCCCTGATTTACGGGCTCTAATATGGTTTTTGTCTCGTGAAGTAAATAGTTTGAGCATTCATTTAATATTAAGCAGCTTATTAGTCACTAGCTTTCCGCCCGCGGCTTCGCCCGCGTGAACTAGGTACACGACGTTATCCCGCGGGAATGTGATATTTTCCGGGATAAAAAGTAGCCTATGTTCCTCTCCAGGCTACAAAGTATCTGTGACCTAAATTTCAGCTAAATCCGTTCAGCCGTTTTGGCGTGATTGAGTAACAAACATCCAAACATCTAAACTTTCACATTAAGGTGTATCGATGAGCTCAGTGGCGCCGCCAATGGAAATAAATCAATTGCATTTTATTAAAGGCTTGGATTAAAAGTTTCGGTTATTTCGCGCAAATAGAACAGCAAAATGCAATTTTTAATTGTTTTTTCATGGCCTCAAATATGAGCACCAAGTTATGGATCTCGATATTGCCAAATGTGGCCACTTTTGGCAGTATTGAGATTCACGACTTATTGCGTAAGTTTGAGTTCTCAAAAGTATATTTATAAAATGCATTCCACTCTTTCACCTGCGCGAAATAACCGAAACTTTTAATTCAAGCCTTTAATAAAATGCAATTCATTTATTTCCATTGGCGGCGCCACTGAGCTCATCGATACACCTTAATACTTAATACTACTAGTAGGATTTTTATTAATATTCCCTTTATTACATTTTAAATACTTACAAAATTATATTTCTAAACATTAAATTTTTACAATGTATAACACTAAAAAATATAACATTTAAAAATACAAAAATGCAGTTCCCCAACGGCAGCAAGATCAGGGTCCCGGCTACCGATGGTTAAGGATCCAGAGACAGGAACCTTCTCACTATACGGGCCGTGTCCAGAAGTACTGCATCTGACTCCCGATCCATCCACCTAACGCAAGCCTCTTAAGGTGTTTTATTATTATTATACTAGCAGCCGCCCGCGGTTTCACCCGCGTAGTTTTCATTCCCGTGGGAATATCGGGATAAAAAGTAGCCTAAGTTACTCCTTATTACATCAGCTACCTGCCAGTGAAAGTCCCGTCAAAATCAGTCCAGCCGTTTCATAGATTAGCCGGACCAAACAGACAGACAGACAGACAAAAATTGTAACAAATGTTATTTTGGTAAAGGTAGCATATATATAATCATATGCATGTAGTAAAAAGCGGATATTTTATTATTACAAACAGACACTCTAATTTTATTTATTTGTAAGTATAGATTACTAGTAGGATTAACCTCTTATGATTAATAAACGCCCGAATTCTCGAACGCAAATCATCTTTGGGAGCGTCTCAAACATCATGGCATCTCTTTCATACGTTTGACATTTAAAGTAACAGGGCGATGTTTGAGACGCTCCCAAAGATAAGTAGCGTACGTGTATTCGGGCGTATGACTGTTGGATGGACGACAATATTGTTTCTATGTATATCTGAATCCAATATTTTGTGAAATACGCAGGAACTCAAAGTTTAGAATCATAAACTTATTATACTCTAGTAATAGACGGACAGAGTTCGCTTGGTTGTGAGACCGAAAATGACATGAGCTAGTGTGTGTAATTTGTAAACGTGTGTGTGAGTTTTAGAGCTGCCCTCGAGCCCATTTTAGGTTGTCGATAACAATAATGTAAATAAAACACAAACAAAATTTAATAATTCATATGATATGAAGTATACTTCAATGGACATGGGAAAATAAAAATAAAGTTCATGTTATTTAAATTTTAACTTTTTTTGCATTCACAATGCAATTTTTATTATTGAAAAATGGAAAATAGATTTTATTTTCTAAATACTTCATTTTCCATTTTTCAATAATAATGGTCATTTCACTTCAATACGATAAGTATTTACAAAGTTATTGTAAAAATTAATTTGCTTAAAACACTATTGCCTCGGTTGTTCGCTAGCAATCGGCTTTTACCACGTTCGACGGCATTCCTCCCGACCGCCTGTATACCGCACCGGCCGGTTGTTTTTTAATAAAACTAGTTCTGCAGTTTTTGGAGTCCCTTTTCATCGCATTGCACCAAATTTTTCGATTTTTTACGAATAAATATTTTTATTCTGCGTTTTGATCGAAGTATTCGTACATAGAGGCACAATACAGTCTCTAAATACCTTAGGTACTTTGTGAAGACATGTTGATAATTTTCTTGAATTATACAATATTGTATAAGACTATACAATATTGTATTGTATTATTCAAGCACGCATTGTGGCTGTCACGAAAACACTAGCACGTGAAAAATTGAATATGAAGTTGGTAGATTTAGAATTTTAGACTCATCATGTCATATTCAATAATTTTTACTTCACTATCAATCGAGTTAGACTTGTACCGATGCTACATCCCTAACCCAACTTCTACCCTCACATCATTTTTATACTTTGATCCTATGGGGGTAAAACAACATCTCGCCGTGTCGTGTCGGCCATATTCGCCACTTCCGATCCAGCCTGCCCACGCGACAGAGTGTTTGAGTCGAGCTCTCCTGTTCCTCATCATATCGGTCAAGTAGTAACATCTTCCAAGTGATCGCCGCGAGTTTAACTGAATTGATATTCTGATCACGAACTTTTGGTGTGGAAAGTCAAATAAAAAGGTTTCTTTGCAGTTTTGCTTGAAATATTTGCTGCACACCACAGAGTTTTGGCAAAGCTCCCAGTCTATTATATTTATTAATTTTATCCAGTTTAACTTAATCACTGGATTTACAGGAAACCTGAAAATATTGTTAAATTGGTACTGAAGTAGGTATAATTTACTATTTAAAAAATGTCGGTTAAAATCAGCTTTAAATAAAACTATCAGTGTTCACAAAGACAAACAAAGTTATATTGGAAACCATCGACATGAGTATCGATAATAATATCGATAATTTTTGATCAACCTCTACGTCATATTTTCTCAAGTTCACGGATATAATATCTTTTTATCTAACACATAAAGTTTAAAAATCAGCCTTTATTTAGAAAATAGGCGGTAAATAGTATGATATTAATGTTTCACTTAGTGTATTTGGGAATATATTCAACTAAAACATGAACTATGAAAATGGTAATTGTACAATCCTATTTACCTGTGAAATTACTGTTTATTTGGTTTATTGTCGTAAGTAACATTACAATTCAACACAGAACACTACACCATTATTGATTTATATAGTTATAAGAGCCAAATCGACGCGATCGCGATAAAAATCACAAAATAATCGAGTGGACGTTTTTCATCAAGATGATAAAAGACGCTAAATAATTCAAATCGGGTTCTGCTGTCATTTTCTTCCTACTCTTTCTCGCACATAGCTTCTGCCGTAAGGACTGGTTTCTCACTCGCACCATTGTCCGTCTATTACCCCTAGTATAAATAAGTTTATGTTTAGAATGTATAATTCCCCAAATATCGATAGGGTCCAAAACGTCCAAATCCCAGAACGACTAGTTATTAAGAAAAGATTGTACTATTAAAAAGTTATGAATGTATAAATTCGTTTGAGTATCACTAAAGTGACTTATCATGGATAACTCGCTGGACATTTGGCAAATTGTACATTCTGAACTTTAAACTTTAAGGTCCTGCGTATTTCACCAAATATTGTGAAAAAAGAAAAATATCTAGCTTACTTCCGCAAAAACACAACATGCAAGATATAGCGCCCGGCCGACCGCAAAAAATTTGCACATGTAGGGCAGGCGTACCGGTTTTGGCCACTTTTTGCTCTAAAAGTTTTCTAAACAACTTTTTGCCATTTTTGATAAAGGCAATTAAAATAAGGTATTTTAAGGTAATAATAACAAACGTTAGAATTCCTTATGTCATAAATTTTTTTTTCAAAAAATTCCATTTTCTATTTGAAAAAATGTTTTGTATTAAAATTTTAAGAAATTTGTTTTGGATGAAATACTTTATAAACCTTTGTTTTTTACAATTAAATTGTTGTTTTGCAATTGACTGGTTTCTAGCGCATTAGAATATATTGATTTTACCTGGGTTTGGTTTTGATTTTTCGCAATACTTACAAAAGTTTAACTATCAGTAAGTGGCCAAAACTGGTACATTTGGCACCTCTCACACATTGTGTGTAATATAAAAAGAACTATTTTACATATATAATTTTTGAAAAATGTACCTTTAAAGGTAGATAAATTATCTATGAGTAATTCAAGATATAATTTGTGTCTTAAATACCTAAGACCATAATACCTGTACTTAGTGCTTAAAAGTCAAAAAATCCTTAAAGTGGCTACAAAGGGTACCTCTGCCCTACACCACGAAAATACCAATGCACAATACCTGCATTTAGCAAGACAGCAACACACCTTGCACCTCCACTATAATTAGACTTCTCTACATGTGTTTCGCCCCATCTTGCATATTGTGTTTGTTGTGGAAGTAAGCTACATATTATTTTCCTACATAGGGTAAAACGCCTAATTCAATCAAATATTTCACCAAAATTTTGGATTCTGAAATAGAAATAGAAATAGAAATATCTTTATTTGCTCTAAATAGGGTTTATAGGGTGTTGGGTACAATATTATATTTTGAAAACAAAGTGGAGCTTAACCTATTTAACCATTTTACATAGCATGCAAATATACAATTATTGATTTAAAACAATTATTATTTAAATTAAAAATAACAGACTGATCAAAATGTCATAAACTAATATAGAGAAAGTCAAAACAATTAATTATTAATTATGTAAAAAAAAAGTATCATAATAAATTTAAAATGTCAAATCATCATCATCATCATCATCATCATCATCATCATCAGCCATTTAATGTCCCCACTGCTGGGGCACTGACCTTCCTTATGGATGAATAAATAATAAATAAATAAATGTCAAATAAGAAATAAAATTAATTCACATGTCAGGCAATATTATTACGTCAATACAGGTTTGATAAAATACATTGCAATGTCTCGATACTTTTCTTTTACTCGATACTCGATACTGTCGGGAATCATATAAATGATACCCGACAATCGACATATTTTGAGACTTGATTCTCACGTGCACAGAACACTAATACTCCTAGCTCACGTGTTATACAGACTTCGATAACAATACCACTAGATAAAGCCTCACGAACTAAAACAAAACGCAAGTATTATAGCAAGAGCCCACGACGGCCAGACCTTGGTTATTTCATAACAGCTGAAAGTTTTTCTGTGCATGTCCCTTATACAGGGTGCCTACCATCAACTTTAAGACAGCGATTCAAAAATAGCGCGATGCAGAATAGGTTGCTAAAATGAATTGCTTTCTTTCGTACTCTGACCATGCTCTGACCTTCTAAAAACTGATCGCAAATGAATTGCTAAATGTGAATAACCGAACGATTTGTGTTCTTATTTCTTCTCCCCGTCTCTTTCACTCGATTCTGTCATGCCCGAAGAGTGAGAGGGACAGGTATAACCTGCAGGTGTCATGTTAACTTGGCCGAGTTATAAGTCAAATAAGAGTTGATGACAGCTCAGCGGCTGTGAAATGTCATTGAATGATCAATGAATCGCTGTCATTGATATTAAGCTGTCGTGGTACGAATAAGCGAAGCAGATCAGTTTAGGTTCTAAACAAAACCGCAATAAGAGTTGATGGTAGGCACCCAGGTAAGAACGACCAGCGGCTATGGAGTTTGGGTTGTGGTTACTTGGGCAGGTAATAGGTAGTAAAGGTGTCTAAAATAGTACCTAAAATTCGTTAAACTATAAAGCTCAATTTTTTTTATTTTCTTCGGGATTACTTTAGAAATCTCGTCATCCATTGCCGGACACTTATGACGGTTGCTGCCCCCTGCCAGACACCCTTTAATTTTAATAAATTTTAATTGTACTTTCGATATAGTATAAAAGCTAAATTTTATATGTTACTTGGGAACCTATAAAAAACGCTACTTTAATAGCCGGACAGTTTTAATGGTTTTTACATCTTGCCAGACACATTGAAAGTTCGTTGTAGATGCTAGCGCGAGGTAATAACTGTTCAAGCGGGAACGAGTGAAATAGGGCGCTTAGAGCGAGCGCACATTAAAGTCAAGACATAGTCTTAAGACAGACTATTACTTTACAAAGAGCCACCAGGACCAGAACCTTTCTGTGGTATCTTAAAGAACCAGGCCATGCAACTTCTCAAAGGCAACCTATTTGGCGAATCTACACGCCAAATCCTTTTTAGAAGGCTTCTTGCAAAGCCGAACTGCCGAACTCCTGGAGATCAGCAGGACGAACATCTGTGCGATATTCCGCGCCTTAACCGGCCACTGCAAACTAAACAGGCACCAATTTCGTATGAAATTGAGTGACACTAATGTTTGCCAATATTTGTAAACAGGAGAGGGAAACATCCCGGCACCTTTTGTGTGACTGCAGGCCCCTTATCCGGTCGGGCGAGCCTGACAAGAAAAAACTGCCTCGAAACCTTCTAGCTCTGGTTCCCCCTCCGCCTCCATCACCTTCACCCAGTCCCCTTTGAAATCCTTCCCTCCCCCCCCCCCCCCCTCAGCGTCTGTATTGCCCCAAATTCAACCCAGGCACATGCTGCGGCCCGCTCGCTGGCGCTTACTGGGCCTCCCCCCATGGGGTCTCACCCGGTAGGTTGACCGCGCCGAGGGTCGCAGCGCCGACATCCCTCCTCACCTCCCCCCAGAGCCACTCTCATGGCCGGCAGCAGGTGAAAGGTGAAGGGAACTTAGAATACCGGCCATTCGTCCAAAGAAGGACGGCAGTGCTCTACGGCACGAAGCCACCCGGGAGCTGAAGCTCCCGGAGATCCTCCCCGGGATATGAACCACTGGTTCGAACCCGAACCGCATCTTTTGGATGCGAAGAATCCGCGGCTTATCCGGTCGGGCCGTTTAAGGAGTTCAGTTGCAAGACCGTGCTTTGAAACGTTGACCTCCATCGAACATTTAGTTGATCCTCTAAGATTAAGCATATCTTTATACTTCTGTGCGTGTGTATGTCTCTGAACTCCCCTTAAACGGCTGGACCGATTTTAATGCAATTTTTAGTGTGTCTTCAAGTTGATTTAATAATGGTTTAGATTTACAATCGGACCCGGTAGGTGGCGTAGTTTTTAAGATATATAAAAGTTTGCAAGGAAGTATTACAGTTTTTTTTTAATTTTGTCAATTTTGACCCCTAAAAGTGGGTTTATGGCGAAAGTTACGGTATTAGTTATTAAAGTCCATTAAATTTTCAACAAAATGAGACCAACTATGTCAACTTACACTTGATTGTTCCTGAGACACAGCTGTTCGAAGTTATTGAGGCAAATAAGTAAACAATTATGTAATAAAAGGGTTTGCAAAATGAAGTACGCCCTATAGAAAGATCTGGGAGATGTCTGGGAGGTGGTGGGATCAATTATGTACATTGTATCTATATTTTTTATGGTCCAGGCTCGTCCTCTAAATCCACAGCACACCTTTTGGGGCAGCTTGCTGAAGTAGAATTTCATCATCAAACTGCTCAGGAAGGTCAAAATCGTCACTTCATGGTACGTTATCAA
Source organism: Crambus lathoniellus (assembly GCA_949710035.1). Taxonomy (NCBI): domain Eukaryota; kingdom Metazoa; phylum Arthropoda; class Insecta; order Lepidoptera; family Crambidae; genus Crambus; species Crambus lathoniellus. The sequence goes on along the minus strand of OX453314.1, from coordinate 22,432,144 downwards.
TGAGTGGTTCAACAATGTCATTACACATGAGGTCTGGTATGCTCTCGCATGATTGGTCAATGCAGTAGCTGCAAACAGCCGAGCATTTGAGTCCTGCTTTCCTGCAACCACAACTGCTGGTACAACCTTTTTGCAGTTACATCTTTGGTATGCCTTCAAGGTGATTAAGATTTGCGTGTCATTAACGGGGTAGAACGGGATTGAACGGGATTGAACGGGATAAAACGGTACGAAACGGAACGGGAAAAACGAGACGTAACGATCTTCATTTAAGGGCGGTAGGAAGTTTGCAGGGTCAGCTAATGTTACACATAAAGATAAAAAAGTTTCAGTAAAAAATCATTTTTATGACAAGCTTTTTTGCTGACTGTAATTTAATATTGTATTGTCATCTGAACCAAACCAGTATACAAACTGTAAAAATTCTTATTTTTGAAATTTTAAAAACTTTTTAATAGCCGTATCTTAAAAACTATTTGCCCTACAAAAACGAAATTATTTTCTTTTTATTGCAGATTTAGTTTACTTTAAAGCATGCATAGTAACTTTTGCCGTAACACAGGTGCTTGGTAGTAAAAATTGACAAAAACGAAAATAATAACAAAAATTTTATAAATTTTTAAGTATTTAGCAATGATCCGAAGGGCTTTCAAGGTGGAAAATTTGGATTTGTCATTACTATCTCACCACTACAACATATAAAAAAATCAGAACTGCCTCATTTAATGCAAGGCAACACCTCTTATTTGGTACGATTTCAATGTACTATACAGCGGACTTTCAATGTGTCTGGGAAGATGTTAAATCCAATGGTTAAAACCATTAAAACTGTCCAGCAAATTGAAGTATCGTTTTTTTATAGGTCCCCAAGTAGCATATTATATAAAATTTTGCTTTTATACTTTATCAAAAGTATTTATTAAAGTTTAGGGGTGTCTGGCAGGGCAGGGGGTAGCAACTGTCATAAGTGGCCGGCAATGGATGACGAGATTTCTAAAGTTATCCCGAAGAAAATATAAAAAATAGAGCTTTATACTTTAACGAATTTTGGGTACTAATTACTACCTGTTATGTAAGACAAATTCATACGACTATATCATCATCATCATCATCATTTCAGCCGTACGACGCCCACTGCTGGGCATAGGCCTCCCCCAAGGATCTCCACAACGATCGGTCCTGCGCTGCCCGCATCCAGCGGCTTCCCGCGACCTTGACCAGATCGTCGGTCCACCTTGTAGGGGGCCTGCCCACGGAACGTCGTCCGGTTCGCGGTCGCCATTCGAGAACCTTTCCGCCCCAACGGCCATCGGTTCTCCGCGCTATGTGTCCCGCCCACTGCCACTTCAACTGAGCAATCCTTTGAGCGATGTCGGTCGTTTTAGTTCTCCTGCGGATCTCATCATTTCTGATTCGATCGAGCAGGGAAATACCAAGCATCGCTCTCTCCATTGCTCGCTGGGTAACCTTGAGCCTTCTTATAAGACCCATAGTAAAAGACCACGTCTCGCTTCCATAAGTCATAACTGGCAACACACACTGGTCAAAGACCTTAGTCTTGAGACATTGAGGAATTTTGGACGCAAATATATGCCGGAGCTTCCCAAACGCTGCCCATCCGAGCTGGATTCGACGAGAGATCTCTTTCTCGAAGTTGGACTTACCTAATTGGATTGTCTGTCCTAGGTAGACATAGTGGTCAACAACTTCAAGTGTAATGTGCCCAACATTAACTGGAGCGGATGCAACATGGGCATTGGACATGATTTTCGTCTTATCCATGTTCATCTTCAGACCCACTCTTTGGGAAGCATTGCTGAGATCTTCGAGCATTGTGTTCAGGTCTTCCAAAGTCTCAGCCATGAGAACTACATCATCGGCAAACCGCAGGTGTGTTAGGTACTCGCCATTGATGTTAATGCCGAATCCTTTCCAGTCCAGTTAGACAAGGACAGGACGCTATCTTAGTGACGTCAGTGGGTTAGTAGCGTCATAGTCACGCCATAGAAGATTTCGTTTTAGAAAGAGACAGCTATAGTCAAAATCAAACAGACTATAATTCTTTTATTATAAAACAGATTCAAATTATTTTTTCACATTTGGTATTCTTAATTGCAATATTTTTTAACGTCATCATTAAATATCTACATTTCAACAACAGTAAAATACCCTATTCTTCAGGAGAGTCTTATCACCCTTCTTGAAGAACAGCATCGCATCGCTTCTGCCCCATGCCTTTGGCGTTTTGCCCTCGAGGATGACAGAGTTGAAGAGCTTCTGGAGGACCTTAAGTATCGGCTTACCGCCCGCTCTCAGAAGTTCTGTTGTGATTCCGTCATCGCCCGCTGCCTTGTTGTTTTTGAGCTGCTTGAGAGCCATTCTAATCTCGTACAGGCTGACGTCCAGGATATCTTCGGTATAGTGCCGGGTAAGTTTGGCTCTAGGTTCTGTAGCCTTACTTTCAACAGGTGTTTGCGTGGAGTACAACTGTCCATAGAAACTCTCAATCTCCCTCAGGATTTCAGGTGTTGATGAAATGATACTACCGTCCTCAGCTTGCAGCCTCGTCAGTTGACTTTGCCCTATAGCCAGATCTCTAGCGAACACTTTGGAGCCTTTGTTCCGCTCAATGGCCTCTTTAATACGCTCGGTATTAAATTGGCGAAGGTCGCTTGTCAAGGACTTGGAGATCTGCCTATTTAGCTGTCGATAACGAAGGGCATCCGCTGAGTTCTGTAGTTTCATTTCGTTTCTCTGATCCTTGAGTCGGATAGTGTGGCTGGAGAGTTTCTTTAATATAGGCCGGTGGGTTTTGTAGTGCTTGGACCCTACCGTGCGGACAGTGTCCACCACCATGTTGTATAGATCGTCCATATCGATGCTGTTCTCAAGGGCTTCGAAGCGGTTTTGGAGCTCGAGCTGAAAGCACTCGGGGTTTTGAATTTGAGCCGGTATTAGTCGAGATCTTTTCAGCTTGACGTTGATATTCAATGAGCCTCTAAGCATGCGGTGATCGCTTCCCGTCTTTACGGTGTTGATCACAACGACATCATTGAATATTTGCTTCCTCGTTGACATAATAAAATCTATCTCGTTTTTGACTTTACCGTCCGGACTAATCCAGGTCCATTTGCGGCTTACGGGCTTCTTAAAGAAGGAGTTCATCATGTAGAGGTTCTCCCTCTCCATGAAGTCTGCCAGCATCTGGCCCCTTTCGTTCCGTTGCCCAAATCCAAATTGCCCGACTCTCAACTCATCACCGCAACGTTGCCCCAACTTAGCATTAAAATCCCCCATCACAACCGTGTAGTGGGTTTTACAGCTATGCATGGCTTTAGAGATCTCCTCATACATAGCCTCCACTTCGACATCGTCGTGTTTCGAGGTCGGAGCGTAGACCTGAATGACATTCAGCGAATATCGTTCCGATATTCTGAGTATTAGTTACGCTACCCTGCTCGAAACACTTCCGATGGTGATGACGTTGTTGACAAGGGATTTATGGACGATGAACCCGACACCATCTTGGGACTGTTGGTCGCCCTCCCGGTGGTATAGTAAGTTACCGGATTGAAGGGTAATCGAGTCCTCCCCCTCTCTTCGGACTTCAGATAACCCAATAATATCCCAATGCAACTTACTAATTGCCTCTTCCAACTCTATAAGCTTCACGTCGAGCCTCAACGTGCGCGTGTTGTAGGTTGCCAGGTCAAGTCGTCGGTGTTGGTAGCCGGAGCCTACCCGGGGATTCTTAGCACCCCCTGCCCTGCCGTTACCATAGCCGCTACCGTAGCTAGGAATAGCGGGGCCGCCGGGGACTGGGGGCCGATTTTTAGTGTGTGTAGCCATTTCAGGGGGTTTTGCCATAATCGCCACGCTTGGCAGGCGGGTTGGCGATCGCAGTATGGCCTGCTGGTAAATGGAGACGCTGCTGCCCATCTCCTTTGGCAGTTTTCCCTCTGTCGGCTCTTACGACACCCACGGGAAGAGAGGGGGTAGTGCTATTCTTTTTATGTGCCGGCACTAAACGGCACAACGCTTATATAGTTAAGCCGAATTTTTTTAATTATTGCCGCCATACTTATCTATCTGGAGGATTGAACTATCCGCTAATCCGCCTGCGACACATACATAGAATCATACTTCAAGTCCATCCAACAGTGAAACTTTATCACCCCCCTAGAGAATGTAGAATTCGCCAGTCGAATAGAAAGAAAATGTATGGGATTGGCATTAGCGGTCACGTGACATTTCGATCGCTAATATCAATCCCATACATTTTCTTTCTATTCGACTGGCGAATTCGATAATAGAATTCCACTTGTCTAGGGGGGCCAGACAGTTGTAAACACAAATTAAAATACTCGTAAGTGCCAAGCCCTACATTCCACCACCATTTGTACAGAATATAAATTGAAAACTTTTAAAAGAGTACCGTTTTGGACCAAATGAGCTCAGTTTGGACCGCAACGGACCACAGTATACAAACTTAAACAGAACGTGTTTTCACCGGCAGATTTAGCCGTAGGTACCGAGAAATTTCACGGACGTATGCGTTTATGACGTTTATTTTGTAGGGCTGCCAAAAAACTGTTCAATTTTAAGTGCGACTAAATTCAAAATTCAAAATTCAAAATTCAATATCGTTTATTCAATTTAGGTTTGTTTAACAACACTTATGAACGTCAATGAAGCTACGCCATCGGTTCGCAAATCCTACGGCAGGAGAAGAACCGGCAAGAAACTCGCCAAGGGCTATTTTTTTCTCCCTGTTTTAACTTATACAGAGTCGTCAAATTTGAAAAGTGACCTTCACATAATAGTAAGGTTACTTTCCATCACAATAAACTAACATATCTAACCCAGTAATAATCTTAGGAACTAAAACATTTTTCACATGAAAGTCCATTTTGACAGCTAGTTTCGGCTGTCACCGGAACAGATAGGAATGTGGGACAAAATGGCGGTTATCTGTCATGGGAAAATGGCGACGTTAAAAAAAGGCGCAAAGAATGGTGATTGGTTAATACTGTGACGGTTTATCGCTTCAGTGTCAAATCCCACAGACAATAAACAAGTAAAACACAGATAGGAGTAGCAGAATAGAGTACAAACGTACCAAAATGTTCCATCGCACCGAAACCTTATAAGGCTTTGACAGATGCGGCCATTTTGAAAAACGCCTTATTAAGGCCTCGGGACAGGCGAGAGACGCATGGATATTTGTGTAGAAATACCGAATGAAAGTGTTTCTGTTGTTAAATTAAAAACGGTTTAAACGTCAGGCAGGACATTTTAGCGCTTTACCTTCGAAATGGGAGCGAAGGATGGTAAGTAAAGTAAATAGACACGGTAGTAATGCTAATATTACACGGTTCAACCAAATTGATTCACTTTGGATGAAAGGCGTAGAAATACAGGCGTACATTGACATTGAATGATTCACTTTTACGTAATTACATTGTTAAATTTGGTTGCTTCATCCAAATTAAAAGACAAAAGTGAACCGTGTATTTCTGCCATAAAGTCAGTGGTTTTTTTTGGGTAAATGCACACGCCACTTTTTTATAAATTACAAAAAAAAAACCCATTTTAACAAATATTCAGGTAAAAACTTGTGTCAACCCTGCAGCACAAAGCCTTTTGTGGACAGCGTTCAGACGAGCGATTCTACGCAACGCAACGGTGACGGTAGGCAGAACGCAACTCATCTACGATAATTAGGACACAGAGGTATATCAGTTACACGCTTTGCTACTGAATGACGTATTAGGAATCTGCATTGAAGTTTAGGAAAAATGTGATAGTAAAAAACCACGAGCCCTCTATGTAGCTTTCAGGCGGGATTCGAACCCGCGCCTCCGGGAATCCGGCCCGATGCTCTGACCAACTAAGCGATAGCAAAATTCGACGAGTCGTGTAAGCCTTTCGGTAGCTTAGTTGGTCAGAGCATCGGGCCGGATTCCCGGAGGCGCGGGTTCGAATCCCGCCTGAAAGCTACTTATAGGGCTCGTGGTTTTTTACTATCACATTTTTCCTATACTTACAAAATTGCATTGTGAATGAATAAAAATAATATAAAATCTGCATTGAAGTTGTTAGTTATATTCTGGTTTTTTTTTGTGTCGCGCACTGGTGTCGATACGGCCGGCGCCACTGCTGCCGACGCCACAGGCTCCGACGCCACTACACCATCTGCGTCACCACCGTTGGCAATATGAAAATTGACCATATGAATAGGTGAAATGGTAAACACCCAGGCCGTGGCATGTAGTCCACGCGGGCGTAGCCGCGGGCGGAAGGCTAGTTCGTTATAAAAATGACTGTTTTGTCGCTAACGTAGGAAGGTTACGGCCATAGAAAGTTGTACTGACACGACATGCAAAAGCACTCAGTTGGCTGAAAACGAAAGTTTGTTCGGCTTCCGCTTCGAGAAACAAAAAACGTACCTATGGTAAATACCTCCACTAAAGTTGGACGTGTGGCGGTAAAAAACGGTCAAGGGTGAGTCTTTTAATACACCTTCAATTTTCTCCTCTCACCCTTACTAAGCAATATGTAATTGTGAATAAATAATCAGTTGTGCCATACATTTTGTTCGAGTCGGAATTGTACTTTTCTGTGGAACCGCTGTCGTTTATTCGCGATTTCGTGGTTGACCCCATAGTAAAAGTAGTTCGTACAAAATGTCGATCACATTTTCACCTCCTGAAATATTTGTACAAATTAAAAGTCAATGGTGTATGACTGTATATAAATCGTACCTAAGGGCTAACGCAAGATGTTAGAATGAGTGAGCTTTTAGCTGCGATTGTAATAACTATACTGCTAATAAAAACTTTAAGCAATTCCCTATATCTTTCTGTCTGTCTCTTACATATTTTCCAGTTCGTATCGTAATACGGATTGAGACGTCATGAGTTTGTCTATTCTTTATATCGATCTATAAATATGACATGAAAGTAGGGATATTGAATGATGAAAAAAGATGATGATGATGAAGTGTATAATGAAAGCGATTCTATTTTTAACAAAATAAGTTTTATTTCCCACTTTTTAGTGCATCATGTCATGATGAACCTTCTTTTTTAAGTCTATTAATGTACTAAAACCTTCTCCTAAGGGTAACAAATACTTTCCTGAAAACCGTACCAAAATCGGTTCAGCCATACGTGAGATAATCGCGGACAAACATACATACATACATAACACACATACCTACAGGACAAACATACATATCTACAGTTCAAACTGACAACCTCTTATTTAAAAGTCGTTTTAAAAAGGACATTTTCACATACCAGAATTAGTAAGACGTCAATATTAAAAGTGGTTTCGCTGTTTCTCTAATTAATTCCACTTCCAATTTACTTCGCCCGCAAAGGAATCAATTTGCGTACCACTAACAGTGGCTGTAGTTATTTGATTACGTCCTTTACACTGTTTATACCCGTTCTGTTTCACTTTAGTAATTGTGGTAACCAATGGTAGGTACATTTAGCTTCAGTTAAGTGATTAAAAAAAATTAAGTGTGTTAATCTTTAATTCCATTATACCGAAGTGCGGATTTATTATTTTTTGGTTTCTGTGTCTTATTCAGGACTAAATAAATAAATATAAATATTGAACACCATCACATACATTGTTCCAATACGAAACATTAAGTAGATTGAGCACCAGTGTTATGGTAAATTGGGAACAACGACAGGTATCCACATAGGCACACCCAGACCCGAAATATTGTATTTTTACAAGCGTTTTAGTAACTTGCCATGTTAGTTAGTTAGTTGGGGACAAATCTTGCAAGCTGAAGTTGACCCACTTCCCAGTGTCGGATGGAGCGAAAATTTTGTATACAGGTTTGGTTTAGATGACAAAACAATATTTAAGTACAGTCAGCAAAAAAATTTGTCATGAAAATGAAAATTTTATTAAAAACTTATTTTCAATTATTTACCCGACCGGTAATCGAACCCGGGACCTCCAGAGACATTAACACCTTGAAACCGGCGCGTACTCCGCTCGGCCACGGAGGTCGTCAAATACACTAAAGATAAATATCGTATTATTTTGTATGAAAACTAGAGCAGCGCCTCTTTCGGTCGTATAAGGAACTGAAAATCAATACATATTTGACAGCAGCACTTTGACAGCATTTAAAGATCGGTATAGTTTACTATTCGATTACTGTGATGGAAAATGATCTTACTAATGTGTGAAGGTCATTTTTAAATTGGACGACTCTGTACGAAATAAAACAGGGAGAAAAAGATTTCTTGCCGGTTCTTCTCCCAAGGTCTCCCGCCGTAGGATTTGCGAACCAATGACGTAGTTTCTTTGACGTTCATAAAGTGTTGTTACCTCAACCTACCGATGGCGTAGCTTCTTTGACGTTTATAAGTGTTAAGGTACCTAGCACTCAACCTACATTGAATAAAAAATATTGAATTTTTTTATTACCATAACGATAGTTTATAATTCATGCAGGGTGCCTACTGGTATTTTTATCGTGACAATTTAACGGGACCATTACAAATTTGTCTCAAAAGTCGATTTAATAATAATAATAATAAAACACTTTATTGCAAAAAGAAAACACATAACAAAAAGAAGACACTACAAAAGAAGTACACAAAAGGCGGCCTTATTGCTAGGTAGCAATTTCTTCCAGGCAATCTTGAGTGGAAAAATAATAATCGTCTGAGGACATAAAGGGGAAGGGGGAGTGGGTGCAATTTGAAAAACATTATAATATATTATATAGATATAATTAAAAAGAAATAGGAATAAAGTAAAGAAAATTTAATGATAGGAGTAAGAGAGGAAATAAGATAGGTATTAAGAATAAGATAGGAGATGCGTTCGGACTTGATCACTAAAAGATTTAAGAGATGGAGCCTTCCTGATACCTTCTGGAAGAGCATTCCATAGTCGAACAGCATGCAAAGAGAAAGAATAGGAGAGGAAATCTGTGGAATGGGGTGGAAAAACAAGAGTAAGATTTGAGGAGGAGCGTAAGGTACATTGGGTGGAGGAGGTGTGATATCGGAAACACTCTTTAAGGTAGTGAGGAGTGGTTGGGTGGAAGAGGATGGAATAGAGAAGCGTAAGAGCATGTAAGTCCCTGCGCCGGCGAATTGGAAGCCAATTTAGCTTTGAGCGGAAAGGCGACACGTGGTCAAATTTACGAAGATTAAAGATGAAACGGATACACATATTCTGACGACGCTCCAGTTTGTTGAGCAAAACCTCCGAAAGATCCGTGTAACAGACATCAGCGTAGTCTATGACAGAAAGGAGAAGAGACTGGGCAAGAGTAATTCTGGTTTTAGTGGGCAGAAAGTTTCGTAAACGGTTTAATGAGCTGTATGCAGCAAATACTTTTTTTCTAAGAGCATCGACCTGAGGAATCCATGAAAAACAATCGTCAAAAATTACGCCAAGGTTTCGAACAGATTTAGATAAAGGAACGACAGTGCCATCGAAAGTGATAGGAGGTAACTGCCCAAAATCAATCCTCGAGACGTAATATGGACTACCAATAATGATTGCCTGAGACTTAGAAGGGTTTACAGTAAGCCCATAAGACTTACTCCAATTGGTAATAGCAGCGAGATCGATATTGGTAGCCGATATTATATTATATATAATATAAGGATCTTCTACAGGTCGAGCTCCAATTCATGTTAAAAGAAAAATAGTTGTTACTATAATTCAAAATATAATTTGATTTAATGGGTAAAATTGAATTCCTTGTATTTTTTTATTTAAGGAAAATGGTAAAATAATTAAAATTAAAATTATTTTTAAGATCTAAAAGGATCTAACCGACTTCAAAAAAATAGAAGGTTATTAGTTTGACCTTTTATGTATGTGTTATTGTTGGAATTGGATAATATTTGAGTATAGCTTTCTATTTAGGCTTCCAAGCACGTGTGCTAAATTTCGTAAGTTTATGTATGTTTGTCCACAAATTTCTCAAAAACTATAACTCATATCGTAATGATTTTATTTAAATCAGGGGTATTTCAACTTAGGGAACAGTCTAAGTTTCATCAAAATAGCTTTAGTAGTTTTTGAGATATAGGTATCCTGTGGTACAAACACTTAAAATTAAGAAATAAAAAAGTAGTTTAAATAAGTTTTTTGTAAAAACTTCGTTTTTATGACAAGCTTTTTTGTTGACCGTACTTTAATATTGTATTGTCATCCAAGCCAAACCTACTTATGCAAAGTTTCAGCTCAATCGGACGCTGGGACGTGGGTCAAATTTAGCTTGCAAGATTTGTCCCCCACTAACTAACATGGCAAGTTAAATAAAAGCTTGTAAAATTAAACCGACTTCAAAAAGTACCTGTCAACTGAAAAGAACAAAAAAAAAGTGAATTGTACAACAAGTGCATAAAACGTATCATTTTACCCGAAACGTATATATCTACCCGAGCCGTAGGCAAGGGTGGATAGTCAATTCGAGGGTAAAATGGGTTTTTTGTACGAGTTATACACTCTGCTTTTTACTTCGAGTGTGAGGAAAATAAATAACAATATTGCAAAAAAGATAAATAAAGACTTCGCCATATTGGCGAGAAGGCTTTCTTTTTCTTTTTTTTATACGTGGCAGTGGTAGCACAGTGACTTTAGCATCGATCGTAGTCCATAATGCTCTTGAAATACTTATTTCTCAGAAAACTCATTAATTTTGCCTAGTTTTATTTAATTTAGTAATTTAACATGGATTATGAAGAAAATTGAAGAAACAGAGTGAAATAAAAAAAATATTTAACTATAAACTTTAACTATACTATTAAGTTTAATTGCGTGTGTGACTGTTTGCCTGACGGCCTTTGTCTTAGAGTCTGAGACTTAGACGAAGATTTTACTTTATGCACTAGAGCATAAAAAGCGATTTTATGCAGCCTATACCCAACATAAACACGAACTTTACGAGCCAGCAGGAGAAGTGAAAATATCTTTTTGTGGTCGGTACCAGCCAGACACATGCATTATAATGGAGGCACCGGCCTCAAAAAGATATTATTCTGTCCTTTTCAGTTGACTGTTACCTACTTTTTGAAGTCGGTTTAATTTTTGTTGCTACAATTCGATATTGAGAGAGTTAGTTTTCCATCTTCGCAAAACATAAGACCAATCTTTCAGAACCACATTGAACTGCAATGATAAATGGCTGCTCCAGTAAGGCCGTGTCCCCATTATGAGTTTCCATTCAGCGCGTAGGTACAGCCGGCCAAGAAAGTGGTCTACCAGTTTTGACAATAGTTCCCGTGTCAACAAAATATCGCTTAAGGCGAATCTTTGAAATTGTGAGAAAACTGACATGAAATCATAGAGCAAACACACAATGTTATTTTCGCCTTTGTGACCTATGCATTAGATCATAATTTGCAACAACAAACAACCCTCACAGTTTTTCATAAACTTCAGAACTAAGGAGGTTTTTTCATCGGTTTTTTAAAGTAAAAAAAAAACACGTGTGGCACTCGGGGACTGCCGCGGTAAAGCTATTGCATAAGTAAATAGTGTAATTATACACCAAAACAATTATTCATTCAAAAAACTTTGAACAAAAAGAACGATATTAAGAGCTTGATCATCGAATTTCGCGCGATGAACATTTTTATAGATATAATATCAGAAATATGTTATTTTTTACGCGCGGCATTAATGTGTATTACCTATACCTATACCACTATTATATATTATGTGCCTATACACAAAAAACAAAGGTACCTACCTACTTCGATCAACAATAGTACTAGATGAAGGCTCACGAACTAAATGAAAACTTTATATGGCCAGACTGACATTTTTTTAAACGGGGAAAAAAGGTTACGAATGTTACGATCTTACATTATAAATGACAAGAAGCGTTCCAAGTTTGAAATACCTTAGTATTATTGACACTGTCAAAATAATCTACTTATAATTAGTTATACTCTCAAGTGAGCGTTCGACGCTTGGCCATGTCTGTCACTCCAACTATGTATCTAGAACTAGAATAGGTGTTATTGTTGATCGAAGGGTACACTAAATAGTACACGTGCTTGGTTTAATGGTTTCTACATAAACTTATTATACTCTAGTAATAGACGGACAGAGTTCGCTTGGTTGTGAGACCGAAAATGACATGAGCTAGTGTGTGTAATTTGTAAACGTGTGTGTGAGTTTTAGAGCTGCCCTCGAGCCCATTTTAGGTTGTCGATAACAATAATGTAAATAAAACACAAACAAAATTTAATAATTCATATGATATGAAGTATACTTCAATGGACATGGGAAAATAAAAATAAAGTTCATGTTATTTAAATTTTAACTTTTTTTGCATTCACAATGCAATTTTTATTATTGAAAAATGGAAAATAGATTTTATTTTCTAAATACTTCATTTTCCATTTTTCAATAATAATGGTCATTTCACTTCAATACGATAAGTATTTACAAAGTTATTGTAAAAATTAATTTGCTTAAAACACTATTGCCTCGGTTGTTCGCTAGCAATCGGCTTTTACCACGTTCGACGGCATTCCTCCCGACCGCCCGTATACCGCACCGGCCGGTTGTTTTTTAATAAAACTAGTTCTGCAGTTTTTGGAGTCCCTTTTCATCGCATTGCACCAAATTTTTCGATTTTTTACGAATAAATATTTTTATTCTGCGTTTTGATCGAAGTATTCGTACATAGAGGCACAATACAGTCTCTAAATACCTTAGGTACTTTGTGAAGACATGTTGATAATTTTCTTGAATTATACAATATTGTATAAGACTAAACAATATTGTATTTAGGGGTTGCATTTCCCGGTACTGGGCAGAAAACGGAATTCCCGGTACTGCGCTAAGTCTGGTACCGGGAAAACCGGGAAATTCGGTACTTTTCGGTACTGAGATTTTTTTAATGTATCGTAAATAAAATAAAGTAAAAATAACGTTTATACTATTGGTAATTCGATTTAATCAACAATTATTTTTCATCTGACTAATCTAAGGCTTAAATCTCAATAGAGCAGAAAACATAACATAAAACGAGCTCAATAAGTAGTCGAATTACTTTTAATTGACATCCTAGTAACTAAACTATGATGAGGCTGGCTTAACCTTGTAATGTTAAAAGTCCCTAAATAAATAAAGAAATAAAAAACAATATGAAACTAGTTATTAAAATTTTTACTTTTTCATTCACAATGCAATTTTTATTATTGTGGTTTTTACATCGGAGCTGGTTGTGAGATGGGTCGACTTTTTCTAAATACTTCATTTTAAATTTTTCAATAATATGAAACGAGATCAAGTAATTTACAACTTGCACTCAGGCTTCTCTATGTAATCAAATTACTTATAAGTTATTATCATCGTCCACTGCTGGACATTGGCCTCTCCAATAGTACGCCATCGAGCATCAGTGGCTGCTCTCACGCAGCTCCTACCAGCCACCCTGCAAAAATCGTCGCTCCACCTAGTTTGAAAGCAAACGTAGTGTAGGCACGGACTCCAATCTTAGAACTCGTTTAGCGGTTATCGGTTCTGCGGCTTATAAGCCCGTCCCACTGCCACCTCAGTTTACTCGATTACAGTCGATTACTTTGGTTCTCTGTCGGATTACCACGTTCCGGATTCGATCCTTCAGAGAAACTCTGAGCATAGCCCTTTCCATAGCTCGCTGAGCAACTTTGAATTTGTGAACCAACCCAGCCGTGAGTGTTCACGTTTCGGCTCCGTATGTCATAAGAGGTAGGACGCACTGGTTGAAGACTTTCGTCTTTAGACTCTGAGGAATAGGCAACGTAAAAAGACCCGACGAAGCTTCCCATATACTGCCCAGCCCAGCTGTATTCTTCTCTTGGCTTCCTTCTCGAAGTTGTTTCTACTTAACTGCAGAATTTGCCCAAGGTATACACATACTCCGTGACAACTTCAAGAGTACACCCTTGTACTGCAATCGGCTCCAGAGTAATATGTTCCTTGAACATAACCTTGGTTTTGTCCAAGTTCATCCTAAGACCGATGAGTTGAGAGGAATCAGCTGGACCGTTCAGCATGTGTTGAAAAACGTGCAACGTTTCGGCCACATTGACGATTTTGTCTGTAAATCGCAAGTGTGAGATGTATTCTACGTTGATGTTAACGCCACGTCCTTTCCAGTCTTATAAGTTATATTATAACTAAAGTCAGGAATCAAATAGGTACCTTTATTGCTTATAACGAAGTGAGCGAAATAGCGATTAAATAGAAAACGAACACAAAACATAATATAAAAACAAATCAGTAATCAAATTACTTCGCGCTTCATTCATTCATTTTGTTCTCATCGTAAAATAGGGACATTTTTAAACTAATAGACGCTCAATATTGCAAACACGGAGCTTAACATTGGCGTAATTTTAAGTTATAACAAAAGTACCGAAAGTTCCGAATTTCCCGGGAAATGAAGTCTCAGTACCGGTACTGCGTAAAAGGCCAATTTCCCGGGAATTACCGGGAAAAATCGGTACCGGAAATTCCCGGGAGCATGCCCTAATTGTATTATTCAAGCACGCATTGTGGCTGTCACGAAAACACTAGCACGTGAAAAATTTAATATGAAGTTGGTAGATTTAGAATTTTAGACTCATCATGTCATATTCAATAATTTTTACTTCACTATCAATCGAGTTAGACTTGTACCGATGCTACATCCCTAACCCAACTTCTACCCTCACATCATTTTTATCCTTTGATCCTATGGGGGTAAAACAACATCTCGCCGTGTCGTGTCGGCCATATTCGCCACTTCCGATCCAGCCTGCCCACGCGACAGAGTGTTTGAGTCGAGCTCTCCTGTTCCTCATCATATCGGTCAAGTAGTAACATCTTCCAAGTGATCGCCGCGAGTTTAACTGAATTGACATTCTGATCACGAACTTTTGGTGTGGAAAGTCAAATAAGAAGGTTTCTTTGCAGTTTTGCTTGAAATATTTGCTGCACACCACAGAGTTTTGGCAAAGCTCCCAGTCTATTATATTTATTAATTTTATCCAGTTTAACTTAATCACTGGATTTACAGGAAACCTGAAAGTATTGTTAAATTGGTACTGAAGTAGGTATAATTTACTATTTAAAAAATGTCGGTTAAAATCAGCTTTAAATAAAACTATCAGTGTTCACAAAGACAAACAAAGTTATATTGGAAACCATCGACATGAGTATCGATAATAATATCGATAATTTTTGATCAACCTCTACGTCATATTTTCTCAAGTTCACGGATATAATATCTTTTTATCTAACACATAAAGTTTAAAAATCAGCCTTTATTTAGAAAATAGGCGGTAAATAGTATGATATTAATGTTTCACTTAGTGTATTTGGGAATATATTCAACTAAAATATGAACTATGAAAATGGTAATTGTACAATCCTATTTACCTGTGAAATTAGTGTTTATTTGGTTTATTGTCGTAAGTAACATTACAATTCAACACAGAACACTACACCATTATTGATTTATATAGTTATAAGAGCCAAATCGACGCGATCGCGATAAAAATCACAAAATAATCGAGTGGACGTTTTTCATCAAGATGATAAAAGACGCTAAATAATTCAAATCGGGTTCTGCTGTCATTTTCTTCCTACTCTTTCTCGCACATAGCTTCTGCCGTAAGGACTGGTTTCTCACTCGCACCATTGTCCGTCTATTACCCCTAGTATAAATAAGTTTATGGGTTTCTATTATATACATAACTAGCGGATCCTCGCGGTTTCACCCGCGTGGCACCCGTTCCCGTGGGAATATCGGGATAAAATATAGCCTATATCACTCGGGAAGAATATAGCTTTCTAATGGTGAAAGAATTTTCTAAATCGGTCTAGTAGTTTCGATGCAAACAAACAAACAAACAATCAAATCTTTCCTCTTAGTATAGATGAAGAATCCATAATAATATTACAAAATGTGAAAGTGTGTTTGTTTGTTTATTTATTTGTTTGTTTGTTTGTCCATCTTTCACGCCAAAACGGAGCAACTGATCGACGTGATTTTTGGTATGGTGATAGTTTGGAAGCTGAAGACTAACAGAGGCTACTTTTTATTACGGAAAATTATAAAATAAAAATGGTAATTTTGTATGGATAATAGTTTTGACTGTCGTACGATACCATATTGTCTTTATTCCATGGCCGCCTCTTGGCCGCCTCCACGTCTGCGCGCGGTCAAAATGGAATAGGTACTAATCTTTTCCATAAGATTAGAACAAAAAAATGTACTGTAACTAGCGCCAAAAATGCCCCGGACGCACATGCGCACAGACTTATCTGTCACGTAAGTCTATGTACTTCGTGATTATTTATTTTTATCTGTCTAATAATGGTGATACGAAGTACTCTGTCCTACTAATATTATAAATGTGAAAGTTTAGATGTTTGGATGTTTAGATGTTTGGATGTTTGTTACTCAATCACGCAAAAACGGTTGAAAGGATTTGGCTGAAACTTGGGACACAGATACTTTATAGCTTGGAGAGGATCAAGGGTTCTTTTTATCCCGGAAAATTATATCATTCCCGCGGGATAACGTGGTGTAGTCCACGCGGGCGAAGCCGCGGGCGGAAAGCTAGTAATTTATATGGCAAAGCAACGTTTGCCGAGTCAGCTAGTGAATATATATAGGTATACAAGGTGTTAGGGGCACCGTTGCAAAAACTTTAAACATGGCTTCAGGCTATCAGGAAATGAAAAAAATATTTCGACTCTCCATACAAAATGTCCCGATTAGTTGCTAAATTTTTATGAAAAGTCGAATTTTTGAATGTCCGCCATCTTGTCGACAGTGCTGCTCTCTGTAAATTGGTGTCATCATAATAGCCTGTACTAAAGCCACCCAGCTGTCAGCTGGTCCTGTGGCCCTATTCGCTAGCTCAAATGAAAAGTGGATGTAATTTCCACTTTCATTTGAGTTAGCGAAAAGACAGTCATCGTAGTTCTACTGATTTTAAGAAGTTGGCGATAAAAATAAAACACCCAGTTTTGATTTGGATTTTTATTACCTATTGTACCCATATATAATTATATATGTTTGTATTTATTATATACATCTTCTTTCTAAGACTAAGGTTGACGAAGTGGTTGTGGTCATCGTCCGCTAAGTTGGTAGCGGCTTTTGCGGCGATGCTCCTCTATATCTCTCTATTTGTGGCACTGCGTGTGCATTCTGTAAGGGCAGGGCACACTTGGTTGTGGACTTGATAAGGACTTGATCATCTTGTGGGTTATCAGCCGCGAAAACATTGACTCTTCCTTGTTTCTTCAATCGAATCGTTCCAAGGAGCCTGCATTATGGATGATAAGTCCAAACATTCTTAGAATTCGCACTTGCACAATCGTCGAAAGCCTTTGTTTGATCCGAAGCTCCTTTTTAGTGGAACCATTTGTGTGACGAGCAGTCCGTTTGATCATCATACACCACATCTCAATCTTCTTGTGGTACTTTTGTTGGAGCGTCCATGTTTCAGCTCCATATAAGAAGATAGGAAATAGTAA
This sequence comes from Crambus lathoniellus, assembly GCA_949710035.1. Taxonomy (NCBI): domain Eukaryota; kingdom Metazoa; phylum Arthropoda; class Insecta; order Lepidoptera; family Crambidae; genus Crambus; species Crambus lathoniellus. The sequence continues at coordinate 22,414,612 of OX453314.1, read as the reverse complement.
ACTTTTCGTGTATCGAACCTTGGTGTTATTGGTTATGCGGCGATCTTTCCATATAATTATCTTCGTTAGCTTTTCAAAGGCTGATCTGGTTAGGTTAGGCCAGCTCGTCTATTGAGATCAACAATAACACCTAGGTCTGTGCAACTTCCAGAATTTGTGATTTTAAATCATCGTCATCAGTTAATATGTGTCACTATTGTAGGTACTTAATTATTACACGGATTCACCAACACACTCTTGCCTTAACAAATGTATTCAACATATTATCGCACTGCTTTTACAAAAATATATTATTTTAGCAGCTAACTTTTTCCATACTTTTTCATAAAAATCCGAGATTGAAAAGTGACATTAATTTGACATAATTTTGAGATTACTCACAGCCTTCTCTACTTAGAGAAGGCTGTGGATTACTGCTTTTTCTTCTTTTTATTATTATTTCTGTTTCAGCCAGTGCTTCACGTTTACAGTGCAGGCGCTAGTTACAGTACATTTTTTGTTCAAAAACTTATGGAAAAGATTAGTATTCGAATTTGACCTATATAAAAATAAACACATGTAATCAAAAAGAGAAAAATACGTTTATCTCTTTTTAACTACAGGTTTTTTTGTATATTTATCTCTTTTTACCAAAACAATGTTAGTAAGAGACAAAATATATGTAAACCCCTATTGTCAAAAAGAGATAAACAATGTTTTGTTAACCTCCTAGGGTGTTAGGTTTTTTCGTTACGGAATTTCTTGGTTCGGTCGCCGCGCTCAAAGCCCGCGATAAAAGCTATGCAATAGCTTAAAAACTCTTTACTGGAAAAGAATATATATCACTGATAAATTAATGTCACAGGTATTTTCACTCCAAAGTAAAATTTATTCATTATTTTACTACAATCCTTACTCCTTACTTATATTATAAATGCGAAAATGCGAATCTGTCTGTCTGTGTGTTACACAATCACGCCTAAACTACGGAACCGATTTGAATAAAAATTGGTACAGAGATAGTCTAGAGCCTGAGAAAGGACATAGGCTACTTTTTTATGTGAACAAAGGTCTGTAAGGGGATGAAATAGGGGATGAAAGTTTGTATGGAAATTACGTCATTTTTAAAGCTAGAAGCTTCAAAATTATTTTATAGGCTTTTGATTAGATAAATAAATACGACATTTAAAGTTTGTAAAAAAACTACCCTAAAGAGGGTGAAAACAGAGGATGAATTTTTTCGTGTGATGACGTCGGCAAAAAAGTTTACGGAACGGATTTTGATGAAAATTTTTTTGTTATACAGCTATTGGTCCTTGCCAACATATCGCACCTTTACCATTATAGTAACCTAAATCAAAAAACATGAAATTTGAGTTCTGGTCATAGAATGTCTTTAAAACACATATTTTATCCAATAATAATTCAAACAGTGTCTCGTTTTGGTTAGAAGAAGACTAACTTACACATCGGTCTCTTTTGTCCCGCTCCCTCCCGCCTGCTTACTTCGGTTTGGGACAGACACTATTAGTATTAAGCCACGAGTGTTACGAGCAAGTGTATACGTGTTTCTAGTGAGAGAGACCTAATCCGAATTAAGTAATTATAAGACTGAAATAAGGTATGTAATTTTAAAAGATTTTTAGTATAGTAATGACCTTTTTAAGAATCGAGTCGTTTCTACACCAAGCCAACGTTCATAAATTGGACTCATTAGGCACAGAGTCTTTGTTGGATTAAAATAATGTAATATATAGAGTCCTACCGTTTAATAAGTCTTTCTAAGATTGAATATAATTTTTCGGAATAGGTTTTTTTAAAATTGAGTCCTTTTAATAACGAATTGACCCGTATTTATTTTGGCAATTTTACAAATAAGTCTGTTTTGTTCTATTGTATATAATGTTTATGCCAGATAGGTCTTTTAATTTTTACATATTATTTTGTTTTTCGACACCGCAAATAAGAGTTTTCTTGGAATATATAATTCTTTGAAAATATTTTAGATTATTACCAATTTGAAGCTTCAAACGACGTACACAATGAAAGGAAGGGCGGACTATAAATTGGAAAAGTTAGACCTAAATAAGCAGGTAGGTACTTACCTAATTTATTTTTATGTATGTATCTACCTTATTTACTGGTGGTACTTTACTCAATTAGTTTAACATTTTTTCCTTTCAGGAAAAATATGGCTTGACTAATGATAATAATAATGCGAATATATAACATAAACATACCATCTATTGATGAATGCCTCGTTGACCACATTAGGTATGTTATTTTACTTAGTATATTGAGAAAAATATGCTTATTCACCACTAAATTTTAATAAGTACAAAGATTTTAGGGGATGATAGTGTCCATCAATTCGAACAACTTTAGCCAGAACCCAACCACGAAATCGAGAAAAAAACAGCTGTTCCATACAAAAATACAACATCGACTTGACTAAGATGTATGAAACAGCTGATTGTTTTTTCGCCATTCTGTTGCTGGCCCCATAGTAAAAGTTGATCGTATTGATGGACACTCTCATCCACTAAAATCTTTGTACTAATTAAAATTTAGTGGTGTATACTACCTATACTAAATTAAATATTAACTTTATTTTATTTTTATTTGTGACAGCAGTGGGCGTCGTTCGGCTGACATGATGATGACAGAAATGATTTTAATGAGACAATTTAACAGTAAAACTTTTTTCAGGAAGAATCTATTTTAGAAAATGTATCTCTTAGTACAGTCGTGACAGAAAAAAACTAACATACTACATCCTCAGGCGAATGAAGTTGAAAAATAAAAATTAAAAATATTTATTTGTTTACAGTTTTAATTATATTTATAGGCTAATGAAGTTAATACTATTGAAGTAACTAGCTACGAATATAGCTCGTAAAAGTATTGTTTTTTTCGTAGAAAAGACTTACAAGATAAGTTGGATAGCTGATTTTCTGACATTCTGACAGAACGGTCGATCAGAGCAGTAATTGAAGGATGCTCCTCGGACTCAGTGGCTATTGATGCATATCAATGACCTGTTGATACCGGGAATTGTTGGGTATGCAGATGACTATACTGTCGTAGAGAGATACCTGTCGGGTGCAGGAGCAAGCGGTGAAGACGTGATACTGATGAGAGAAGCCATGGTTAAGAGCACAAACAAGACGTTAAGCCACGTCTCCTAGTGGGGTGACAGAAACCAGGTCAATTTGAACGCCACAAAAACGCAAAAAGAAGTCCCTTCAAACTGACTCCTACTTTCCGGAGTGCATTTGTGCCTGTTACCGACAGTCTCGAGCTTCTTGGTAAGTAGTTGTATTCAGACATCAACTTCGGCACCATGAACGAGTCCAAGCTCAAACTGCAGCCAAAAAGCTAGATGTGCTATATAAGGTCAAGCGATATTTCACGCCGGGACAGCTTTCAACTCTTTATAAAGCTCAAGTCCGATCTTGCATGGTTACATTTGGGACGGCTCAGTTAAGTAGGTACCAACTAGCTGCACTGGACATGATCCAAGGCAGAGCTGAGACGCTAATTGGTGACAAAAAACTGATGAGGAGCAAGATTCACACCCTAGCTCATCACCGAAAAGTTGCCTGTCTTACGGTCTTTTACAGACTATACCACAGAATAATATTTGTAGCAGAAGGCTCACTTCCGAAACAGTTACAATGAATTATCAATCTTTTCCACGCGACAATTAGGTCTAAAATAATTTGCACCCGCACGCCTGCCTTACTAATTTACCGTTCATTACAAGCGAAATTGAACCGTAGCTGTACGTAATACGGTTCTATTACTCGGAAACGCTTAAGCCAAATTGGTTTTGGGTGTCTTGGTTGCCGCACTAGGGTCGACTCGACTGCAATGCAATGTTACGACGAAGTAAGTAAAAGGAATAACAAATAGCGCAAATGATTTTTAAATACAGAAAGCCTGGAATTTTTATTTTTACTTCTTTGCATTCACAGTTCAATTTTTTTGTTACTTACTTACTGAAAAAATTGAAAATGAAGTAGGTAGGTATTAGAAAAAGTCGACCGTCTCACAACTAGCTCCGATGGGACTCGAACCCACGACCTTTCACTGTCCGGGCAAATGCTCTAACCACTGAGCTACGGAGTCGCTAAAAAGTCGACCCGTCTCACAACTACCCCAATGGGACTCGAACCCACGACCTTTCACTGTCCGGGCGAATACTCTAACGGCCTGGCACTGGCAACGAACATGCGCGGCGGCGACGGCCGGCGACAAGCGAATTGCGCATCCGTTGGTGCGTCTCATTGACTTATTTGATTAGGCGTCTGTTGCGAGCGCGCAATGATTGCGCAATTCGCTCGTCGCCGCCCCGCGCATTTTCGTGGCCAGGCCAGGTCGTAACGACTCCGTAGCTCAGTGGTTATTAGAGCATTCATAATTCAAAATTATTATATTATTCTAAGACAGAAAGTAGCTATATTTTTTGTAATTTGGTAGGTAGGTACCTATTTTAAAAGTGCTACAGCTACTCGAACGAAATACTTACGTATATTAAGTAGGTAGGTACCTACCTTAGTTAAGTGTACATATTGTTGATGTTAGCGTAGTTATTCTATAACGTCTATCGTGAAGTGAGAACAAGCTAAGGTAAGTAAGTAGGTAGTAACAGCACGGGCGCAGCGCGCGTCCGCGTAGTTCCTATGTGCGCCACGGCACGGTTGCCATGGCGATGAGCGCTAGCGTCACGCTGCAAAGCGAGAATCACTTTGTCGATTTTTATTATCGTCGTAATTACCTACGCTAAGGTGGGGCGGGGTCCTTAAATCAAATATTCGGATCATTAAGTTTTATAGATAGGTACAGAGTACAGAGTACAGAGTAGGTATAGAGTAAGACAGTATAGTCACACAAAAAAACTTCTTTCAGGTTTTCTAAGAAGATTATAAATTTTTTAATCCGGTCTCTTTCTGTCGTTGTTAAGACAACCGAAGGCCGCACAATAATAATGTTTAATATTTACGCATTTTGCTATGGGTAAAATCATAGGTAACACACTTGTGTTTTGGCGCGAAAGTGTGGCGAAAGTAAACTAGGTACTTAGGTAACTTCTTTCTCGCGTGGCGTCGCAATATACAAAATACTCTATGGCGTCGCATGCACAACTGAGCGCGTGACACCCGTGATTTCTCTACCTCGCGGTAGACAGCGCGTATTCGATTGAATTGCGGAGTGAGCCCCCCCTGACTATACTTTGGAGAGTGTGCTCAGGAGCTGTATGAGCTCATACCACCATTCCCCTTTCTTCCATCGGACATCCAGACGCACAGCGGGCCCATTCTTGATTGATGTTCCTAAATGTCGCACCAAGCGCGACTCAACATCTTCAATATTGCGCACAGCAAAGTAAAACTCCCTCCCTGCCTCTGTATTCCCGAGTACTTATAATCCGACCACCTTCAAAGCAAGGGTGAATAGGCACCTTCTGGGTTAGCTCGCTCCATGGTGGATCTTGTCTTAGCCCCTGGGCTTGATTGGGATCAAAAGCAAATTCATTATAACAAAAAAAAAGAACAATGGGCATACAATTCTAAAGATGAATGTAAAAATAGCTATATTTTATTGACTATTGTTAAAGTCCTGAAGTTTTGTAAGGAAGATTGTTTCAGTTTTTATTATAAGATATCGTACAATCAAACCGAATTCAATAAGGTAAATATGCGTTATAAAAAAAAGAATATGAAATACCCTAAATCAATAATACTAAACAAAGCATTTACACAAAAATTTGAATTATTGAACAGAAGAAAAAAGATTTCAGTGAACTTGTAAACAAAGATAAACTAAATAAACTACCTCGTTTCTATGCATTTTTACAATACCAATACTTTAAAAGTAGTTAGTTGTGTACTGTCAAGAGTTGTAGCGGAAGGTTATTTTGTGCTAATTTTGATGTTTTTTTTGGCGAATTTTGATTACATACAATAAAAAAATATAAATATTGTTTTTTTTTAAGTTATAATAATATAATATTATTATATTATATATTTTGTAAGAATTTTTGTCATCGTTGCAAAAAGCTTTTTTGATTTGTAACTTTTTATTAATATATTTAATAACTACAAATACCAATTTCTAAAACATTGTCATTTATAGTAACATTATCTAATGTTTCAAATGAAAGACTGATTATCAAGTTGATTAAAGTGTTCTGTTATAGATAGAATATGTACCCATACTAGCTATCCACGCATCCTCACCTTGCACACTCAGCACTCCTTCACCATAGCCTGTACTCCCACGCATCCTAACTCCAGTCGCACCTCAGTCTCGATCCATCCTCCTTACGAGTCGGCTGTCTTATCATAATTAAAATCGCATCTTTTTTTAAAAACCAATTCCTGTCGAGGCTCCTAATATATGGTGGCAGCGGTGGGATTCAGTAAAGAATCCCCGGTACGTCTTCGAATTCCAAATCAATCCCGGGCAAGTGTATATGTGCCCCGGTACTTCTTCGAATTCTAAATCAATCCCGGGCAAGTGTATATGTGTCCCCGGTACGACTCCTATTTCTAAACCGCAAACGCGCAAGTGTGTGTGCGAGTGTAAGTGCCAACTCCACTGTGCAAAGTGTTATTGCACCGAGTTACGGCCCGGCCCCTGTGTATCCAGTGTTCGAGGTGAAGTTCCAGAAAGGCCCACTGCTGCGTGCTTTTGGTTCTGCAGCCGGCCTTCACAAAATATCCACCGGTTGCGATTGGCAACCCTAACTCTGCGACGCGACGAATCAACAGCGGCTTATCGACACACCGAGACGCGTCGCCCACGCTCCAGTTACGAGAAATGCAGCTCATCCTTATCGCGATATCCACGTCAATGTAAGTGACTTATTATATTGGTCATTGCTAATTCCCAATCTTATTATACAACTTATTCCCCGTGACTTACACCAACTTAGATTTGTTTTACTTTTACTTAAATTCAATTCTATTTTACCAAAATGGCAAATGATAGACCTAATAGCCCAAAATTTGACCGACCTGAAATTGCGGTCACTGATACAGAAGAAGACAGTCAAAACCAATGTCCTCCCCCTCAAGGAATGTCTACCAGATCCACTTCAAAAAGGAGAATAGCAACACCAAAGTCAGAAATCGAACTTTCCACACTTTTAAAATTCATAAAACCATATGATGGTTGTAGAGAAAAGCTCAACTCGTTTTTAGTTAACTGCAACAATGCATATGATTTGGCTTCCGACTCCCAAAAAGACACACTCTTTAAATATATTCTCTGTCAATTAGAGGGCAAGGCGGAGACCGCCTGCTCCATCAAAGAATTCACCAATTGGTTACAACTCAAAGAATTTCTCAAAACCCAATTTAGCGAGAGGAAGCATTATGCCCATCTACTCACAGATTTACAAGAATGCAAACAGCAACCTAATGAGCCTGTTAGTCAGTATGCTTTAAGAGTCGAGACATGTCTATCCGAGTTACTTTCCGAGATATCCATTTCACATGGGCATAAAAGTAGGGAAATGTTAGGAAGATCGGCCGCGATGGAGGAATTAGCCCTTCATCATTTCCAAATGGGGCTGAAACCCCACATTTCCAATATTGTTCGATGTAAATCAGCCAGATCCTTGAACGATGCCATAAACATAGCAATATCTGAGGAAAGAATCCAACAAGCGTTATCCAAGCATAACCCGAGCCAGTCCAGCAATCAATACTCGCGTCAAGATAGACCTTATTCGTCAAGACCTAATGGTCAATTTGTCCGTCGTAACCAAGGTCAACAATCCTTCCCTAACCAATCAAATTTCAGACCGAACTTCAACCCTAATCGATCGTATACAAATAACCCTCCTACAACTCCTTTCTGCAGATACTGCAAAACTCCTGGTCACGTCCTAGAGCAATGTCGCAAGAGAGAATTCAATAACAACCGATTCAAAAACCTTGACCAAAACCAGGCAAGGGTTTCTATGCCTCAACGTATGCATTTCATATCTGACGATACTAATGATGACGATTATCCAACTAACCCTGTCGAGGGTTATGATACCTGCGACTCCAACCCAAAAAACGAATAATCGTCTCGTCCCAGTGTCGTGCGGGACCTCGCGATTCAAAAACCGACGCGATAAAATCAATTCCTAAATCCAATTCCCCGCAAGTATCGCTACATGATCACTTGCCAAAATCCACTGTATCCGTGCAGCAACCCAATAAAGTTGACCTTCCAAATCGCGCAAAATCCAAAGTTTTCGAAATAACTAATAATCCTACGAAAACATTATTACCTCATGTCCTCGTGAAATCATCTGTATCCGATATTCCATTGTCCTTGTTAGTCGACTCAGGATCCTCTGTAAGCCTACTAAAATATTCAAGCATAGAAAAACATCCTAAACTCATTAAAGAATCTATTCAGTTAAAAGGTATAGACCCGGCTGAAGAGACAATTTGCACCAGGGGTCACTTTCAATTAAAACTACAATTTTCTAAATCCAAATTGTCCCATTCATTCCACGTTATTGACGCAATTCACTTACCATATGATGGCATAATTGGTTCCGACATGCTTAACGCACATAATTGCAGTATAAACTATAACGACAATCTTCTTCACCTGGGCAACGCAATAGAAAAACTATATTTCCATGATCCCGCTTACATAATTCCAGCTAGAACCGAAACAATTATTGAGTGCTCTGTTTCAAACCCAGAAATAAAAGAAGGGTTAATTCTTGATCAAAAACTTTCAGAAAAACTACTAATCGCAAACTGTCTAGTGCGAGTTAAAAGAAATAATAGAATAAATATATCAATTTTAAATACTTCTGATACACCAGCTACTATAAAATCAAATCTCAATCTCAAACTTGACCTCTTTGATCCTTCAAAATTCAATGAAGAAGCGCAACCTTCGTTTCCAATCAATCACATAAATATTTCGAACGATAGTGTTAAACGAACGAGAGAAGTATTAAAACAGCTCCGCACTTCGCACCTCAATGAAGAAGAAAAGGATGCTCTCTTACAACTTTGTTCTGATTTTTCCGATATTTTCCATTTACCTGGAGAAAGTTTAACACATACTAACGCTTTCAAACATGAAATCAAAACCACAACAGATGTCCCAATCCATACAAAATCCTATAGATTTCCTGAAATTCATAAAACCGAAGTCCACAAACAAATGAATAAGATGTTAGAACAAAATATCATAGAGCCCTCTGATTCCCCTTGGTCATCCCCAATTTGGGTAGTACCGAAGAAACTAGATGCTTCTAATATCCAAAAATGGCGCGTAGTGATAGACTACCGCAAGTTGAATGATATTACCATCGGTGACACGTACCCCATTCCACAAATTACTGAAATCTTAGACCAACTTGGCAACAGTAAGTACTTTTCCACTCTAGACCTAGCTTCTGGATTCCATCAGATAGAGTTAAACGAAGCTGATAAACCCAAAACAGCCTTCACCGTCCCTGAAGGGCATTTCCAATTCACAAGAATGCCATTTGGGCTCAAAAATGCCCCTGCATCTTTTCAGCGTCTCATGAACTCTGTCCTATCGGGCCTTCAAGGTATTCGATGCTTCGTATATTTGGACGATGTGGTTTCGTACGGCCATGATTTGCAAGGCTGCATCAGCAATTTAACAGCAATTTTCCGGAGAATTCGTCAGTATAAATTAAAACTGCAACCAGACAAATGTGAGTTCTTACGACGAGAAGTCTGCTATCTAGGGCACGTAATTACCGAACAAGGTGTAAAACCTAACCCCGAAAAAGTTAAAGCCGTGGCAGAATTTCCAACTCCAAAGACCCCTAAGGATATCAAATCGTTTCTTGGGCTTGTCTCATACTACCGCCGCTTTATCCCAGATTTTTCAAAGACAGCCAAAGCCCTTACCAGCCTCCTTAAAAAGGACACGCCATTCAATTGGGAAAACCAGCAACAACTTGCTTTTGATACACTAAAACATAAATTAACTACAGCTCCTCTACTAATTTATCCCGATTTCTCAAAACCCTTTATACTGACTTGTGATGCTTCAAACTACGCTGTAGGTGCTGTACTTTCCCAAGGGATCATCGGCAGAGACCAACCAGTAGCTTTCGCCTCGCGTACTCTCAATAAAAGTGAATCCCATTACAGCACCACTGAAAAAGAGTTGCTATCTATCCTGTATGGCTGCAAAACCTTCCGTCCTTATCTGTATGGGCATAAATTCCTCATCGTTACCGATCATAGACCTTTGAAATGGTTATTCAACCATAAGGATCCCAGCAGTAAACTTCAAAGATGGAGGTTGAAACTAGAAGAATTTGATTACGAGATAGTTTACCGTAAAGGCAAACTAAACTCTGCCGCTGACGCTCTTTCTAGATATCCAGTAAATCCTATATATCCAACAAAAAGAGACTCCCTAAATCCTAACGCGAACACTTACCCTGACGAAGAACTTCCACTGCAAACATCACCGCCTGAAAGCACACCTAACGAAACAAATGACAATTTACCAAACATCCCCGAGAATCAAGATCCTGTTGTCACATCCAACGACTCTCCGGCCTTCAGCCCCATAACCTTAGAAGATCTCGAAATCCGCATTCCTTCTAGTCTCCTCGGGTCAAATAGCAACTTACCCTCTATCCCACTTCTAGAAGATGACGATCTATCCCTCACTGCATACAGCCCTGAAAGGGTATCTGAACCTCAACCTTCAACTAGCTCCCAGAACCTTGATCAACCTCCTCCTGTAGCTCGTATAACTCCATCTCCAACATCTGAAATCATACCTGTTCCTGGTGCTCCCCACACTGAAACTTCGTCTCCAACACCTGAAAATGTACCTGTTTCCGATGAAACCTACAATAAATTTCTAAAATCACCTACAAAATCATATGACACACAAATTATAGAACATAATGAAAATCTTCTCAAAAGCTCACAGAAATTAATAATAGTACCTACTTCCATAGACATGGACGAGTCCATGCCATACATACAAGAAATTTTAAATAACTCTCCAGAAACCGACCGGAACGAATTTCTGAAAGAAGAAAGAACATTGTATACCTTCTTAGCTCTAACAATTGAAAATAAAACTTACCTGTTCTTATTTATTAAGGTACACCATTTTGATGATTGCTCATACCCAGATATATTCAAATCTTTGAAATATGCTCGAGACGAGATAATGATGTCATATCCTACTGTAAATGAGATCAGTACATCAGATTTTAAAAACCCCTTCGATAGACACTCTTTTGTCAAAATTTATAATATGTTTAATTATTTATTCAATGGAACTAATATACTTGTACACATTTATCATAATGACATTATATATCCTTCATTGAGCGAAATTCCAAAAATCCTGAAAGAAAACCATGACCTTCCCATTGCCGGACACCTAGGGACCGTCAGAATGTTAAACCGTATAAAAGAAAGATTTTATTGGAAGAATATGCGTAGTGATATTGAAACCTATATAAAAAAATGTACATCGTGTCAAACTAACAAAGCTTTGCGTAAGGTCAATAGAGCACCTATGATAATAACGTCCACTTCAACAGCTCCATTCGAGAGACTTTCTATCGACATAGTAGGCCCTTTGCCAGAATCTGGCACAGCCAAACTTAAATATATCCTGACCATGCAAGACGACCTCACAAAATTTTCATTAGCCTACCCGATTCGCAGTATTACTGCTGAGGAATGTTCTGAATGTCTGCTTCATTTTATTTCATTGTTTGGAATACCAAAATATATACTTACCGATCAGGGCACCAATTTTACAGCTGAAGTGTTCAAGAAAACATGTGAACTTTTAAAGACTAAACAACTTTGGTCCACGCCCTATCATCCCCAGACGCAGGGTGCTTTGGAAAGATCACATTCCACTCTCAAAGAATTCTTGAAACACTACGTCAATGAAGATCAGAATAATTGGCCCCGATATGTTTATACAGCCATGCTAGCATACAATACTGCTGTACACTCCACTACTCACTACTCACCTTACGAATTACTATTCGGATATAAACCTCATATTCCAGACTCAATTTACAATGACAATTCTAACACTACGTATCCCGAATATGTCAAAATGTTACAACACCGAATGAAATACACTCGAGATAGAGCCATAGAATATATCCAAAAATCCAAGTTTAATTCAAAAAATTATTATGATTCTCATACTCGTGCTGTGACATATAAAGTTGGCGATTACGTCCTATTAAAAAACCATGTCAGACAACGTAAAGCCTTATCCCCATTGTGGAAAGGTCCATACAAAATCGTAAAAGTTCATGGTAATCATACGTTGTCTTTATTAATAAATAGACGACATGTACGACATCATTTCGATGAAGTCAAACACGTAGAGGCGTCACAGTTGCCTCCTACAAGCTAAGAATTTTATTTTAACTTTAGCATTTGAGTATGTGTTAGTTAGTTACGATAGTTAGGTCTAACATAGATTTTATGTCCTTACCGCTATTATATTAGATGTTTCTGCGTTATACCTTTTATGACGCTTAGAATGTAATATACTTAAAGTTTAACATTTTGTTTTTTTTATATACTTATATATTATATATATAAAATATATATATTTATATAAGTTACATTTTACGTTACGTTACTCTCACATAATGAAATATAATAATGGTTTATATACAAAATACCTCTTTCTCTTACAGTATACTGGCTCAAGGTCATCCGGATTTTGTCCGGGAAATCAGCTCGAGTTCCGGTATATACTTTGACCCGATTGGTGAACTCAAAATTCGCGTAAGCCACTTAGACATAGTAACCCCAATAGACATCTCGTACATTGAACCCCACATTAAAAACATTAACTCAATATTAGGTACATTGCGTCTAGTATGCAATCAAATAAATATTGAAACGGCGAACAATTTAGAATGCAATAATATACTACAACCATTAACTGTTCGATATCATGACATAGTTGCAGAGTATTCCTCCATCTCTCATTTAGTAGACAGAAGGTTCAGGCGAGGGGCATGGATAGGTGGTATTGGCTCTCTTTCTAAAACTATATTCGGAACTCTGGATGAAGATGACGGTATCAAATATGATAACGCCATCCAAGATATGCAAAGTAATGAAAAAAGGTTAGCCTCATTAATGAAACAAAATATTTTAATAACGACTTCGACTTTATCTAAATTTAATGAAACTTTACACATCATTAAATTAAATGAAGCTAGCCTTAACCAAGCTATCGACGATTTTACATTAAAGTTAAAAAATTTAACTATTATTTCCAATGAGCTTATTGTGAAGTCAAACATTAATTCCATTCTGAACAGCTTAGAAGCATCATTATTAACTCTATCGTTTCGACTAGAAGACATAACTAACGCTATTATACTTAGTAGCCAAAACATCCTGCACCCGGCCGTGTTATCTCCCAGACAGTTATACCAAGAAATCGTCGATAACTATAGATATTTACCCGTAGACTTTAAGTTACCTGTAAGCTTAGCGTTAAATAATATTCATACATTGATGAATGTATCTAGAATAGTTTGTTATAGTGTAAGCAATAAGATTGTATTCATTCTGAGAATACCTTTAGTGTCCTCGAAAGAGTTCGACCTTTTCCATAGTATAGCTTTACTTACTCCACACGATAATTTGAAACCAAATTCTTTCTCCTATATAATACCTAGCAATAAATATATAGCAATGACCAAGGATAAGTCAGAATATTGTAACCTAAACTCGTTAAACGAATGCATAGCGATAAACTCCCGCGCATACGTTTGTGACGTCATGACAGTTTTTCCCACTAGTGCAAACCCAAGTTGTGAAAGTGAATTAATTACAAATGTGATCAAAGTGTTACCAGTGCAGTGCAAAACCGATTTTGTTCACGGACATATAGATTTGTGGGAACCGCTACACAATAATAATTGGATTTATGTACAATCTCAAAGTAACAAATTATATATCGAATGTCCACATCAAAGAAATGTCGAAATAAATATTATTGGTACAGGAATATTGTCTATCCCTAAAAACTGTATATCTTATTGTAAAAGCACCAAGTTAATACCTAGATATGATAATGTCAAAATCAACACAACTGTAATTTACTCCGATTTCAATATAATAAATGACTCTTGCTGCAATTTAGATAAGTTCAAAACAGTTATGAGTAACGAGCCCCCTCTTAAATTACAAAACTTTAATCTCGATATTTTTACCTTAGAAACTAAATCAAAATTAAAATCATTATCCAGCCAAGCAGATTCAATTATCGAACAGCACCAAATTTTAAAATACGGGACTCATTACTCAGTTCTGCTTATTATTGTAATATGTGTAATTTCTGGATTCTGTATTTTTAAGATGTTTTTATGTATTAAATCGCACAGCCGTCTTACCTACCTCCTCCCTAGATCCACTCCAGCCGTTCGAATAGACCTTCCCTCTGATCCTACTCCAGCTTCTGAACCAGCTATCCCTATGAAGGTCATAAAACATAGCCCCGAAATAGAAAACCTCCCATCTCCTAGTATCCGTAGGAATCTATAATATATATACATATGAATATATATTTATAAATAAATAACAAATAAATAAATATTTATATACCATAATAATCTTACCTTTTCTCCGTTACTCTCTTCCTAAACATCGAAATTTTAACCCCGATGTTTAGTCTAACCCCGGGAGGTGTTATAGATAGAATATGTACCCATACTAGCTATCCACGCATCCTCACCTTGCACACTCAGCACTCCTTCACCATAGCCTGTACTCCCACGCATCCTAACTCCAGTCGCACCTCAGTCTCGATCCATCCTCCTTACGAGTCGGCTGTCTTATCATAATTAAAATCGCATCTTTTTTTAAAAACCAATTCCTGTCGAGGCTCCTAATAGTTCCATAACTATTTTGTTTATTTATTTTCATAATGACCTGTTTAGGAATAATACTAAAAAAGAAACAAATATTCAGAACCATAGTGACCTAAAAAGTAATAAGTCTGAATAAAGATAACAATTTTAGTAATAGAAAGTCTCAATATTACAATGTTTTCAAAAAACTATTAAAACTATATTTATTTATCACTCTATTACTTTCTGAATTTTATATTTTGTAGATAGATAATAGTCCAGTCAAAATAAATGTGTTTGTATGGAGTAGGTTGCAATATTAGCACTTTGGGTGATAATTTGGAATAACATAAATGAATACTTGAAAAACCGGAAATCAGAATAATCTCTGATATTAACTTCGTACTTGTCGGTTAATTAATCAATAAAGTAAGAAAAAATAATTTGGGTGTGAACAAAAAATGGAAAACTGGTGATTTTGTTCATTTTAGAGTCTTTTAGAATGTTTTAATTAAGGAATAAATAATCTCTCGTCTAGGGCGATTTATTGAGTGTATTTCGAATATACTATGTCAAATTATTTCTAACTTTATAACAATAATGGCACACCGAGTGATATTTAATCAAAGCATGTATATAAATAATAGTAATAAGTATACCAATTATCACCAAGGTGACTCTGGTACTTTTTTTTAAATGCAGTTTTATTTGATTTTAAAATTCGCACATTAAAGTCACCTAGAATTTTTTTAGTAATCCATGTAGAAATAATTTATATAAACTCAAAACAGTAAAAATCCCGTACCAATATGTTATAGTTATTTAATTATAATTATTATCAAAAACGCAAATGAAGTGAGGCGCGCGCGTCATTAAGGCGAGAATTCCCAACCGCAGATACAATTTGAAGAACATCGCATTATCAGTGGGGTGGGACCCCCGTGCGTCTCAGTAGGTATACTTAGCAAAATAAGTAATTTTGAAAATTTATGACTGTTTTCACCAAACACTCGTAAGGTATTTCTTAGCTAAGAATATCTTAATTTAAACAGTACCTTATGATACTGTTATGTTTCACCAACCAAAACTACTAAAAAGATTCCTAGATAGGAACGTCTTAGTTAAGTTTAAATTTCTCTATAGAATGTCACTTCTGAAAAATGAATTCTAGCATAGATTAGGTAGGTACCATAAAGTTCCTTTGAAAGTCTTGAAAGTTCTAGGAAACCTACATTTTCCGTAATGTAGATACAAGTTCTCGTATATTTCCACAGCATGAGAGCGCTTCGTGTGTATTGGCGTTATCCGTCGTTGTCTTTATGCGTACAAATATCACCTTCATCGTCGTCAAAAAATTCAATGAAATTCAGAAATTCAAACAAATCTTACACATTCATTTTTTATTATACAAATTCATGATTATTTTTAACTTTATTCAAGATTTACGAAGATAACTCAAGTCAAGTTTGACGTTTCATTTGACATTAAGTTGATCCTTAACAATTAGGCGGCCGTTTTCTGTGTCCTAACTTTAGGAGCTTCTTAACTACTTAGGGCATTCTTAAGTTGTGGTGAAACGTAAAAGTTCCATTTAAGAGTCGCTTAACGATAAGCATTGCCTTAGGAACGTCTTAACGTTTGGTGAAAACGGCCATAAGAATGCCTTTTAAAAAGTTTAAAGTTATGACTATTTATAAGTATTATTTGTTTATTGTATTTCGTAGAAGAGAAGTGGAAATTTCATAACTATGAATAAGGTAATCCGTGGCGGTGCCCGTGATATAGTTTTCTAGGTGTTTTTACGATGTTTGGCGGAGTTCCAAGCAGGAAAGTTGCTCAGTAGTCTCGACGATGTTTACCAACGCACCGCGGATTTCACGGGTAAGTAAGTAAGTAAGTTGCACGACGCGTATTCACAAAGTATTATATTGATCCTGGATGTTAGTCCTTTAAGAATTACCCCACATAGGTACATTTTTAATACTTTTATCATAACTTAAGAGGTTATACCAGTTATACTAAAATAAACAAATACTCTTATGCCCGTTTGCACTAAACTCGGGTTGAGCTTGTCATAGATAAGATACATCTTAGCTTAGAAAAAGCCTAAAACAGCCAAGCTAAAATTTTTGTTTGCACTGACAGACTACTTCGTAAATTAGTCATCACCTTGCTAAAAGAATGAATGAATGAATTCAAATATTAATTGTTTATGGATTTTAAACCTGGCGAGGTAAAGTAGGTCACTGGATATTTTTTTGGTTGAAACTTCTCATTGATTCCTTCGTAAGTTAAAAGGAGACAAAAGCTAAGGCGTTGTCTATTTTATTTGGTAGGAGTAATTCACCGAGAAAAGAAAAAGTCAACTGAGCTCAACTGACAGGAAAACATAAATACAGTGCGCAACCTTTTCTGTTCCGGTGGCCAAAACTAGAACTAACGAGTTTTGTTTTTAATGTCATTTTGCTAATACTTTCATGTTTTGCTGCTAAACATAAGCGCCGCTGTCATGGGAACAGAAAAGATTGTCGATCTGTAATGTTTTTTTTTTAATAAATGATGAATGACGTATGTCACATGTGTTGTGTCTCTATCTAGCAAACAAGAATACAAAAGCCACAAGCTTTTCTGTTCCGGTGACAGCCGTGACACAGGAGTCACTTGCAATACGAAATTAGCTGTCAAACTGGACTGTCGTATGAAAACTGTTTTAGTTCCAAAGATAATCACCGGAACAGAAAAGCTTGTCGCACTACTCTTTGCTCACAATGCCACAGACAATAATCACTGATATAGGTATTTCTTAAGCCTTAGGCGCTCGATATTGGGCCCGTAAGTTAAGAATAGCCAAAAGTGCATTTAAGAATGTCCTAAGGTTAGTGCAAAGCAATTTTTTGTTAAGAATGTCTTAAGTTAGCTAGGAAAAGACTTAGGCGATTTTTAAGTTTAGTGCAAACGGGTGTTAGTTTTATAGTGCGACCAAAATATCTTGAGCATGAAATGTTAATTCGTAGAAAACATTGTAGGTATTGAAAACTATTATCCCTGATTTAATTTTAGACTGTTATTGTTTGTTTCTATCACAAAGTACAGTTCGCAGAATTGTAAAGTTTGGTAATCAAAGTGGTGGAAAATTCTCGACTCCAGCTAAACACTCCTAAAAATTTAGATGACTTCGATATAATACGTTTGTACTTGTTAGCAAACATGCGATCGGTCTTGAGACCATAAGCAAATGGTTTGGGTTTTAATGCAGACGTGTAGGCATGCCTTTCCAGTGTCAGGCTGCCTTTGTGTCTTGCTAACTGGTATAGTTATTGTATGCTGTCCCAAGGATGCAGTCTTTTCAGGCGTCTTGTTTGCAATGGTTCAATAAGACACTGGGCCAGTTTGTTCTTATGAATACCAATTCGATCTTTATACGAACTAATGCCATTGGCTATGTGCTGTTTGACGGTTGGTATATTCAGATACTCATGGACTTCTTCCATTTTTGTGAACCATGGGGCATTCACTAGTGTTTTGAGCACACTGTTCTGAAATCTTTGCAGAATTCCTATATTCGACGTTTTTGCAGTAAAATGTTTAGCTGGAGTCATGAATTTTCCACCACTTTGATTATCAAACTTTACAATTCTGCAAACTGTACTTTGTGATAAACCTGAAACAAACAAAAAAAGTCTAAAATTAAATCAGGGATAATAGCGAAAATATTAAACAACTATAACTACGAATTAATATTTCATGCTCAAGATTTTTTGGTCGCACTATAAAATTACAAGTATTTGTTTATTTTAGTATAACCATATTGTATTATTTTGACCATAATATTTTATTGTATAAAGGGCAATGGGCAAATTGGTAGCCTACGCGGCCACTTCAAAAAATAGTCTCATTTCTTAGATTTTTCTATTCTCTTAAAAAAGTTTGTATGGGCACAAAGTACTGTATCCACAGTTTCTGAAATACTCAGAAAAAAAAGCCAAATTTAATTTCGTTTATTTAATTTAGGTTTGTTTCAACACTTATGAACGTCAATGAAGCTACGCCATCGGTTCACAAATCCTACGGCAGGAGACCTTGTAACGAGAAGAACCGGCAAGAAACTCGCCATGGGCTATTTTTTACTCCCTGTTTTAATTTATACAGAGTCGTCAAATTTGAAAAGTGACCTTTACATAATAGTAAGGTTACTTTCCATCACAATACAGAATACCGCTTAAAGTAAGTACAATTTTGCTTATTACCTACCTAAAACAGTAAACAATTTTCAACTAAACGAGGAATCAAATAGTTTAATGGACGCACTAATCTTAATCTTATTTACATTATATTATAGGATTAATAAAAAGGAAACTGCAAGCTGCGCCGTATATTCAAATCTATAAGTATTAACAAATAAAAGGAATTTTTGAATAAATATTCAGTACTTACAACAATAAATAGAAAAAAATTGCTGTTACTGTAAGACACGAGTACTTACCAAAGTTACTATGAGATACACCAGCTCGCTAACAAAACTATATTACGAGTATAATACTATTATAAACCATATCCCGAACACCTTTAACACAAGTTGACACGAGCAGACCCACCCCACTTGCAGTACCCGTTCACGAGCATGACGCATGAGCCAGCCAAATCGCTTCGTTCAACCATATTTTAGGTAACGTAACGACCCGACTCACACGACACCACCGCAGGAATATTTAGAGAATGTAGAAAAGAAAGATCTTTTAAATGAATAAATTCTTTAACCATTTATAACTGTTTCCAAACTGAAAATACAAAAAGAAACTTTCATAGTAGTAAACATGATCAGGTATCTGTATAGATTGAACGACGACGCCCACTGCTGGGCATAGGCCTCCCCCAAGGATCTGGGGGGTTCCGTAGCCGAATGGCAAAAAACGGAACCCTTATAGATTCGTCATGTCTGTCTGTCTGTCTGTCCGTTTGTCCGTCCGTACGTATGTCACAGCCACTTTATTCCAAAACTATAAAAACTACACAGTTGAAACTTGGTAGTTAAATGTATTCTGTTAACCGCTTTACGATTTTTATACAAAAATTACAAATATAAAAAAATTAAGGGAGACTCCCCATACATGGAACTAAAACCGAAATATATTTTTTTAATCAAACATATTATTATTCGTGTGGGGTATCTATAGATATGTCTTTAAAAATGACATGCAAGTTTCTCAAACCATTTTTGCTCAGAGTCTACCTTTTGAAAGAGAGAACCTTCTAAAATGGTAAAATGTGTAACTTTTAAAGTAAAAGAGTGAAAAATCTAGAAAAAATTAATGCTATAGATCTTAATAAAAACTTTCAACGAAAATTGGTTTGAACGAGATATAGTAAGCACTTTTTGAGATATAAAATACTACATATTCAAAAACCGCAAAACACTATGAAAAACAAAGTTATATTTTGCTGACGAAAAATTATAGTGGAATTTTGGCTAGGTATAACCAATCGGTACAGTAAGTGGGTACGGAACCCTTCATGAGCGAGTCCAACTCGCACTTGGCCGATTTTTTCTAGTAATAGGTTTATATTAAGTCTTTTAGGCTATTTTCTATTTATACTCAAACGCTATTTTAGTTTTCCCAATAGGTACTACTCGCAGTGTCAACCATTCTTATGTTAATATTCTTGAATAATAGCATCGAAGGCTAAGACACAGTTTATCCATTTTTTCCATACAGCAGTAAGAAAACATCAAGGCAAAGTTAAAAATATTTAAAAAACCACGCTGGCAGCCAACTTTTTTTTTGTGGGCCGGTTTTGATGTAACTCGGTTTTACTACTATTTTGGAAAGAAAACAGTAACGCAATGTTAAAAATATTAAAAAACCAAGATGGTGGCCAACTTTTTTGTGGGCCGATTTTGATGATACTGACTGACAGACAGACAAAAACATTGCGTTACTCTTTTCTTGTCAAAATGATACTTAAAACAGAGTTCCATCAAAATCGGCCCACAAAAAAAACGCGCCATCTTGAATATTTTTTGTATTTTTAAGATTGCGTTACTGTTTTCTTGACAAAATAATACTAAAAACCAAGTTTCATCAAAATCGGCCCACAAACAAAAAAGTTGGCAGCCAACTTGATTTTTTATTTTATTAACCTGGCGTTGCTGTTTTCTTGTCAAAATAGTACTAGAAATCAAGTTTCATAAAAATTGACCCACAAACAAAAAAATTGGCCGCCATCTTGGATTTTTTATATTTTTAGAAGTGCGTTGTTGTTTTTTTGTCAAAATAGTACTAGAAATCGAGTTTCATCAAAATCGGCTTACTAACAAATAAGTTGGCCGCCATCTTAGATTTTTTAATAATTTTAACATTGCGTTGCTATTTTCTTGTTAAAATAGTACCAAAACCCGAGTTTCATCAAAATAAGCCCACAAACAAAAAAGTTGGCCGCCATCTTGGATTTTTTTATATTTTTAGCAGTGCGTTGTTGTTTTCTTGTCAAAATAGTACTAGAAATAGAGTTTCATCAGAATCGGCCAACAAACAAATAATTTGGCGGCCATCTTGGATTTTTATCATTTTTGACATTGCGTTGCTATTTTCCTGTCAAAATAGTACCAAAACCCGAGTTTGATAAAAATCAGCCTACAAACAAAAAAGTTGGCCGCCATCTTGGATTTTTTTATATTTTTAGCAGTGCGTTGTTGTTTTCTTTTCAAAATAGTACTAGAAATCGAGTTTTATCAAAATCGGCCCACAAACAAAAAAGTTGGCCGCCATCTTGGATTTTTTTATATTTTTAGCAGTGCGTTGTTGTTTTTTTGTCAAAATAGTACTAGAAATCGAGTTTCATCAAAATCGGCTTACCAACAAATAAGTTGGCCACCATCTTGGATTTTTTAATATTTTTAACATTGCGTTGCTATTTTCCTGTTAAAATAGTACCAAAACCCGAGTTTCATCAAAATAAGCCCACAAACAAAAAAGTTGGCCGCCATCTTGGATTTTTTTATATTTTTAGCAGTGTGTTGTTGTTTTTTTGTCAAAATAGTACTAGAAATCGAGTTTCATCAGAATCGGCCCACAAACAAAAAAGTTGGCCGCCATCTTGGATTTTTTTATATTTTTAGCAGTGCGTTGTTGTTTTCTTGTCAAAATAGTACTAGAAATAGAGTTTCATCAGAATCGGCCAACAAACAAAAAATTTGGCCGCCATCTTGAATTTTTATCATTTTTGACATTACGTTGCTTTTTTCCTGTCAAAATAGTACCAAAACCCGAGTTTGATAAAAATCAGCCCACAAACAAAAAAGTTGGCCGCCATCTTGGATTTTTTATGTTTTTAGCAGTGCGTTGTTGTTTTCTTTTCAAAATAGTACTAGAAATCCAGTTTCATCAGAATCGGCCAACAAACAAAAAATTTGGCCGCCATCTTGGATTTTTATCATTTTTGACATTGCGTTGCTATTTTCCTGTCAAAATAGTACAAAAACCCGAGTTTGATAAAAATCAGCCCACAAACAAAAAAGTTGGCCGCCATCTTGGATTTTTTATTATTTTTTACATTCCGTTGCTATTTTTCTGTCAAAATAGTACCAAAAACCGAGTTTCATTAAAAACAGCCCACAAACAAAAAAGTTGGCCGCCATCTTTGTTTTTTTTTTATTTTTAGCAGTGCGTTGTTGTTTTCTTTTCAAAATAGTACTAGGAATCGAGTTTTATCAAAATCGGCCCACAAACAAAAAAGTCGGCCGCCATCTTGGATTTTTGAATATTTTAACATTGCGTTGCTATTTTCTTGTCAAAATAGTACCAAAACCTGAATTGCAATAAAAAAATAAAATAAAAATAGTTTGTTATAAAACTTAAATAATTATATGATCTTTCTAATTATGTTTTATTTTACAAAAAACTTATTTTTAATACAGTTGCTCAAAAAGTGGCGTATTGCAGGGACGTATAGCGTTCGGGATTCGGGCTATTACACACTCGAACCTTTTTCTTTACCTTTCCCGAACTCGTACGTTTTCTTTCCCAACTGTCAAAATATTGTCTATTAAAAAGAAAAATCCAACCACGAAGTTTTTACTAAAAAAAAATCATTGAAGTTTTTATGATTCATGCAAATCTTTCTAAAAAGAAGCTACTAATTTGTTTCAATATCAGATTTAAAAGTAATTTTAATTATACATTAAACTAATATTAGTATCGGCCAAATTAAATTTATGAATATAAAAAATACATAAAATTGGCTGTATGACCACAGATTACTTAATATGGTATGACGTGCACTATTTACCATAGTATCTGCTTAGAGGAGTTTGCGCAAGTAAGTGAAAAGAAAATGAGGGACCTTATTTCTTAATTTTCTAAATTAGTTTTTTCTGGTTTTTATTGTGGTAGGTACTTAGTATGGTGGAATTAGTGCAATAATGTGGCTTTAATGGAAAACGATGTGGTAAAAGAGAGAAATAAGGAAAGGCGCTCCTGTAGGATTCGGATTGCTTTTGTTAGGTTTCATTTAATTTCATCTCATTTAATTTATTTTTCATCTCATATCAATAAAAAAAAATCTACTGAAGCCTTGGCTGTATGATCATAGTTTCCTTTGCCAACCCAGAATGAGTGAAGAAAACAAAAAAAAAGTCTCTGCTTATATTCTTTTACGATTAGTTGAGTTTATTGTGTTTTATTATTTTATTAAATTGCTTAATTTTTTCGCAACTGTATTAAAAATAGTTGTTCAGTACACGTGCGGAACCGTCATTGCAACTTGTTCCGACTGTAGACATTTGTCGGAACTCTTTGCAATGACAGGCTTTCCGTACTTGTAATGAAATCTACTATTTTGTGACAAGCTTTTTTGCTGGCCTTACTTTAATATTGTACTGTCATCCATACCAAACCTATATGCAAAATTTCAGCTCAATTTCAATTTCAAATTTAGCTCGTAAGATTTGACCCGAACGGACATACATACCTACATACATACACTGCAAGTTAAATAAAAGCTTGTAAAAAATCACATCCGCAATTAAAGTATCAATAATTTTACTCCGGCTAGTCTGCGCACAATACGCAGCAAACTTTTTTGAAATTTAGATAATAAGATGCGAATTTGTGTAATAAATACAATAACAAGCCTATGTTCCTCTCCAGGCTACAAAGTATCTAGATTCCAAATTTCAGCCAAATCCGTTCAGCTGTTTTGGCGTGATCGAGTAACAAACAACATCCAAACATCTAAACTTTCACATAATCAATTTAATTAGGAAGTAGGATGAATTGCCGCCGCGCGGCAACGCGCCGCGTCTATCCATCCTTTTCACGCCCGGTAACTCCGTCTCTCTCGCACACCGACTGGCCATGCGGACGCTCCGTCAAGGTCACGCGTAATTTGGATTTTGAATAAGTTACTTTATTACTTTGCGGTGATTGTGCATTTATTTATATTTTGAGGAATCTTTCTCATGTTATCAGGGGATTATGATTTTTTTATATATAAAATAAATATGTTAATGGAAATCTTACATAAAAACTGAAGTGACTTTAATGTATAACCGACTTAACGCAAAAAAACCAAAGGTTCCGAGAAAGTCACCTAGGTGAAAACTTAAAATAGGTTCGAGGTTTTTATTTATAGTGTATTAGTAGTAAAATCTCTGAAAGTGCGATTTTGTAAGTCTCATTTTTTACGTCGTGACTGAAAAAACGTTGTAATGTGCAGAATATTGTGCTCACGTCAGGGATTACTTGCCTAACATAATTTAAAGGGTATCCATAGATTATAATAAAATATTCACCTAAAGTGCCTTTTTTGTCTAATTATAAACGGCCAAAACACAACTTTAGGTATTTCTCTCGAACGGACACCAGTATACCTACAAAATCACGATGAGTGCTCAAAATAAAGGCAATATTATTATTTAAAAATAAATTTATTAAAGGTGCCATTAATGTGACCCCAAACTTTATTTTGACTGGACTATAACCACACTCCTATTTAAAATTAAAATAGAACGCTATACTTTTTACTTCGACATATTTTTGACCGTCATGTTTAAAACAAACAAATTTCACAACCTTTGATCAGCTTTTCCCGCAAAAACAGAATTTTGGAATAGGTCACTATAATGGTAAAGGTGCGATCTAGCTATAATTTATTTTGAAGATCGCAATTTCTGATGTGGAACCATAGCAGTCCAGCCAAACTATGAGAGATATAAAAATACCGTTTTAAGGAAAATTGTTAAACGTGATGAGCATTTTTTATTGACGTACAAAGTTTGAAGGTCTGGTACACCTGATGTGGAACCCTAGCAGCCAGATTAAACTATATGAGATACAGACATAGCTTCTTAAGAAAAGTTGTTTAACGTCATGGACATTTTCTATTGACGGAAAAATATCGAAGGTCTGGTACTCCTGATTTGGAACCCTTGCAGCCCAGCTTAACTATAAGAGATACAAATACAGCATCTTAAGAGAAGTTGTTCAGCGTGATAAGTATTTTCTTTTGACATACAATATATACTAATATTATAAATGTGAAAGTGTGTTTGTTTGTATGTCCGTCTTTCACGTCAAAACGGAGCAACGGATCGACCTGTTTTTTTTTAGTATGTGGATAGTTTAGGAGCTAGAGAGTCCCATGCTAATTTTATCCCGGAAAAATATCACATTCCCTCGGAAAAACGTCGTGTAGTACACGCGGCAAAACCATGGGCGGAAGGTTATGTGATATAAATTTTTAAATGTGTTAATACGTAGGTACTGTTTATGTAATATACACGGTATTTTATTATCACACCGGATATTTTTAGGGATTATTTTACTCATGAAAACAAACAACTTTTATTATTGGACCAACACTGAAATCGCGAAAAAATATCAGCTGTTCCATACATTTTGATTTAATATTTTTGCACTTTTGTATGGAATAGCTGTTTTTTTGCGATTTTAGTGTTGGTCCCATAATAAAAATTGTTTGTTTTCATGAGCAGAATAATCCTTTTAATTTTATCCGGGGTGATAAAAAAAATACCGTGTATATTAAGTAAATAAATAAAATAATTCATACTTATTATAAAACTGTATGCGATTCTATTCAGGGGGCTACCGGCTAAAAATTATGGGTATGGAAATGGGCTTCATTAGACATTTGAAGCCCATATTATGCCCTTGAAGCACAAAATATTGGCATCAAATGTCAAATGAAGCCCATGTCCATATCCATATTTTTTGCCAGTACAGGGGCTGTATACATTGAAAAGAAATAGAAAAAAATACCACCAAGGGTCTTCTTAAACGGAACAGATACCAAAAATATAGTTTTTGAATTTTTGGTCTGTCTGTCTGTTGTCCACGTTTCAGGCATAAACTACTGAACGGATTTTAATAAAACTTTTTTGTTATATAGCTATTAGTTGTCGCCAACTTATAGGTAGGCTATAATTTATTTAGAAGATCGAAATGGCCGATGTGGAACAGTGGAACCATAGCAGTCCAGCCAAACTATGAGAGATATAAAAATACCGTCTTATGGAAAATTGTTAAATGTGATGAGCATTTTCTATTGACGTACAAAGTTTGAAGGTCTTGGTACCCCTGCCTGGCTAGCATTACCATCATTATATCACGCGATATGATATAGCACGTCTTGCTGTCTTGCTTCCACCTTAGTGGGGTAGGTAAGCAAGACAGCATGACGTGCTATATCATATCGCATGATAAAAGCCGTTCATGCTAGGCCAGCTGATGTGGAACCCTAGCAGCCAGGTTAAACTATATGAGATAGCATCTTAAGAGAAGTTGTTCAGCGTAATAAGTTCTTTCTTTTGACATACTGTTTGTATTGTTTGTATATCCGTCTTTCACGTCAAAACGGAGCAACGGATCGGCGTGTTTTTTTAGTAAGTATGTGGATATTTTAGGAGCTAGAGAGTGACAAAGACTAATTGATATCCCAGGAAAATATAACTTTCCTTCGAGATAACGTCGTGTAGTACAGGCTGGCGAAACCGCGGGTGGAAGGCTATGTGAAATATTTTTTTAATGTGTTAATATGTATCATAGCGCTAAACTAATATATATAAAATAAATACACAAAAAAACGAAAAAGTTATTAGCTAAAAAAATGAAAAATGCTGCCGAAAGTCACTATTCCACGCGAACGAAGTCGCGGGCACAGCTAGTATGTTGATTATGCCTCGAAATTTATCCATAGCCGAGAGAACTCAAATAATCGCACTTCGCAATGATGGATTCGATATTAGTGAGATTTCTAGAGAATTAAATGTGTCTTATGGTTCAGAGATGATGGAAACGCAACTAAAGAACAGCAGAAGCACTGCAAGGGCACTGCAATGAGGTATGGGAGGAAACCCATGAGTCTGACATCTGCTCGAGGCTGGTGGGCTCAATGAGGGATCGACTCCGAGAAGTCATAGAGGCAGATGGCGGCTACACAAGATTTAAACATTTAATTTTTTTTAAGTGACTTTCCATGTGAAAAATAATATTTTTAAAAACCAAATAATTAGCATTTTCACTACCGCTTCTTGTTACAACCCTTGTCCCGTCCTTTTCTAATCTAATCTAAATCTAATGATTATGGATATCATTGGGGGAGGCCTTCGTTTAGCAGTGGACATCCATTTATGCAAGGTGTTAAACCAGGCGACTAAAAATTAATAGGTTGAGCGACTAAAAATACTAAGTGAGCAGCGGAAAAATAGGTTTAGGTTAGGTTATATTGGCGACTAAGTCGCTCACCTACTAATTTTAGTACCCTTAAATGTTTTTTAGTCGATCGGTTAATTACTTTCCTTACTAAAATACCCCTAAATACTGAAATTGGTAATTCATTATCGATAACTGAACAACTTTCCTAAGGAACATTAGGGCGGTTTCAGATTAGCGTTTTATACGCGCGTATAAGCTCGTTTTCGGAAGCGCAATGTAGGCGCGTATAGTATAGGCGCGCCTTTTGCCACACGCGCGACTCGTACGAGCGTTGACGTGCTTGTATGCTTGTATAAAAGCGAGCCATACGCTAATCAAGCGCAAGGTTCGAGCGAACACGCCGAAATATGCCCGTTTACGCGCGTTCAGTTTTTTGAAGTCCGTATTGTGGTTCGCGTGAAAGCGCGTATGCCGAAACGACCGTATACGCGCAGAAAAAACGCCAGTTTGGAACCACCCTTATACCGCAATATTAGAATTTTATGTTGTTGATGAGAATCAATATTCGACGATTCAAAATTCGAAAAACTAATTCGCGAAGTGTCATAAAATTCAAGCAAAGGAAAATCAACCTTGTTGTTAGTTGACGAACAAACGAACTTCACCCTTACGGTGGTAGACCACATATTTGGCCGACTGTACAGTACGCAGGTTTTTTTTGTGCTGAGTCAGCGCCGTTTAGCGTCACACCATGTAACCGCCTCTGTGGTCTAGTGGTACACACCACCGGTCTTAGACCCAGAGGTCCCGGGTTCGATTCCCAGTGGGGGTATATATTTTATTGTATTCGGTTTGGTTGGTGGTAGGACTTGTTCTAAGTCCGCCTGGCTAGCTACCACCATCTTATCTAAGTCTGACGCCATAACAACAATGTTTACAGCATTGGAAATGTACATTCGAAACAAATGAATGAATTTTGCTAATAACTTGTTTAAAAACGTCAACACTATAAAGTTCATTGTCAGTGTCAACAAGTTCGAACTTCGATATTGGAAAATGAACTTATGGTCATGATACATTTGGTTCTATTATACCTACGTGTGTTTTTGTGTTTTTCTATATTTTACAATTTACTTTGTGAATTATAAGTTCTTTTTTATCTTTTGTGTTCTTTTTTCAGTTTGTGGCTTTTCGCTTGTGGCATTTTTAGCTCCCTGCTTTCGCTCTTGTTATTTTAGGAATCGTTCTTGTTCATGGTAAGTGACCCTAAAAACTAGTAAGTATACCAAAAACTGGAACAACTGGCATTCCGCGATGTCTGTGCGAGTCTAATGGGAACACGGCCTAAACAGAGAAGGCGTGGAATAATGACGTCAGCCAAAAAGTAATTCCGCCGATGACGTCGCATGTTCTGGCCAGTCACCAAGATGATAATTAACTGTTTTGTTCCTTTAACCTTTGTGGTGGTGATAAAACATTTTAGCGCTCTACGAACCTTGTTTGGGTTTCTGTGAACTTCGCCAGTACTTTCGGGGAAGCTTGCTGGTATTGTTTTTTTTTTTAATTTTGATTCGTGGAAGTGCGTGGTCTAGGTTAAATGACACTTACCGAACGCCGAAATAGTTTGATGATACTTTGTAGGTCTTTAATTTTTTAATGAAATCAGCATATAGTAGGCATTCTTCGTAAAGGCTCGTCATTAAGAAGGCCTGTGCGGATACTAAAATGGGTGATGATACATGCATGAAAATAACTGAAACAAAATAAAACACATAGACGCTGTAAGGAAGGTTATTAGTCTGTGGGCAGACAGTATGAAATATTTACTTTGTATTTGTGTGCAAACCTTTTTATAGTGCTGTTTTATTCGAAATCATTGACAGTGAACAGACTAAAAAAAAGGTTCGCGTGAGCTTAGTTTGACACATTCTGTGACTAGTGATCAGGCTCTTCAATCTTCACCTATCGCTACTGGCAATCGTAGGAAAGCTATACTATCAGTTCTAGAAGTCAGCAATACTATTAACGTCACGAAGAGCTTCCGTCGTTTAGATTTAGCAGTATTGTAATTCAGTACTTCCATAAAACTATTTCAGAGGGCGTTCAAAAGATGCTAAATTCAGTTTGCACTAACTATCTTAGATAATGATAGCGCTCAGGGGGCTTTTAATTGTAGTGGTGTTATTTTTGCGACGTTCCACATGAATTCTTACGATTTGGTAGATTTTGTAATTATCAGAGTCATATAAACAATTAAGTCAAAATCCCAAATTCAAGATACATAAAAGAATTTTCAACTATTTATAAAGAATAGGAAATTATTACGATGTGATAGGTGTTTTTGTCTGTTATTTACTCAAAGTAAAGGCGTTTCTATAATATTTCATTACGGTATGAAATTATTTTAGAAAAATGGCAACACTAAACTAAACCGTCATTGCGCGCGGTCATTCAAAATTGTTTTGATTGATAGTTTTGGTGCAGTGAATTTCTATCTTAAATTTATATTAATTCCCTGTGTCTTCTGTCGAGTTGAGAGTTTTCTCCTCCTAATAGTGCGGCTAGACAGAGACTCGTGGTTTAGTTTTAACTTTGGATTGAGACAGGACTTCAGGCATTATGTCGATGTCTAGGAAAAAGTGTTGTGTTCCTGGGTGTTCAGATTCAGCAAGTAAGTAAAGACCAAACTTTTCTTCAATTAACGCTCAAAACAACCAACCAACAACAAACCAACCTCTCCCTCTATATTTCTAACTTTATACTTTATGTATTGCAATAATTATTTGTGATGAATTATTTTTTATTTTTCAGGTTCGCATCGAACTATGCTATTATTCCCGAATTCAGCTAAAGATACGGAGCGTTTTAATGCCGATTTAATAGGCTAAGTAACATTGCAGGGCCTATTCTTAATTTGCCCAGGTTAGTTTTCATCGAACATTTGTTTTACAATTACTTACAAATATAGGTAAAAATATTGCATTTTCTATCCTTATTATTAAATGAGATTAAATTTATTGACCGGTTGGTTTCATCTTATCATCATTTTTATAGATCCAGTCAGTATAGTAACTCAACCAGTCAACCAACCAACCTTGCCGGCCAGAGAAAAGGCTGTGGAATTCAATAAAGGTATTTTTCATTTTTATTCCTCTCTGTTACTTATAGCTAATTAAATTATAAGTAAATAATAATTATCAAATGCTAGATTTTTATTTTATGTTCAGATTTATGTCTTAAAATTAACCCTTGTATTTATTTTATTTTAGAATTCCAGAGAAAGAAAGGTTCAGTTGCTTTCAAAGAGCATAATTAATAATAATAACTCCCGAAGACAATAAATTGCATAAGGTTTTAACATTACTTAAAAAAATATAATGAAGGTGAAATTTGCAAGCCAAATCTTTAGCAGGACTATTGCAACAAATATGGGACACCTTGCAGGTAATCTTGTGTAACACACTTAAGATTTTATGTTGGTTATTATAATAATATAATAGGTATTTATCATCATATCAGATTATCTCCGAACGGACAACGATTTCAGTCAAGTGACGATAGTTTGATCGTTCTCGGATTCAGTATAGAGTTGAATGGCAGTGCGCGCACTGACGATTAAAAATCGACCGATCAAACTATCGGCCGATAGTTGTTCGATCAAACTATCGCCAATCGCACAGCACAACTATCGGCCGGGTAGAAGGACCAGTGAGCGTGCGCACTGCATTCAACTAAACTATCGCCCATCTATCGGCCGACAGTTTAATCATGGTTTAATCACGATCGTCTTACGATCCCGACTAAACTATCGGTCGACTAAAAATCACAAGTGCCCGCGTTGGCTCTAAACATTGTTCGTCTTTGTAATACCTATCCAACGACACCAACTCATTGCTATTGGTACTAGCACAGCCTTAATACTACTGTGGTACTAGTCTATATAATTTGTGGCTATTGGGTCGGAAACCCAAAACGCCCTCCTTCTAAGAAATTATATTTTCATGTTTAAAAAGAGGTGTTTTTTGTTTTTCAGATAAAGTAATTCTGCCTAAAGAGTGTAATGCAACAGCAAAATCGTAAAATGGAAGTTTCATTAAGAAAAAATTGCAACGCCTCTCCTCGGACCCGTCACGCCAAAATCACAGCACAGCACCATAAAGTGTGGCACGATCACGATGCTAAAATTAAGTTAAAAAAAATGAAATTTGACGATGTTACTACAGGTAAATCTGAGATTGTACCTACATTTATGAAAATTTTGTGTGTATGTAAGAAAGCATCGTAATTCGTTTATAAAGGGAAGTGATGTTCATAATTTAAATACAAGAATTAAGAATAAGCTTGCTGTTCCAAGATTAGGTCGGTATTATAGAACAACACTCAAGTGGAGATCTCTTCTCAAGTAGTTAGAAAGGGATGCAAATACATGCAACGAATACATTCATCACTTGCCAACTATACTTGAGAAGAAATCTCCACTTGAGTGTCGTTTATAATACGGACCTCATTGAAAAAACTAGAGGCTCGTTTTTGGGGAAAGGCAGACTTCTATAATAAAGGTCCACAAGATGTAATTGAATTTTTTCATGTTTATTATGTTTGGGTATGAGAACATATTTCTCTTAAATGTTATTTAATAATATTGTATAACCTGTGTAACATTTTATCTTATCTTATCTTATCTTGTGCATATGCTTTATGCAAATTGTTGTAATTTTAACGACATAAGTTTTTTTTGTAAACTTCGTTACGAAACTGGCAAGTTTATTGCGCCTGTGTTTCAGTTAAAAAAGTCTTGAATGCGGTAGGAAAATGTTAACGATTCACAAGTACCTACATGTGTATTATTTTTATGTGAATAAATATGTTTTTGATCTTTTCATCTTATCTTTATGTTTTCATTTTCAAACTAAGAATTAATAATTAGCTATCCTTGTTGTTGTTTAAAGTCATCCAACTGAACAAAGGAAATCTGCTAAAAATTAATAATTCTTAGTATAATGCCCCTTCTAAGTAAAAATAGTACAAATCATTAAAAACTAAATAGGCTATACGTGCGTATCCATAGGTAGTACGTAGTAGTCCCAAAAAACAAATAAAGAGGGCGCTAGGTCCAAACAAAATAGTTGCCATTTTTAGCCGCCGAGAGAGGTCTCTATTTCCGTATATACAAAGGTACTTTGTGGATTACTTTCTCTGTGCGAGTCGCCGCGTGAACATTAATAACTAAATGTAAAGTAAATCTATTTTTATTGAAACTAATTCAGTGCACTTCAAGCTTTCATTTCATAGTCAAAAGATATTGCTCAGAGTATAGCGCTCGTCCCTCTGATCTTATAGTACATACCTACCTACAACGCGATTATTTGTATTTTTTATCAATCAATTAGATTGCAATAAAGTTTAAGTAAAATCTTTAAAATTTTCCCTGTTTAGAACAGACCAAAGAGCTACGCAACGCTAAGCAACTTTCGTAATGGTCGGTTACGGGATGGTTGACAAAAACTTTTCATCTCTAGCTTCTCCGTGCTTCGGAAGGCACGAAGCCATTGGTCTCGGCTGCATTTGCAGTCGTTAATACACACTAATCCGCACGGGGCCCGAGTGGTGGGTCATTCCCATTCTACCCATCCATAAGGAAGATCAGTGCCCCAGCAGTGGGGACATTAAATGGCTGGTGATGATGAGATGAACAGGGAGCCTACCATCAACTATAAGAAAGCGATTCAAAACTGGTGCGTTCGAGAATATGTTTCTAAAATGAATTGCTTTATTTCGTAGCATGACCTTATAAAAACTGAATCGCAAATGAATTGAGAAAGAGAAAGAGAGAAAGAGAAACATTTATTGACTATACACACAATAATATTAAAAGCAAAGAAGTACAGGTGTACAGCCAACTAGGCCCCACCTCAGCATAGTATTGCAACAGTAAAAAAAAAGTATACTGTTGCAATTGCAACGCTCTCTGTTACGCTGGAATTGCTGAATGTGAATGAACGAAAGATTTGTGTCCTTATTTCTTCTACCCGTCTCTTTCACTCGATTCTGTCATGTGAGAGTGAGAGGGACGGGCATAGCTTGCAGGTGTCATGTTAGCTCGACCCCCTTTAATATACTATATCTATGAGCTCGACCGAGCTATAAGTCAAATAAGAGTTCATGACAGCTAGCGACTGTGAAATGTCGCTGAATCACTTGTCATAGACGCAATAGAATCTCGTTACCAATTAAGCTGTCGTGGTACGTATGCGAAGTAGATCAGTTTAGGTCCTAAACAAATCCGCAATAAGAGTTGATGATGGGCACCCAGATCAAGATATTTGGTAAAAATTCCAACTATCATTAACAAAACATTGTTTTTCGCCCTACGAGTAAAACGTAGGTAACTGTTGATACCGGCTCATTAGCAATAACGAACTATTTAGCTTGTTTAAACATTGAATTAATTACGAGAGCGTTGTCTGCGAATAACAATGAACCTCATTAGGAATGCTGCGATGAGCGATAGGACAAGGTGAGCGAGGAACATTTAGTAAATAAATAACTGAGAACATTGCAAACAAAAACAACAAGATTATATTGATACCTACAGATAATAGGTCTTTACATATGAAATTGCCGTTTTTTTCTTTTGTACATATAACTTAACAACTTTTATAATATTAGAAATATATAATTTCTTTGATATTGCGTTACATTAAGACCGTATCGAGCAACTTTTGATAATTTAATAACCACGATATTTGATTATTTACATAGAAAAAACTTATTCCGAAAGTTACGACTATTTTTGTTTCCAGAATTTCGTACTTTATTAGTTGTAACTTAGTAAAAAAAAATTTTTTTCTCTTAACGTATGTGTCATTTAGTAGTTAAAATGTCCATAAATACGTGTGTAAAATTTTGTAAGTTTACATAATATTAGTCGTTAAATAATAACAAAAACGTTAGTATGGAAAAAAAATTATTACAGAAATCTCCATACAAAACGGCAATTTCATAGGTAAAGACCTATTATATCTACGTAGCCAAAGACAGAATCCATCAAAGGTTTGACATATCTCGACCCATGTTTCTAGGAGAAAGTTGTTCACTTATCCATTCTGAGTCGATCCTAAAAATGTATGCACTTATAAAAAAAAACCTGTATAATGTACATATACATATGACCGATTCTTAATGTAGGTGGTAAGTACCTACTTATTTTACGAAGGTACCTATATGCTTCTCCCGTGTTACGTACCGTAATCATTTGCCATCATCATGATCAGCATTACTAGCATTCTCGGTCAATCAAGTGTCATTCCACCTTGCAGGTACCAGTTACTCATTAGCTAAAACAGTCAAATTGCGGTGAGAGCACAGGGATAGGAGAAGCGAGAACTGAGAAGTATAGTATAATTATATAATAGTAAAGTATAAGTATATAATAACAGATATTGAATACTCTATACTTCATACAAATTATAAAGATGAAACATTTAAATTTCTGTTTTTTTGTAATGCATTTTTTCAAAAACTACTAGACCGGTTTTAAAAAATCATTTACCAGTAGAAAGCTACATAATTTCCGAATAACATACACAATATTTACAATATGCCCACTAGAAATCACACAAGAAAGACCGCGGGAAGCTACTACACTCCATTCAGCGAAGCAAAAGACTTTTAGTAAACAAGTTTTTTTATAAATTACTTTTACGTTTTTCGCATTCACAACACAATACAATTGTTATTATTGAAAATGAAGTATTAGAACGGCATAAATTAATGGACGGCGTAAATTAGCTACGGAGTCGCTCAGCAACTCCGATTAGTTACGATTAGATACGAAACTTCGCACTATTGTTTTTCACGTCATCAATCGTATAACATCGAGAATAAATTATAATACATACTGCGAAGTGCAAATTTCGCGACTATATATTTCTAATAAGTAATTTAAAATCCCTTATGAAAATGTTTTTTTTTATCTACATCGTGGTAGCACTTAGCCTTCATCACACGATGTTAAGTGGTGATAAGGCTGGTAAGGTGATAAGGTGGAAGCGTACTACTCCCGGAAACCTCAGTCACCGAGGAACTGGTTATCTTATCTCTAACTGCCGGAAAACAATAATGCTGAAAACATCATTGTTATGGCGTCAAACAAAAACGAGAAACTCTTCCCCCCGGACCGCGGTTGCGAATAGTTGTCTTCATAATTCTACGCTTTTTTCTAAAATTATTATAAAACTCATTTTCGTGCGAAAAATAATAACAAAATAATAGGAGTGCATAAGTCATAAGGAGTGCGCGCGCGCCTACCACCCAAAGCCGCCGTATCACCGCATTCACCGCGCTGCGACAACTGTGAGTGAGACAATACAATACCTCTACGAGTGTGCGAGCAGCTCATCCGCCCCTAGCGTCCCAACACACAGCCATCTCTATCGTCTTCTACAAGCCATGCGCATAAAGTTGGCAACGTCTTTTTAAGTGAACCGATTTGACACCGTTTGCACCATTTGACAGGTAAACAGCGAGTAAACCTCGAGTAATGAATCCTATGGAGATGGCATATCTTCTATACATCTATACAAATAAATAAAATGTAACATATGTTTGTAACATTAAATAACCGCTTTTTACCACGTGCATATGACTAAATATACGATACATATACCAAAATGACATGTTTTTCAATTTTTGTCTGTCTGTCTGTCTGTTTGTTCCGGCTAATCTCTGAAACGGCTGGACCGATTTTGACGAACCGATTAATACGACAATTAGAAGTAGTTTAAAATTGAATTCTAAGATTTTCTTACATTGTGACTTAGTTACAGGTGACGCCAATAAAAGTGTGGTAAAAAGCACTACAACTGAACTACAATTGAAACACTATTGAGACACGATTGTGACTTAACGTTAGCAGACTTGGCCCCCTGTTTTATTGTTCAGACGTCCGCGTCGAATTTATTTTTGATATTTTTATAACATAGCTTAGCGACAGACATCTAGTGACAGAAAAATATAGTGAAACTTGTATTCATAATGCTGCGGCTACATTAGCGGCCGCTAATTCGTGCGAGTTGTCGCGCTAAAATTAACGTTGTCGGGCATACGCGATGTTCTTGTCTACATTAGCGGGCGAAGCTTCGTGTTGCGTTGTCGCGCTAAGTATGCCACCTCCATAGGATTTAGTACCTACTCAGAGGAGTAAACCGGTTCACAGCTTGTTGCCGTTCCGTATCATAGCATGGCTTGTAGAAGACGATAGAGACGGCTGTGCCCAACACCCTCCGTACGCCACCCGCCGCGCACCGCAGCCGCTTCCCACCGCATCACCCGCCGCCCGCCCGCCGCCGCGCCGCGCCGTCGACCGTCGTCCTTCGTCATAACAAGCCGAGCTCCGCACGACGACTACGTCAAGCTTATGCGTTCCTGGTAGCCTGCGCTCGCACAGCGGAGCAAGTAAAACGTTCGTATTTTTAGTGAGCATCAGGACGGCGGGTGTACTTCTCAGATTAGCTTAAATTTATTGCAGATATTTGGTACCTTCTGTGTACCTTTACGTACCTCTTTTAAAAATCTATGTACCTCCGTATTTACTAAGATATTCAAATCGCTAGGTACACCCGCGGACCTGACGTCAGGTCCGCGGGTGTATTTTTAACCAATGAGTGTATCGTAGTGAATTTGTGTATAGATTTGGTACTTTCTGTGTACCTGCAGAAACATGTATTAGACTTCCATAATTCAATAAGGTATCGAAGATATTCAATACAATAGGTACACCCGCCAACCTGACGCTAGGTTTTTTTTGAAACCGATGAGTGTATCGTAATGGTTTTGAGTATAGATTTGGTATCTTCTGTGTACCTGCAGATACATGTATTAGACGTCCACAATTCGATAAGGTATAGAAAATATTGAAAACAATAGTTTACCCGCCATCCTGATGTCAGTATGGTGCATGCACACTGGTTCCATATTGTAAAATTAGGGACTTAGGTTGCACGTTTTTTTAGCAACCACAATTTGATATCCAAGGAAATTAAATATATGTGTGGAGTTTCTACACCATCGGCAAACCGCAGATAAGTTATTGATCTCTATGTTTACCTGGGTCAGTTAAGTTCCTCGTACATTACCAAGTTTGATAATCGGCTTTCTACAAGGAAAAATAGTTCTTCCTAACTTACCCAGTCTTTGTCTTACCTAGTAGAAAACCGTAATTTTATTTAGTTTTCTACGAAGATTTTTTTCTTCTTCTTAGCTTACCCAGTTATCAGAAGAGATTTTTTTTTGTCCTCGTAGAAAGCTGTGAGTTCAATCACAGCTTTGCACGTGTTGTTCTACGAAGAAGAATTTTCCCTTTGTAGCCATTAGATCAGATAGACCTAATAATTATTCATTTTTATTATTGAAAAATGGAAAATGAAGTATTTAGAAAAAATCGACCCGTTTTACAACCAGCTCCGATGGGATTCGAACCCACAACCTTTCGCTTTCCGGGCGACTGCTCTAACCACTGAGCTACGGAGTCGTTACGAGAAGCGTCGGATTTATCCAATACTTCTTACGCGCTGTATAGTCAGCGTTAATTTCATCAATGTGGAGATATTACTACCCTCACACGCGAAAGAAATGCCTTTCCAGGTGTTTGGCAATCGCTAAAGATGAAATTAATATTGCAAGTTATTAAAATTTTTACTTTTTTGCATTTACAATGCAATTTCTATTAAGTATTGAAAAATGGAAAATGAAGTATTTAGAAAAATCGACCCGTCTCACAACCAGCTCTGATGGGGTTCGAACCCACGACCTTTCGACGGTTGGTTGGATGGTCTAATTATTTAAGTAAAACTTAATCTAAGTAATTATTCGGTCTATCAGATCTATTGGCTAAGTAGGAAAAATTCTTTTTCTGAGAACTACACATACACGTATCACGTACAAAGCTGTGATTTAATTCACAGCTTTCTACGAGGACAAAAAAAATCTTCTCTGATAACTGGGTAAGCTAAGAAGAAAAAAAAACTTCGTAGAAAACTAAATGAAATTACGGTTTTCTACTAGGAAAAAAAATCCTATTTGAAAACCGGGTAAGCTAGGAAGAATTATTTTTACTTGTAGAAAGCCAGTTATCAAACTTGGTAATGTACGACGAATAAGGGAGTCGAACTTCGAGAAAGAGATCTCTCAACGAACCCAGCTTCGGGAAGCTACGGCATATATTCGCATACAAACCGTCCGTTCACTATGAATCTTATAGGAAGGCTCAAGATCACCCAGCGGGCAATCGTTACGGAGATCCTTGGGAGGCCTATGCACAACACAACAGTCATAACGTCGACATTAAAAATAAATTTATTAAATATTCGTCTATGTTTCAAAAGTAACACCTATCGTTTTTAAAGACTTATCTATAGACTCCCCACAAGAATAGGTTTGATGAAGAAAACAATTGTTTCAGTTCCATTCATGTATCCCCTTAATTTTTTATTTTTTTTATTCTCGTATTAAATTGTAAAGCGGTTTACAGAAAACATCTACCTACCACGTTTCAAGTGTGTAGTCTTAAAAGTCTTGGAACAAAGTGGCTGTGACTGTGACATCTTTAATCCAAGCAAGAGTAGTTATATGGCGATCCACCGACCAGACAATGAGCTAGAAGCGTCTAAATACAGGTTGTGAAAATTATGATTTTGATGTGACAATTGTATTCAATAAGTATCTTTAAAAACTATTTACTAAATTGCTGTTTTTTTTTTAAAAACTATACCTACCTTGTTTCTAAGTATTCCGCAAGTTTTAAAATGGTTGGTTTCAAGGAAAACTTTTTATACGCAACAATTATTGTTTTTTTATTTTCTATACCTTTTACTAGTCAATTAATGATACAAAAATACATTTTACCCATTTTGATCATTAGTTTTGTTTTAAGAGGCTGTGTGTGTGACGTCTAAAAATCACCTTTTGAAAATTCACCTAACAAGTTGTAAATATGTATCAAACGAGTAAGTTTCGCATAACCTAAAATTTCATAATGATTGGTTTTAAGGAAAACTTTTTATACGCATTTGATTGCGCGTATTCACAAGTGCGGCACGTTATACCACCCGCGAAGCGAAGAGTTATTAATCTATGATACCACCATAGTTAAGAACATTTTTCGTATGTAAGTTCTTTTTTTATCCTTGTAACACGTAACAAATTAAATAGTTTTAGTTCATTTTATGTACCTTTTATTCGTCAATTAATGATTTAAAAATACATTTAAAGCATTTTGATCATTAGGTTTGTTTTAAGAGGTTGTGAGGTTGTGACGTCTAAAATCACCCTTTGAAAATCCACCCAACAAGTTGTAAATATGTAACATAAGTTTCGCATAATCTTAGTTCATAATGATGGTTTTAAGGAGAACTTGTTATACGCATTTAATTGTGCGCATTTACGAGTGTGAGACGTCATAGTTAAGGGTATTTTCGTAACTCATTTATTTTTTCCGCGTAACACGTAAGAAAAATATTTTTAGATCATTTTCTGTACCTTTTATTTGTCAATTAATGATACAAAAATTCATGTTATTTTAAATTGTTACTTTTTTGCATTTTCAATGCAATTTTTATTATTAAAAAATTGAAAATGAAGTATTTAGAAAAATTGAGTGTGTTGTGAGAGGGGTCGATTTTTTCTTCATTTTCAATTTTTCAACAAAAATACATTTAAAGCATCTTGATCATTAGTTTTGTTTTAAGAGGCTGTGTCGTCTAAAAATCACCCTTTGAAAATCCACCCAACAACTTGTAAATATGTAACACGACGATCTCCGAGGCTAATTGATGTACGCACCGGTTTTTAGGGTTCCGCTATCTCTGGATGTCCCGACTCTTGAGTTCGATTTGTACATCATTATTTGATTACAAATATAATAAAAGTGATTGCGCAATTATACATTTTGTCGTCTCTTGGAAACCTTTACCCTTGAACATTGGTCTGCAGGTACACAAACCGTACCAAATCTATACCCAGAGTGTAAGTTTACCAATGCAAACGTTACTATCTCGTTTAAATTTGAATTGTATCTAAGCCTTATTTCTTGAAAATAAAGTACAATCTATCTGTCAAAATTGCACCATAGTCCCTATTTTTACAATATGGAACCAGTGTGCGCCATCCTGTCACCAGGGCCCTGTTAAACGAAACTTACAAGTCTACAATTATGTAAAAAGGGACTAATTTGTAGACTTGTAATACAAGACGTGCTGTTTAACCAAACTTACAAATAATATGAAAGAATTTTACAGCATAAAATCTTACATATTTGTAAAGTCTAATTGATGATTAAACGAACTTACCTTAGTGACGTTCTATCACAATGGGAGAGTTTCCTACAGTAATTTTTCTATGTAACTGTAACACAACCACCTTTTTTCAGCATATTATGGCAAAGGGTTCGTTCATTTAGCCTAAAAACACCTCCCACCTCACCTCCGGTTCAGAGGCTCCTTGCAACTTTTTTTTTTTTACAAATACAAATTCTTTATTTGCCAAAAAATAGGGTGGTACAGTTTTGATGTTACTTTGTTTCAATTTGTGTTCAACTTTTTGTTGATATTCGGAAACGATATTCGTATGGTGATGTCAGACTATATTCTTTGCGATTTTCTACTACGTTCTAGTTCGTTTACTTCTTCAGATCTTTTATCAAACCCTTAATGACATTTTTGGTACGAATTGTTGCACCTAGATTGTATATTCTGAACTAATCTGAAAAAGTTAGGTCGCTATGGTTGGGTAGCGCCATCTAGTACAATTTTCTGAACTAACGATGAAACGTCAAAAGAAACTCTCATTATACGAAGGCTTCATCCGAAGAGATTAGAGTACACATGTAGTTCCCCGTAACGACTCGCTAGTCACACAATAGAGTTAAAAGATATTTAAAAAACCAAAAACAAAGAATTTTGAAATTTATAAGGTAAGAGATCTGGTATCCCCGAAAACCGCCATCTTGTCGTTACACCCTTACTTCATTTTCCATTTTTCTATTATAAAAATTGCATTGTGAATGCAAAAAACTTAAAATTAAAATAATAAAAAATTTGATTTAAATTTAAAGTTTTGCCTTGTTTCTCGCAATGTGTTATGACCAACAACGAGTTATTTTTATTTTATTTTATTTACTTCTTTATCTTCAGCTTTTGCAAACAAAATCTTAAGTGTAATGGAATGGAGTAATGGAAATTTGAAGTATAAAAAATATCAACAGTTATAAAAGTGATATTATAGGACTCAGTCAGTCTACGCAAAGGACAACGCAACCCAGTATTAGTGCAACAAGCCCTAATGACAAATAAAGTTTCACCACGAACCTTACGTTGGTTGACAGATCGAGGAACAGCGTAATGTATCCCATCGGTTAGGCCAATACAATCAAATTTGTAATTAACAATACTATACAATACACTAACTTCTAGATACTTGCGTCGGTTCTCTAAGGACAATATATTATATTTTCTGCACAATTGAGAATACGACAAATAATGCCTTAATAGTTGAAAGAGAAAGAGTATTAGTTGTGAAAACTTATTGTCTAAGGCTTCCATCACACTGCCTCCGGTTTCCCCACTACCGGACGGAGATGCGGCGTGATTTGTCATACACTGCGGGTTTTATATGCACATCAAGATTCTACAGAGATAGATAAGAAGCGCACTACCACAAACCGGAGCGGTGTGCAGTGCAGTGTGAGAAACTCCTTACACAGGGTAGACAATTTTAAACGGCATTCAAATAATTTATATTTTGACGTATTAATGGGTATGGTATGGGAGGGTGGGTTCTAGTCTCTTCGGATGAAGCCTTCGTATAATTGTGATGTGATAGAACGTCACTAAGGTAAGATCGTATAATCATCGATTATACTTTATGCTTCATCCTCGAGATTAGAGAACACAATGTGTAGACTTTGAGAGTGACCGAAATTTTAATTATTTGAATGAAATGGTAGTATAGTTTTTAATAAACACTGTTTACCATGACACTAATTCTTGCAGTGATATAACAACTTGTAAAGTACAGTAGAAAATCATATAAATGAAAACATATAAAATACCTACACCATGTATTTCTGTTTTATTTTTATTTCTGTTTTATTATAAACTAGCTTTCCGCCCGCGGCTTCGCCCGCGTGGACTACATGACGTTATCCCGCGGGAATATGATATTTTTTCGTGATAAAAAGTAGCCTATGTTCCTCTCCAGGCTACAAAGTATCTGTCTCCCAAATTTCAGCCAAATCCATTCAGCCGTTTTGGCATGATTGAGAAACAAAAATACAAACATCCAAACTTTCACATTTATATTAAGTAGGATAGGATAGGAAGTAAGATTTAGTGTTGTGGCTACAAACTGCAACACGATTCTTTCATTTTTTCTAAATACTTCATTTTCCATTTTTCGGTAATAAAAATTGCATTGTGAATGTAAAAAAACTAAAAATTAAAGTATCTTTCATTTTTTTCTCATCATCAAGCAAGATTGAAGAAATCTCTTCTAATTTCCCATTGTTAATGCAGAAAACATAATTAATGATACTCTACTGTACTGTAACTGTTTTTAACTGTACTTAACTATACTTGGCTTTACTTGGCTGTACTTATAGGAAAAATGTGATAGTAAAAAACTACGAGCCCCATAAGTAGCTTTCAGGCGGGATTCGCGCCTCCGGGAATCCGGCCCGATGCTCTCACCAACTAAGCTACCGAAAGGCTTACACGACTCGTCGAATTTTGCTATCACTTGTTACGCTGTAGGCCATAATTGACTGTACTTGACTGTACTTGACTGTACTTGACTGTACTTGACTGGACTTGACTGAACTTGACGGTACTTGACTGTACTTGACTGTACTTGACTGTACTTGACTGTACTTGACTGTACTTGACTGTACTTGACTGTACTTGACTGTACTTGACTGTACTTGACTGTACTTGACTGTACTTGACTGTACTTGACTGTACTTGACTGTACTTGACTGTACTTGACTGTACTTGACTGTACTTGACTGTACTTGACTGTACTTGACTGTACTTGACTGTACTTGACTGTACTTGACTGTACTTGACTGTACTTGACTGTACTTGACTGTACTTGACTGTACTTGACTGTACTTGACTGTACTTGACTGTACTTGACTGTACTTGACTGTACTTGACTGTACTTGACTGTACTTGACTGTACTTGACTGTACTTGACTGTACTTGACTGTACTTGACTGTACTTGACTGTACTTGACTGTACTTGACTGTACTTGACTGTACTTGACTGTACTTGACTGTACTTGACTGTGCTTGACTGTGCTTGACTGTACTTGACTGTACTTGACTGTACTTGACTGTACTTGACTGTACTTGACTGTACTTGACTGTACTAGACTGTACTTGACTGTACTTGACTGTACTTGACTGTACTTGACTGTACTTGACTTTACTTGACTGTACTTGACTGTACTTGACTGTTCTTGACTGTACTTGACTGTACTTGACTGTACTTGACTGTACTTGACTGTACTTGACTGTACTTGACTGTACTTGACTGTACTTGACTTTACTTGACTGTACTTGACTGTACTTGACTGTACTTGACTGTACTTGACTGTACTTGACTGTTCTTGACTGCACTTGACTGAACTTGACTGTACTTGACTGTACTTGACTGTAGTTGACTATACTTGACTGTACTTGACTGTACTTGACTGTACTTTACTTTATCAACCAAGTTTCTTCTGTAAAAAACTGTAAAAAAAATAAATTTGTAAGAAATATTTTTTACTAGCTTTCCGCCCGCGGCTTC
Organism: Crambus lathoniellus; assembly: GCA_949710035.1. NCBI lineage: Eukaryota > Metazoa > Arthropoda > Insecta > Lepidoptera > Crambidae > Crambus > Crambus lathoniellus. The sequence goes on along the minus strand of OX453314.1, from coordinate 22,370,233 downwards.
GCTCGCGTGGACTACACGACGTTATCCCGCGGGAATGTGACTTTTTTTGGGATAAAAAGTAGTCTATGTTCCTTTCCAGGCTACAAAGTATCTGTATCCCAAATTTCAGCCAAATCCGTTCAGCCGTTTTGGCGTGATTGAGTAACCAAACCAAACCAAACATCTAAACTTTCACATTTATAATATTAGTAGGATTTGCCTTCAGTGAATATTCCGATGATTAGTTACGTGTTACCTACATTATAAAGTTAGAAGTTTTTCTTAAACTTGTAAAATAAAATAGTATCATAAACCTTAGAACTGTCTTGTCTTTGAAAACTCTTTAAAGTACCTAACTAAATCCAACTAGTGATCTATCTGTAATTTTATTTTATTTGCCCTCAGTGAATATTCCGATGATTACCGTGTTACATTAAGAAGTTGAAAGTTTTCTAAAACTTGTAAAATAAAATAGTATCAACCTTAGAACTGTTTTATCCTATGAGTAATAATATTTATCCAAAGTCCGCAGCTACCGATGAGTTGATCAAAATCTTACAAAGTTAAAAAACCGAATAATAGCAGTGGCTATGGACATTTAAAATTTAAAGATTCTAACAATATAATGGGTGTCCCAGAGTTACGGGGCATGACATGAAGAGAAAGTACTCTACAAATGATCACGCACAATTGTGATGACCACATCTACTGTGTTCCACAGTTTATTGAAACGAAGGTTTCTCATGCAAAATTAAGTAAATTAAGCTAGTCCTACCTTACTAGAAAATAGTGTCCGTAATCCAGGGGGGCTGAACGTTGTCTCGCCGGCGCGCGCCTGGCAAAACGATCTCCACACAACCCCCGATGGGATACTCTTACAGCTAACACTCTTATACTACACAATGCCCTAATAGGCAGCTAAAACTTTCCCGGCGCTTTTCAAAGCGAACACACACGGGTCACAAGTCCGTACCCGGACCGGGCGCTCCTAGGTGCAAAAACGCTCGAGATCTCGGTCACGATACGGGTAGGTAACTGGCGCGGCACGTCGCTACAGAAACACACAAACTTGCCTCACGGCTGCTTACGGCCAACTGAGCGCGAGTTGCGCGGACGGTGGTTGGCGGCGCACCCACGAATGAACGTGAATGGATGAATCACGCGCGGCGTGAACATCCCCCCGTCCCGGACAGTAGCAAACTGTCCGCCAACTCAATCTAAGGGCAGGCGAGAGAGGGTAGCGATCGCTCGCTTCAAAACAGAGTCCCCCACCAGGACCTCGGCAAACCTGGGCACACCATCCGACCCCGGATGAAGCTGAACAATGCGTCCTAAACGCCAGCGGAGGGGCGGCAGGTTTGGATCCTTTACCAACACGAGGTCTCCAGTCTTGGGTGGGGTCGTCCTATCCGACCACTTAACGCGTTGCTGCAAAATGTGCAAATACTCCAGATGCCAACGGCGCCAAAAACTCTGCGTAAGCTGCTGGAGCAATTCAAATCGCGAGAGCCGTCCGGAAGGCACTTCGGAATAAGGATATTCCGGCAAGGCGTTAAGCGGTCTGCCAATCAAAAAATGGCCCGGCGTAAGGGCCTCTAAATCATTCGCGTCCGAAGACAACGGACACAACGGACGCGAGTTGAGGACCGCCTCAACCTTACAAAATACGGTCGCGAGTTCCTCAAACGTGAGGACCGTCTCCCCAATAACGCGACGAAGGTGAGTTTTAGCGGCCTTTACAGTTGCTTCAAAAATCCCTCCCCAGTGGGGGCAGGATGGCGGGGAGTACTGCCATCGTACCCCTCTGCGAGAGAGTGTGGATCCGATCTCAAAATTATTCCTATCCAAAAATTCACAAACTTCCTTTAAATACCTATCGGTGCCCTTGAAATTGGTTCCACAATCGGACCTGATTAACGACGGCATTCCGCGGCGAGACACAAAACGATTCAACGTGGCTACAAAGGCTTCTGTGGTGAGGGCACTAACCACCTCCAGGTGGACCGCTTTAGTGGCCAAACAAACAAATACACACAAGTAAGCCTTTTCCGTTCTAGCATTACGAAGCCGCGATGTCTTAACGGTAAATGGCCCCGCAAAATCCGTTCCAACTCCTGAGAAGGGCATCGATTCGTTCACTCGATCGGCAGGCAAATCACCCATCTGGGGCTGCATCGTATCGGCGCGCAAACGATAACACGGGAGACAACGAAAAATAACGGATCGGATTATTCTCCGCGCTGACAAAATCCAGAACTCTCGTTGGAGGAGCGCGGTCAAAGCATTACAACCGGCATGAGCATTCTTTACATGTCGGTCTGTAATCAACAGTCTAACTAACGGTCCATCCTTGGGGAGCAACAAAGGGTGGCGTGATCCGTACGGCAGGTTGGCATGTCTGAGCCTACCTCCGACACGCAGCAATCCGGTACTGTCCAAGAAGGGATTCAACCGCACCAAGGGTCCCTTCAACTTGGGCTTACTTGAGCGCAGGGCTTTCAGCTCCGGTTCAAACTCTCGCTGTTGCGTCACTCGCAACCAATGCAACAGGGCGTCTTGCCGCTCTTGTGGGGCGAGGACCGGAGACAACGATTTCTCCTGAGGCTGGCGACAATTTCGCACAAAGCGCCTCATCCAAGCAGTCACGCCGAGCAACTTATCAAGAGAACTGTAGCGGTCTAACAAAAACTCCATCTGCGGAGCCGCCACCGTCTCCACGGCGTGAACACGCATGCCTAGGTCTGGGACTCTGGCCACAGCCGGGGTGGCAGGCCATGAGCGCTCAGGCCGTAACAACCATGATGGACTCCACCATAGGTGGTGGTCCACTAACTCAGGCGCCTCGCAGCCGCGGGAGGCACAATCTGCGGGGTTCAATTCGCCCGGTACGTGGCGCCAAATCAACGGGGCCTTTGAAGTCTGAATTTGTGAGACCCGGTTGGCCACAAAAACCTCAAGGGTGTGGACTGAACTCTTCAGCCAACAAAGGACGACCTGGCTGTCAGACCACGCAAATATCGACTCCAAGTCGACACCGTTTCCCAAGGTGTCGGCAACATGATTGAGTAGCCGTACTAAGAGAGTGGCGCCGGACAACTCCAACTTCGGAATGGTTAGCCTAGTCCGAAGGGGGGCGACCTTACTCTTGGCCGTAACTAAGTGTACGGCGACAACGCCTGCTGCATCCACCGTTCGGATGTAAACGGCTGCCGCGTATCCGCTTTCGGACGCGTCACAAAAGCCGTGCAGGGAGGCTTTAAACTTTCCCGAAGGCAGCATTTGCCTCGGTATACAAACCCGATTGACGTCGGGTAGGGATGACACGAACCTCACCCACTCTCGTAGGAGGCTACCAGAGAGGGGCTCATCCCATGACAATTCCGCAGCCCAGAGCTCCTGTAGGAAGCACTTCATCGAAAACACTACAGGGCTGAGCCAACCGTTCGGATCAAAGGTACGGGCTACAGTAGACAGCACCGTGCGTTTAGTCCAGACCTTTGGGTCTGGCAGTTCCAATCTATATGTGAACAAATCCGGGACTGGTCGATACTGGACTCCCAAAACAGACAGCATGTCTGGAGTCTCCGGATTTTCAAAGAGGAGCGGCTCTTGCTGGTGGTCCTTAGGCAAATCTGCCAATAGGTCCGGTGAGTTAGACAGCCACTTCCGCAACTCATAGCCACCAGCCCTCAAGAGCGCAATCAGCTCATCACGTAAGACGAGAGCCTCATCTAAGCTCGAGGCCCCCGTGCAGATATCGTCGACAAATAAGGCCCCCCCCCCTCAATAAGAGCAGATGCCCGGGGATAGCGTAGCCGTTCGCGCTCTGCGAGCTCCAAAAGCGAACGGATCGCCACAAAGGGGCTCGACCGCAAACCATAAGTGTTGGTGTTCAGCTCGTAAGCCAACATCGGATCGTGAGGATCCTCACGCCAAAGGATGAGCTGGTATCGTCTATCCTCCGGGTGAATCACGGTCTGTCTGAACATCATGCGGATATCGGCCACAAAGACGACAGCGTGCCGGCGGAAGTTGGTCAAAACATCACAGACATCGTGATGCAACTTCGGCCCCGCATGCAGACACTGATTCAACGACACTCCGGTTGACGTGGGCGCTGAACCATCAAAGACCACGCGGATCTTCCCATTGGAAGTCTTCAAAACAGCGTGGTGTGGCAGGAAGTAATGTTCCACATTACGCCAGTCCAACTGCGAGATGGACATGTGCCCAAGGTCCAAATACTCCCGCATGAAGTCTATATACTTCTCCTTGAATGCGGGATCCCTGGCCATCCTACGCTCCATGGACAACAATCTCTTCTCGGCCATCGGTCGGGAGCTCCCTAAAGGAGGGCGAACCGCCAAGAAGGGCAAGCGGGTAATCAAGCGACCCGAGAGGAGGCGCCCAGTGTTGTTCTGGTAGAACAATTCGCACTCCTCGGCTAACGGATCCAACCGCTTGGCAGTGGGAGGTTCCTCCACCTCCCAAAACTTTTGGAGAACGTCGGACAAAGTAGAACCGACAATGGTCTGGCGGTCTACCGACGGGGTCTCTGGTGTCTGTGGTACCTTTCCCATCACCACATGACCCAGCGACGAGGACAAGGCGACAAGATCGGCTGTCTGCAAAACTCGCTTGCTTCCACACAGTACACGACCGAGGACATCCGCACCAATCAACAAGTGTATTGGGCCCGGTCGGTGGAAGGAAGGATCAGCCAAAGCCAGTCCAGACGTCAGCTCAATCGTGGATGGCGGCACTCGCACTTGCGGGAGTGGTCCAACCACCTTATCAAATACTATCGCCGAAGCACCGATCTTCGGCCTTGGCGTGAAGTGGGGGGAGAAGGAGAACTCAACTCGACCAATCGGATCAGGGATCCGCGAGCCTCCCACCCCCCGTACCGCTTCGTGATGCGGCACAAGCAAAAGACCCAGCTGTCGGACAAGCCACCTGGACATTATGCACCCCTGGGCACCTGAGTCCAAAAGGGCACGCACCGTGACAACATTGCCCTTAGGTCCCCAAACATTCACGGAGGCTGTTGGCAACAGCACAAGCTCCGGAGGGGTGGTTGGGTCCGACAGGGGCGCCATTAAAAATTTTGGGGGGGTACTTGTCCCCCTCGCGCCTGAGTCGGCGCGCCAAATGTGAGACGCTCGTACCGGGCGAGCGGGTCCCAATCGGGTACATACTGGCCCCGACCAACAGCACTCCTAGGTGCAGGGTAATACCCGTGTGGGGCGTGCCTCGGTACATAGTACCCCAATCGAGGCCTCTCCATTAGGGGGGGGGAGTAGCAAATAGGGCCCGTGCCCATCGCCACCGTGGCGTACTCTTGTGGTACCCCCCTACCCCCGCCACTATAGTTCCCCCTCTCCGGGGGGGACTGAACGGGGGGGCTAAGCCCCGCCGAATCTCTAGGGGACCGGTTCCGGGCTGCCGGGCCCCCGCCCGTGCGCGAGGAATTCGAACCCCGGTCGCTCCCGGCGTCCTTGCGGTCCAAACAAAGGAGGGGGTGATGCCTCCCTCCGCAAAGACGACAATCCTCGGTCTGGGGACACGCCGACTGCATGTGTCCCCCCAAACACCTATAGCACCATTGGCGCTGTTTCGCAACGGCCCTCCGTCCCTCTGGGCGGAGGCCTCTAAATTTGGCACATTCGTGCACCACATGCCTATCTCCCCTGCAATACCTGCACCGCTCACTCGGTGCGGGGGGAGGGGACTGCTGGAAGGCAGCATAGCGATTGGTCGGGCGACGGGGCTGTTCCCTCGCCGCCACCATACGACCAACACCTGGAACCGGGGCGGGCTCCAGGTGGTCCGTCACCCTACATTCGTCCTCCAAAAAACGAAGGAGGTCCGCGAAGGGCGGGAGATACGAGGCGCTGTCGCCTCCGTACCTCTGCTCGAAACGCCCCTTCATTTCAGCGGGCAATTTGGCGAGGACTATGTGCAGCAGTATAAAGGACCACTGATCCACCGGCAGGTCCAATCGCCTTAGGGAGTTGACCGCTGACAGTAGCGGGTTCAGCAACTCCCTCCGTAACAGGTGTACCCGCGTGATTCGCGGGAGGGCCAAAATCGTGGCCACGTGGGTGTCCGCCAGTAACCGGACATTCTGGTACCTGCTAACCAGAAGCTGGCGAGCCACCTGGTAGTTGTCGTCGCTGATGAGCAGGTGCTGGATTACCGCGCTGGCCTCTCCTCGCAGGGAGGAGCGCAAATAGGCCAACTTCTCGCTAGGGGATAAGTCCCGTCGTGAATCCACCAAACTGTCAAACAAATTAATGAAGCCCATCCAGGCTGACAGATCCCCATTAAAAGTGGGAATCTCCAAGGTAGGCAATCGGCCTAGCAACGCCGTCGGGGTAGGTTTGACCTCCCCGCTCAAAACCGGCTCCCCCTTCCGAACAGCCAGGGCCCTCTCAGCCGCCTCCGTGAACTGGTCAGCCAGCTCATAGGCCTGGGCTACATCCTGCTCCAGCTGTTCCGACACGGCATCATCAGCTGGGGGGTTTTCCATATAATACGCGCGACACTCCATGGCGTGGCGCTCCAGGTCTTGCAGCCGAGCTGCCAGCCCGCCATACCGAGCTAGCAACGCGCCTACCCGGTCGGCTCGGTCTATTAATGTGACCGCACAAGCAAGCCAACGCAAAGCTCCTTGGATGCCAGCCCTGGATACGGCGGTCGGATTCGTAGGAGCCATTTATAATCCGTTTAATAAACAAAGCAAACAAAGAAATATAAAAGTGGTAAACATCAACAAAAAAAGCAATAGAAATAGGTCGCGTCACGATAATATAAAACACAATTAAAATTCGGACGACATACACGGACCCTACTATTTTCATAAATTATTAACAACTTACCAATTTCAAGGGCTAACAATATAACGGTATAAACAAAACGTATAGGATTAACGGTATGGCATACCTCGCAAATCAACTACTAAACCGTTATCAACAAACGAAAACAAAACTATTTTTAATAATAATACTCGTAATTTAATACTACTAATAATTAAAACTAGTTCCACTTTTTTAACTAGGCAAGCGGACTCGGAACAAACACTAGTATGTGGTACTAATAAACAACACTTTCGAACGAAACTATTCGTCAAATAAATCTGGACACACAAAAAAAAATATACACATCTAGGCGAGTAAACTCGTATCAAATCACTAGTATGTGGTACTAATAAACACACTTTCGAACGAACTATTCGTCAAATAAATCCGGACACACAAAAAAAAATATACACATCTAGGCGAGTAAACTCGTATCAAAACACTAGTATGTGACAACAATTATATAAGTGTCTATCTATTATCGGATCCACCAAGTGAGAAACATTCGCTTCGAGAATTTACTAGAACAATTTCTAAGTACTTCAAATCGTCTCGGGATCTTCAAATACCCTCGAGATTTCAACAAAAAAAAAAAAAAATTTTTAGGTACGCTTTTTAGGTACGCTTTTTATTTTTACTATGAAATTTTATGTACCTAGTTAATTTTAATATGAAAATTAACTAATTATATCAACTAGGTACGCTCTGCTACCAAAAATATGATCACGCACAATTGTGATGACCACATCTACTGTGTTCCACAGTTTATTGAAACGAAGGTTTCTCATGCAAAATTAAGTAAATTAAGCTAGTCCTACCTTACTAGAAAATAGTGTCCGTAATCCAGGGGGGCTGAACGTTGTCTCGCCGGCGCGCGCCTGGCAAAACGATCTCCACACAACCCCCGATGGGATACTCTTACAGCTAACACTCTTATTATCTCATCAGCTCCCCTCAACTCCTGGGATTCCAGGAGTTATTAAGAGGCAAAGGCGAAAACCACGTGTTTGGTTACACCACGAGGTCAGACTTCCAACCAGTTTTGAGCTGCGCGAAGGCTGCAGGCGGGTTGAGGGCGTCGCGGCGAGTCATCCGACACTTCGAACAAGAAGATCGGACAAGACCAGCCGAACATATTAATACATAAGTTAATTTTTAAAAATTTTGATATTATGTTTCGAAAAGTCTTGGGTAGTTGCCCCCCTTAAATATCCCTCTAATTATAAGCTACTTTTGCTGAAATTTTGTATATCGGTAGATACGTACTTGTCAAATTTCCCCCACTTTTGCCCCAATTTTACCCAGGGGATTACTCGGGAACTATTGGCCGTAGAGCCCCGTGCTTAAAGTCGTTTGAAAGAGCTTGCGGAGTACAATAGGGTCCGCGACATAGATTTAGGTGACGGCAGCCATTTTGGCAGCCATCTTGTTTTGAGGTAAAATTTTTATAATTTTGCTATTTTTAAGATAAGAACTTGCGGTTTAAACTTATATGTAAACCTTAACGTCCCCTACAGCTAGTAGGAAAATAGTTAGATTTTAGCAACATTTTATAAATTTTTTAAATATAAAATTATATATATATATATTATAGTTACCCCTCTCCGACCGCAAAAAGACTCCCTCAGGCAGGACCTGAATTTAAAATATAACTCTTAGACATATTAAATATTTTAATACACAATATACACATTTACATTTTATATATTGATTGACGCGTACCTCCAACAATATGGTGACCGGGCGCTCTCCTACACAACAAAAGCAAGCTGCAAAGAAGGTAGCATCTCCCCCATCCCACCCCCCTCGATCCCCCCCCGCGACAACGTCTGCACAAATGCCGACCTCTCAGACAGAAAAGACCAAAATTACTACAAACGAGTCCCCAAAACACCAGACGGGCAACGTCAGGAGATTGAGCGGCGCCATCAACAAGAGAGGCCAAACCGTAACTGGAGGTGGCCCACTTAATGGCTCCCCTTCGCAAGTAAACGCCCCAAAGACCAGCCAGACACCGGGCAGCCAGGAATCAACAAAGGACATCCTGATTAAAGATGTAGTCGGAAACTTCGCCTCGATATTTAAATCGAAATACGCAAAATTAATGAAGGGAGAAAATCTGGAACACAAACAAAAAATTGAGGACATGGGCATGGGCAGGCTCATATATTCACAGATGGAGTTCCTAAATGAGATTCCCAAAAAGGTAGAAACTTTCCCTGGCATGAAGAAAGATATAAAATCATGGCTGGAAAAAAATGCGGAACAGAACTTGGTTACATCTATGGAAGTAGTGAGAAAGATCCACAGACTGGAAACAGAACTGGCCTTTTATAAAACCAACCAGCCAGCCCCTGTGGACCTGATCACTCAGACTCCGACGGCGATACCCGCTCCACCAGAACAACAAGAAAGAAGACAGAAGACAAACGTCAGGGAAAAAGAAAATGAAGACTTACATAGAAAGGTTGACGAACTCCTCGAAGGAATGCACTTCTTGAAGGAAAGAGTTGGACGGTGTGAGGAGCCGACTGGATATAGTAAAACACCCCCCCTAACCCAACAACAGACGCTCTATTCGGTGGTGGTAACCTCGAAAGATGAGCAGAAAACAGCTGACGAGGTAATGGATAGCATCCGGGAAGTAGTGGATGCAAAGGAGGGGTGGGTTACTGTGACCAAGGTAAGGAAAGCTAAGGACAGAAAGGTTGTAATGAGTTGCCCAACAGCGCAAGAGAGAGACAAGGTCAGGGAAAGGATTGAGAAAGCAGGCAAAGATCTAGTTGCGGAGGAAATGAAAAATAAAAACCCACAAATTATATTAAAGGGAGTAAGAAAGGATCTGAGCGACGAAGACATAAAGAAAGCGATCGTCAACCAAAATGACAAAATATTTAAAGACCTTGGGGAACAGAAAAAACACTTGGAAATAAGGCACAAGAGGAGGGCCAGAAACGTGCATACCCAACATGTGATCCTTACAGTATCACCAGCCGTCTATCAGAGAACCACGAAAGCGGGATACCTTCACCTAGACATGCAAAAAGTCTGGGTGGAGGACCACTCACCACTTATACAGTGTTCCAATTGCTTAGGATACGGACACACGAAGACCTACTGTAAGGAAAGCGAAATGTATTGCGCTCACTGTGGGGAAACAGGGCACATTCTGGTGGACTGCCCTACGTGGAAGAACGGAAGTACAGCCGTCTGTAAGAACTGCAAAGACGCCAAATCTCCGAACATAGACCACAACGCCTTCAACAGATCGTGCCCAGTTAGAGCGAGGTGGGACCGGTTGGCCAGGGCCACCGTAGCTTACCACTGCTAAGGGCACCCCAGTTGTATCACACCGGGCTTTACAAGCAAATCTCCAACGCTCAAAACTAGCGACAGAAGAGTTCTTCATGGAAGCGTTGCGAAGGAAGGCCAAAATAGCGCTCATACAAGAGCCATATGTGGGAGCAAAGCATAATATGAAGAATAGAGCGGGTATGAGACTCTTCCAGGACACTGGACAAGAAACAGTCAAAGCTGCTATAGCCATCCTTGACCCAGATATAAAAGTCAAACAACATCCGGAACTGACAACTAAAAATATCGTGGTTATAGAAGCAACGACCAGTGCCTGGAATATTGTACTTGTCTCAGTCTACTTCGAGCCCAGCCTGCCTATAGATCCCTACCTAGACCATCTAAAAAAGATTGAAAGTAAGCTAGGCGTAAAGAATCTTGTCTTGGGTGGCGATGTTAACGCTAAGAGCTCTTGGTGGGGTAGTAAAGAAACAGACCAACGGGGAGAGGACTTCGCAAGCCTAATCCATGAGATGGACCTGCACGTCATCAACAACGGTAGCCGGCCAACCTTCGATACATATCGAGGGGGGAAAAGATACTCCAGCTGCGTAGACGTGACGGCCTGCTCAACGGACCTACTTAACAACATAGAAAAATGGCAAGTAGTAGACGACCTTACTAGCTCAGATCATAATGGGATACAGTTCGATATAAGACTTGTAAAATCAAAAGGCAAAACAATAGAAAGAACGACAAGGCTTTATAACACCAAGAAAGCAAATTGGACTAAGTTTAAAGACGAGCTATTAAAAAATTTTACAGACAACAGACTCACAAAAGCAAATATAGTAGAAATAAATAATAAGCAAGACATAGAAAAAGCAATAGATAAATATAACACAGCAGTGGAAAAAGCATGCGAAAGCAGTATCCCAAAAAAGAAGAAATATACCATACCTGGTAACCCATGGTACACCGATGAGCTGATTGCGATGAAGAAGGAGGTGGCAACAGCAAAGCGTAGGATCCGTTGTGCAGCACCCGTCCGAAGAGTCGGCGTCGTAGCGGAGTATTTGAAACAGAAGGAAGAATATGAGAAAGCAGCTATGAAGGCTCAAACAGATAGCTGGAAATCCTTCTGTTCGAAACAGGATAGAGAAAGTGTCTGGGACGGCATCTACCGTGTGTTGACAAGGACCACCAACAGGGAAGAGGATGTAAGATTGAGAGACAGGAATGGATTCTTGGATGAGATGGAGTCGGCAAAGCTACTGGCTGAGACATTTTACCCTCAGGACCTAAAGGAACTAGACGGCACAACACACACACGCACCCGAGAACAAGCGGATGTGGCAAACCAAGGAAGTGATACTGATGTACACGACCCGCCCTTTACCACTACGGAACTACGAAATGCCGTCCGTTCCTTTAACCCTAAAAAGGCCCCAGGCTTGGATGGGATCACAGCAGATATCGCTCTAATGGCCATAAACAACAGCATAGAAATATTTTTAGCGCTGCTGAACAAAGCACTGGAACTGGGCTGTTTCCCAGCAGTATGGAAAACCGCAGTTGTGGTAATACTGAAGAAACCGGGAAAAGATGATTATACCCATCCAAAGTCATACAGGCCCATAGGTCTGCTACCAGTCCTGGGTAAAATCTACGAAAAGATGTTGGTGGCTAGACTAAAGCACCACGTCTTACCGGGCATTAGTCCTCACCAATACGGGTTTATGCCCCAAAGAAGTACCGAGGACTCCCTCTATACACTCATGAAGACCATCCGCAACAATCTAAATAACAAAAAGATAACCACATTAGTTTCGCTGGATATAGAGGGAGCTTTTGACAACGCCTGGTGGCCGGCAATAAAAGTTAGACTAGCTCAAGAAAAAATTCCCATTAATATGAGAAAGGTGTTTGGTGACTATATGTCCGAGAGAAAAGTATCTCTGCGCTATGCCGGCGAAGAGGTCAGCAGAGAGACAACCAAGGGCTGCGTACAGGGATCGATAGCGGGACCCATCCTGTGGAATCTTCTTCTTGATCCTCTCCTAAAGGACCTAGCCCGTGACACCATAGTGCAGGCCTTCGCAGACGACATAGTCCTGATTTTCGTCGGTGATACGGCTCAGGAGATCCAAAATCAAGCGAACGCTGCTTTGGCCCGTGTTGAGGAGTGGGGTTTCAGAAACAAGCTAAGGTTTGCTCCGCACAAAACCAACGCGATGACCATAACAAGAAAGATGAAATATGACACACCACGCCTCAGCATGGGCGGGGTAGCCATCGCCAATAAGGCAGAGATAAAGCTCCTGGGCCTTACCATCGACGAAAAACTCACCTTCAACACTCATGTAAGGATGGTGTGTCGCAAAGCAGCCAACATTTACAAACAGCTGATCAGGGCCGCAAAAGTGAGCTGGGGCCTAAACCCCGAAATTATAAGGACCATATACATGGCCGCAGTGGAGCCGGTTATTACGTACGCCGCCTCCGCCTGGTCGTCCGCCGCGGAAAAAATTTCGACCAAGAAGCAACTGAATGCCCTTCAACGCGGGTTTGCGCAAAAAATGTGCAGAGCCTACAGGACCGTTTCCCTTAACTCAGCATTGGTTCTGAGCGGGACGCTCCCTTTAGACCTACGAATTAAAGAAGCTGCAGCTCTTTATGAGGCCAGGAAGGGGGTGCCCCGATCAGAACTAAAGGACAGGGAGGTGGAAAAACCATCCCCAGCCCTGGAGCTCCCACACCCCGCGGAACAGCTTGACCTGGAGCTCAGGTTTCTGGGAGAACCCAACAACCACGAGCCAGACTGCAAAATATTCACCGATGGCAGTAAGATTGAGGGCAGGGTTGGAGCTGCGCTATCAATATGGAATGGCGCACTCGAAACCAAGGCCCTCAAACTTGCACTGCCATCATATTGCACTGTTTACCAGGCTGAGCTCTTGGCCATCTACAAAGCTTCAGGTATAATACTGGGAAGAAAGGAGAGTACTTTTGGAGTTTACAGCGACTCTATGGCGGCTCTCCAAACGGTGACCAACACAACTACCCTCCATCCCCTCGCGGTTAACACAAGAAAGAACCTGAAAAAAGCTTTGGCGCAGAACAAACATGTAGCCTTGTGCTGGGTCAAAGCACATGTGGGAATGGAGGGTAACGAAAGAGCCGATCACCTAGCCAAAGAAGCCGCTCTAAACTCTAAAAAGAAACCCGATTATGATCTATGTCCGGTATCATTCGTCAAGGGTCTCATAAGATGTGCCACTCTCGACGAATGGAACGCGAGATATACACTTGGCTCCACAGCCAAAACAACAAAATTATTTTTTCCCGACGCGGTGGCGGCGTACAAAACTGCGCGAAAAATACGACACAACAAACTGACCACACAAGTCCTTACGGGGCATGGGGGGTTCTCTTACTACCTGCACAGATTCAAGTGTAAGGATAGCTCCGCATGCGCTTGTGACCCTGACACAGATGAAACGGTGATCCACTTGTTGACTGACTGTCCTATCCACCACAGGGAAAGGTATAACATTGAGGCAAAATTAGGAATAGATATTAGGGCGGAAAAACTTAGCAAAATAATTGAAACTGACGCCAGGGATGAATTCCTGGCTTATTGTATTAAAATCGTAGAAATTGTTAATAAAAGAAATGCTAGTTAATAAGATAGATAGTAAAGAGTAGCAATAAGAAATAGTTTTGTATGCTGCGTATACAAGACGACTGTTCTAGACTAAGAAAGATGTAAATAAATTTATACAATAAGATATGTAAATGTGGTAACAATAGAAATATGTAGAAGTAGCCTAAGAAAACATTGTAATCGAATAAATAATAGAAATAAGTAATAATAATATAAGTTCCTCACATTGTAAATAAAATGATTAAAACCGATGCACAGTCATTGCCCCTTAGTACTGTAATAAACAGCAAGAAATAAATAAATAAGATACAAATAAAGCTTACAATAGGCGGGCAGTACCCAGCCCGTTAAAGAATAAAAGACGATGGATGAAAGAGTAGTATGCAGAATGAAAGTGCGAGAAGCAAACACGCGAGAACTGGTATGGAAGAGTAAACAGCTAAAATAGACTCCGATTATGTTGGAGGTACTAGGAAAAAAAAAAAAAAAAAAAAAAAAAAAAAAAAAAAAAAAAAAAAAAACACTCTTATACTACACAATGCCCTAATAGGCAGCTAAAACTTTCCCGGCGCTTTTCAAAGCGAACACACACGGGTCACAAGTCCGTACCCGGACCGGGCGCTCCTAGGTGCAAAAACGCTCGAGATCTCGGTCACGATACGGGTAGGTAACTGGCGCGGCACGTCGCTACAGAAACACACAAACTTGCCTCACGGCTGCTTACGGCCAACTGAGCGCGAGTTGCGCGGACGGTGGTTGGCGGCGCACCCACGAATGAACGTGAATGGATGAATCACGCGCGGCGTGAACAACAAATATCTCTGAAAGGAAACATTCTTTTATTTTTGACAAGAAACAAAACAATGCCTTCTTCTGCACTATGTGTCGACCCCCTAAATCACGGTGACAAAATATGGTACGTGTGAATAGTGTCGATGCAGCTTTTTGCAGTTGCGTTGTCGTTGTGCGAAAAAATGTTGATGTTAGTCCGTTTTCACTAGTAGTTGTGATGTGGTTACGTCGTATGCAATGTGGCCGGCCGCTAGTTTGCAGTGTCGTCGCTGGTGGTTGCTTTGTGATTGGCACTCAAGCGGTCGATAATGACGGCAAAATGTACATTTCGAATACAAAATGCGCCCTGCCCACGTGTTGTGGTTGTAGTACGTGTGGGTTGACACTATAATGAGTTGAAAGAACTATATAAGAACTACATACAAATTAAAATAAATTAAATGTAAGTACATACGTAAATAAGCACAAAAAACGAGATCACGAGACTGATCAAAATCTGAAAAATAGGTGATTTAAGGTGCGACGATTTTTAATAAGGGATCGTGACGTTTTACAAAAACTTTCTTACCATCGAAAATAAATTTTAAAATGTTGCTACAGTTATTCAACTATCTTTATATTATTATTATTCCCTTTATTACATTTTAAATACTTACAAAATTATATTTCTAAACATTAAATTTTTACAATGTATAACACTAAAAAATATAACATTTAAAAATACAAAAATGCTGTTCCCCAACGGTAGCAAGATCAGGGTCCCGGCTACCGATGGTTAAGGATCCAGAAACAGGAACCTTCTCACTATACGGGCCTTGTCCAGAAGTACTGCCTTCTGCATCTGACTTCCGATCCATCCACCTAACGCAAGCCTCTTAAGGTGTTTATCGAGGTTCTTGGCTATCAGCCCATTGGCAGATATGACTATCGGAACAATAATTGCTGAATCAATCAATCAATGTCCCACATGTCAACAATAGCTAAATCAAGATATTTGTTTTCTTTATCTTTTTCAGCTTTCACAAGGTTGTCGTCATGGGGAACAGTGACATCAACAATTATTGCGCGGCATTCGTGTCGATCTATCAATACAATATCAGGCTTATTAGCTACAATAGTCCTTTCTGTAATGATAGATCGATCCCAATATAATGTGGCATGGCTATTTTCAAGGACCTGTTCTGGTGCATACCTGTAGTACGGCACTTCGGATGCCACAAGACTATGTTTCAGAGCAAGTTGTTGGTGTATTATCCTGGCTACTTGGTTATGTCTATGCAAATACTCGCCGTTTGCGAGACGAGAACAACCGGAGATTATATGCCTAAGGGATTCACCCGGACGATGGCACGCTCGGCAAATATCCACTGTGCCATCCCTTAGGATATACTTTCGGTAGTTATTCGTCATCACAACCTCATCCATAATTGCACAGACAAAACCTTCGGTTTCACCAAAAAGATCACCGAAACGGAGCCAGGATACTGAGGGTAATAAATCTACGTCGGGCCCATGGAGAGCCCGGTAGAATCTGCCATGTAACTCCTTGCTTTGCCACACAGTGCTGCGGTCGGACGTACTAAGTACTACAGGTTTGCGCCAGTTTTCTTTTGCTAAAAATAGAGGAGTCAGTCCATTGTCAACAGCAACTACATCTCTATGAGACCCCATATCTACTTGGAGAAAATACTCCCTAAGATTGCATACCTCGCGGTTATGCAATGTCTTAGCATTTAAGAAGCCACGACCACCGCACTTCCGCGGGATATACAATCTCATGGTCGATGAACGTGGGTGATGCATGCGGTGTGCTGTTAGCAATACGTACGAACTTTTCTATCCAGGGCATCCAGTTCAGTTTGAGTCCATTTAAGTATGCCAAAGGAAAACATCAGTACCGGCATGACCCATCCATTGTATGCGCGAACCTTGTTTCCGCCAGACAAAAGACTTTTAAGGACTTTTGAAAGGCGCCCCAAGAAACGCTCACGCAACGACTGTTTCATGTCAGCATCATTGATGCCTAATGCCTGAGACATACCTAAATATTTATAGGTTTCGTTTACGGAGAGAGATCTAAGATTATTATTATTATTATTATCTAAAACAGTTTTCCGTTTTTCGTAGAAGTACTTCAATAGAACGTAAAGAGTGTTTTTGTAAACGTTGCGTCATGCACCCGCGGAGGGGCGCGGGCGATAAAAAACCCTGCTCTCCTCCGTTTTTGAAATCCGAGACGGGCCGCGCATTCAGGTCGTTAAAGGGAGTCGGAGCTTGCAGACGTTCCACGTAAAAATATTTATTTTTAAATAATCTAAAACTCGGCCGTTTATCGATTTTAATATTTTTCTGATATTTTTTAGTCTTGATCTATAGTTTAAATTCTTTATAATGAAACATAATAATATCAATATGATTAAACTTACTCATAGTAGGATTGTAACGTTTGTTAAACAGGGCCCAGGATGGGAAACGGTCAAACTATCGCATTGAATATTTTTGATACCTTATCGAATTGTGGAAGTCTAATACATGTTTCTGCAGGTACACAGAAGGTACCAAATATGTACTCGAAATCATTACGATACACTCATTGGTTTCAGAAAAATCATAACCTCGGGTTGGCGGGTGTACCTATTGTATTGAATATCTTCGATACCTTATCGAATTATGGAAGTCTAATACATGTTTCTGCAGGTACACAGAAGGTACCAAATCTGTACACAAACTCATTACCATACACTCATTGGTTTCAAGTACACCCGCGGACCTGACGTCAGGTCCGCGGGTGTACCTAGCGATTTGAATATCTTAGTAAATACAGAGGTACACAGATTTTTAAAAGAGGTACGTAAAGGTACACAGCAGGTACCAAATATCTGCAATAAATTTAAGCTAATCTGAGAAGTACACCCGCCATCCTGATGCTCACTATTTTTACACAACTTTGTACACTCTTCGTACCGTCTATCGAGTTCAAGTTTTTACTATCATCATGAATACTGTGAACAAGTCTTTCTCAACTCCAAACATTGATGAAGCTGGTAATGAGGCGACTCCTTCAAACTTTATTACACAACGTAATAAAAGATTGAGAGACGAAGACTTGCCCTTTGAATTTTAGACATTCAAAGACGAGATAAGGGAATTATTTACTTCGTTTATTAAAACACAACAAACTCAAATGAAAACTATTATAGATGACTTAAAAGAGATTCAATTAACAAACACTAATATTGATGGCTCTATTGCTCTTCTTACATGTCAAAACGAAGAGTTACGCAATAAAATTGATTCTCTCGAAAGTAAAGCATTGGTTGATCATGAGTATATAACAGTGCTCGAAAACAAAGTTGATGACCTTCAAAGAACTTTGCGGAAATCAAGCATTGAATTAAAAAATGTACCCAGAAATGAAAAAGAAGACAAGGAAGATTTAATAAAAATGTTGCTTACTTTATCGGAAAACATTAATCTACAACTGAAGCGGGACGATATTAAGGATATTTTTAGATTTCACGGCAAAAAGGCATGAAAAATACTCCCATCGTTGTGGAATTTGGGTCTACACTGCTAAAAAACAATTTTATTACACAAACTAAACTATTCAATAGAAAAAACAGTAATAAATTGCAAGCAAAACACCTAGGATTTACCAAAAGCGTAGATACGCCCATATTTGTTTCGGAACAACTGACCCCGAAAGGAGCTCGCCTTTTCTTTCTTGCTCGAGATTTGGTCAAAACCAAGAAATATAAATATTGCTGGACCTCCATTGGCAGAATTTTTGTACGGCAAGATGATAATTCTAGAATAATACAAATAACGAATGAGTCCCAGGTACATCAATTGCTAACTGCATGACTAGATAAAGTTATTATTACTCACTTGTTATTTTTGTTACTTTGTTTTGAAGTTTTGCGCTTGTTCATATTACATTTATGTCTTTATACTAAAGCATTAAGATATTTGGAAACATGTATAACACAAACAAATGTAATACACACATGTACAGACACACATGTAATACAATATTTTTTTATTATAATATTTACACTATACCTTGTTTACTCTAAGCCAAATTCACACACAGACATATGCAACATCGTCCTCAATCTAATTACTTTTACAACATATGGATCTAGTCCCTATAACTCAATAACAAAAAATTTCGACTTTATCTATTTATATAATTCAATAGCACTACAAACACCAACGTACATCTTAAAAGACTATCCAAAAATTAAAGAATTTGCTTATGAATAGTAATTTGAACCAGTTAGAATTAATAGACAACACTGAAATATATAGATCGATAATGTGTAATATAGGAGATTTGAAACATGTAATACAACGTTCTAATAGTAATTTTTCCGTATTAACTCAAAATATTAGAAGTGTTTATAGTAACTATGATGATTTATTTTTTTTATTTTTATTTATTAATTCTTCATGCACAATGTACATAGGCGGACTTAATGCCTCAGGCATTCTCTACCAGTCAACCTTAGGGTGATATGGAGATAGTAAAGTGGTAGGGTGCACAACCAGCATTAAACTTAAAAAAAGGCGAGAGAAATATTAATATATACAACGTAATAAATAAATAAACTTATATAGCTTATAATAAAAGTATAATAAATATTATATATATTACACATATTTATATAATTATAATAAATATATAATATATAATAAATTATACTACATACAATATACATACATATATAAATATATATAGGTACAAATAAAAGATAACGATCAAGATTTAAGAGTTAGCTGCTTGCTCAGTGAGAAATTTTCGTAACTTAGTTTTAAACGAAAACCGACTGGTGGACCTTCTGATGTCTAAAGGAAGCGCATTCCACAGAAGAATTGGGTAAATGAAGAAAGAAGAATGAATAATATCAGATTGATGAGAGGGACAGCTAAGTAACAGATTAGACGAAGAACGAAGGCTTTTATCATGAGTAGTACACAAGTACTGGAAATGTGAAGTTAGATAAAGGGGAGCATTAGGAGAGTTTAAGAGAGAATAAAGAGTGGTCAATGCCCGCATACTTCTGCGCTGTCTAATGGGCAACCATTTAAGAAGGGATCGATGCGCGGACACGTGATCATACTTACGGAGATTGTAGACGAATCGAATGCAGTTATTCAGAAGACGGTCGAGCTTATTGAGTAGATCTGCATTCAGGTCGAGGTAGCACACATCACCATAGTCGATTATAGGAAATATTAAGGTTTGCACAAGCATTGCTTTGATATTCGTCGGTAAAAAGTTTTTGAGGCGGTAAAGGTATCGCAATACTCCAGTAACCTTCCGACTAACACTAGATACTTGAGCTTGCCAGTTTAACCTGCAATCGACACACAAACCAAGATCTTTTACGCTAGAGCTGAGAGGGATGGGAGTACCGTCGAAAACAATCGGACGCAGATTAGTAAGGTCCACCCTGGATATCATACGGGGACTACCCACCAGCATAGCTTGGCATTTGGCAGGATTAACGGCAACACCGTAATTGTCGGACCAACATTTAATATGGTGTAGATCTCTGTTTAGCGCATCGATGGCATTATTAATGTCATCAACACGTGTCTGGGCATGTATCTGTAGGTCGTCAGCATATAGATGATACGAACACTGAAGTTTGAGTGTGATGAAATTAATAAAAATTGAAAAAAGAAGAGGAGAAAGTATGCCGCCTTGGGGAACACCAGTATCTAAATGTAGCCACGATGAGTTTGACTCATCGAACTGTACAGCTTGCTGGCGTTCCCGAAGATAAGTAGAGAACCATTCCAGTGCCTCATCAGAGACCATAAGATGGGACAATATGGAAAGAAGGATGTCGTGACTGACAGTATTAAAGGCATTGGAGAAGTCTATAAGAACCAAACCAGTTACTTGGCCGTCCTCAACAGCTGCCCTAATATCACCAGTCACCTTAAGGAGAGCAGTAGTGGTGCTGTGTCCAGGTCTGAAACCGGACTGCAAAGGATTAAGGAGGGAATTTTGATGGACAAAATGGGAGAATTGCTTGTGAACGCAGGCCTCAAGCACTTTGGACATAAAGGGAAGGATGGAAATTGGACGAAATTGGTTGGGATGAGTTGGATTAGGGACTTTGGGGAGAGGGCGGACAAAGGCTCTTTGCCAAAGTTTAGGGAAAACACCGGAATCAAGGGAAAAGTTAATGATGTGGGTGACAGCGGGTAGAAGGTGTTCCAATAATGTAAGTATCATACGGCGACTTATGCCATCACAACCCACAGCATTGGACTTTATGGAGAGGATAATCTTTTTGATCTCTTCATCGGTCACTGGAGAAAAACGAAACGGGGTTATATTGGGACGCGTTAGACTGCCTATAGAAGCAACAGTACGAGAGGATGCTGTATGATCAAGTTTAGATGAATTAGTGGTGAAGTGGTGATTGAGATCGTTAAGACCAATAGAGTTAGGCAAGTCTAAATGTCGCGATTTGCCTATACCCAGAGTTCCTCCAGATATCGGCAGAAGAGGAGGACGAGATGTTGTTATGAATATGGCGGCGTTTAGCATTGCGTATCATCTGATTACACCTATTTCTTGAAAATATTCCAATTGTCATCTATACGATTTCTTCTAAAATTACGAAAAGCCTTGTCCCGACGCCTCATCGCCATTCGAATGCCAGTGGTCATCCAAGGCGCTGGTGGCCGCTTAAGTCGGATCTTTCTGATGGGCGCATGGACATTGTAAATTGCTAAAACCGTGTCGTTGAATATCTGGACTTTATCATCAACAGAAGTCGCTTTGATTAAAGGGTTCCAGTTAATCTCTAAAGCATCTTCCTCCAATTTGGCGACGTCGATTCGTGCAAAACAACGCCTGTGCAAGACCTTAGGGATAGGTTTGGGGGGTTTCAGGATATAGGACAGGAAAATTAGGTCATGACGGGAAAATCCAGGAGCTATATGTTGACCATGTGATGGGATGAGGGAAGGGTTGGATGTAAGAATTAAGTCGAGCAGTGTGTCCTCACCATTAAGGTTATGGTGAGTGGCTTGTAGAGGCAGGGCATGGAGACTGGCCGACTTAATTGTATCCAGGAGTTTTTGGGACCGATGGGAGTTGGGTACTAGGAGATCGGTATTGAAATCACCCATGATGATGTGGTGTGTATACTCAGAACCTAATGATTCTAAAACCGATTCAAGATCAGTGAAATAGTCAAGAGAAGGGGGACAGTATACCACACCAACGATAACCTTACTGCGCCCTGTTCCAACCTCAAGAAAGAGATACTCAGCAGAACAGCCAGGGCTGGAGGAAGCTACTATTCTGTAGTTCAATGAGCTGAGGATATAAATAGCAACGCCACCCCCACGCCCAGCAACGCGGTCATTCCTAATTAGATTGAAACCTGGGAGGGAATATGCTGAAGATGAAAGATTAGGCTTAAACCAGGATTCGGAGATAAGAACAGCATGTATATTCCTACCAGCGAACACGTCGAGCAATTCATTGAAGTGGCTAGGTACACTTTGAGCGTTGATGTGGCACACGTTAAACAAATTAGAAGAGTGGGAAAAAGTACGACTCAGAAAGTCACCAAGAGTGTCGGTATCGGTTGCGGAGCAAAAACTATCGTTACTGGACGCAGATTCGTCAGCGGAGTAGAACAATTCATCGTCTATATTATCTAAAACCATTAAATATAAAATTATAAATATAAATACAAAGATAAATAAAATAACTAAAATAAATAAGAATAGATACCTTTTTAAAATAAACTAAATTAAGGTTGTGTGTTATTACAAATTATGTATCTCCACACCACCCGCCAGCTTTAACATCAACACATAATTTAAAAAAAGAAAAAAAAACATTCCTAAAAAAGAAAACAAAAAAATAAAACCTAGGTATTTAAAAAAAAAAGATAGCGAAAAGAAAGGAGAGATATGAAAAACTCAAGAATCTCAATCACTAACCTCCACCACCGCACACAGGACAGGATGTCTTCATACAAATGACAGCTAATTTGTGTGGCAGTTTGAAGCGCCACTACTAATGTCCCGAAAACTAATTTTGACATCATCATTACCACAGTCGACATAAGAGCATCACTAATTTACTACTCAACTTATCGGAATTATCCTTTGAAACTGATATTTTAGTATTAACAGAGTGTAGACTAGACCATAGTAAACCAATCCCTAAAATAAGCAACTATACGTCACATCACACCTTACGTAAACTGAATCAAAATGATGGAGTTGTTGTTTACATTAAAAACAATCTAGAAGTACAGGTGACTGAACTGAACTTAACACATGCTTCTGGAATACAAATAACTGGCGAAAACTGCACAATTCTAGGTATTTACCGCTCACCATCAAATTGTAATGCTGATGACTTCATTGATTCAATTAATTCTCATCTTGAAACTATAGCTTCACACAAAAATGTTGTAATTATTGGTGACATAAACATAAATTTAATACCTAAAAGTAATGAAAACTCGTATGAAAGAAACAATCGTCTGAAGTACCTTGAGGTTTTGTCATTGCATGATCTTCAACCAGGTCACAGACTTCCTACAAGAGAAAACAGCTGCCTTGATCATGTTATGATAAAACTTAACAAAACAGACTGCTCTGCTCTTGTAGCTGTCTTGAACACAAGCATTACGGACCACTCAATGGTTTTCTTCAATATCTCTAATTCAAACAAAACTGCACCAAATCTAAAAATTAAATTTAACACTGATTATGAAGCTGCGTATACATCCCTCATAACTACTGATGTTTCACATTTTGCTATGTGTTCTGACCCAAACGTTTTTGCTGATATTTTGATTAACCTCATAAAGACTGCTATTCAATCTAACACCACAATCAAAATAGTTCATAGTAGTAGACGCATTCTTAAGCCCTGGATAACTAATGGTGCTTTAAGATGCATAAGACTAAGAAATGCAATGCAACTTAAACTAAAAAAGGACCCGTTAAATATTGTTTTAAAGATTACTTTCAAACGCTACCGTAACTTTTGTACAAATATTATAAGAAAACTTAAACGTCAATATCATAAAAAACAAATAGAAGATTCGACAAATAACCCTAAGCAATTATGGTGCACTATTAATGAAATATCTCAGTTTAAACCTTCAAAGAGTAAAAATACTGATCTCATTAACTTAAAAACCGATCCTAAAGAATCTGCTAACTCGGTTAACAGGTTCTTTAGCAATGTTGGCAAAACGTTAGCTGAGGAAATTGTCCGTAACAATCCTCATACACATACACTTAGGTTCAATAATCAGAGTTTAATTAATTCTTTTGTCCTCTTAGAAACCGATCCTGAAGAAATTAATTCTATTCTCATGAACCTTGATTCCAATGCGGCCCCTGGATGGGACGGTATTCCAACTAAGTTTCTAAAGCGGTGTAGAAGTTTTGTTGTGCCTCTGATAAGTCAGTTAGCTAATCTTTGCTTTAAAACAGGTACTTTCCCTTCTGCTTTTAAACGCTCAATTGTTACTCCTGTACACAAGGGAGGGGACAGAAACGTTGTCAATAATTATAGACCCATATCAGTTTTGTCGTGTCTATCGAAAATTTTAGAAAAACTGTTAAATATCAGACTATTAAGTTTCCTGACTAAACACAAAATACTTTCCGATAGACAATACGGCTTCCGAAAGGGTAAGTCGACTCAAGACGCTGTAAAGGACATAACAAAGTATATTATTGATAATGTCGACAAAGGGGAAAAATGTCTTACAGTGTTCTTAGACCTGAAAAAAGCCTTTGACACCGTTTCTGTCCCCATCCTTGTGCGTAGACTCGAGAGCATAGGAATAAGAGGTACGTCACTTGCCATATTTCAAAATTACCTTCTCGAAAGGAAACAGAGCGTTAAAATAGATAATACAATCAGTGATGAAGAAGCTACTGACTACGGCGTTCCTCAAGGTTCTGTGCTTGGCCCAACGCTATTATTAATTTATATCAATCAGTTATGTAACCTTCAACATAGTGGTGGTCAGATATTCTGTTACGCGGATGACACAGCGGTTGTGTTTTCTGGACAGTCTTGGTTAGATGTACAAGCAAAAGCTGAGATGGGGCTAGCTAAGATTGCTGACTGGCTGAACGGAAATCTGTTGACCCTCAATATAGATAAAACAAATTTCATATGTTTCACTCCTGCTAACAGATCACAGCCAAATCAGAATTTCAATCTCCGTATACACGGGTGCTCTGTTCAGCCTAACTGCCTGTGCCCCTTAATCAAAAAAGTTGACTGTATAAAATATTTAGGTGGGATGATCGACCAGAGATTGAGTTGGCATGTGCATTTGGAATTGATTTCGGAGAGGATCAGAAAACTCATTTGGATTTTTAAAAAGCTAAGACATGTCATGCCGAGTAAACTACTTAATAGGATCTACATTTCTCTGGCGCAGTCGGTAATCACATACTGCATCCCTATATGGGGTGGTGCATCTAAGACAAAGTTTCTTTTTCTTGAGAGGGCCCAAAGATCTCTTATTAAAGTTATGTACTTTAAGCCATATCGGTTCCCGACGAACGAACTATATCAGCTTTGTGGCCTCTTATCTATAAGACAACTTTATATACTGCTGATCATACTTGATTTGCACAAAAATCTTCCATTTGACTCAGCGATATTAGACAAAAGACGCAAGTACAATGTTGCTCCTAGTCACCGCTCCCGAACAGTCTTTGCAGAGCGTCAGTATACCATCCGATCATCGTCATTATATAATGCTGCAAATAGAAACTTGGAAATCTATGGCAAAACAACATCTGATTGTAAAAAGATCCTCAAAACCTGGCTAAATTCATTGGACTATGAAAAAACAGAAAACCTATTGGTAAAAATAATTTAACTTTAAAACTAATTTAGATATGTAATAAACAGTAATACTGTAATAATAAATAAGTAATAGTAATTAAAAAATATATATATAAAAAAAACGATAAGTATTTTTTTGTTTTTTTTTTCAAAGGACTTAGATCACGCAAACACAAACACACTTACACACAAACACACACACACACACACACGCACATACACAACACACGCCCAACACTCACAATCAAACCTACTTATAAGATTAATCTACTCTTAAATTTAACTCAATATGTTTTAACTTTAAAATTGTCATGGGAAGAGCGAGTCTACCCCAACACGAGTACTGCGTTACTTTCTGGGGTGCCTAATACTGTAAAACTATAAATATTGAGAAATAAAATTATTTTTATTTTTATTTTTTATTTTTATTATTATTTCTATATCACTATGTCCGTACTCTTTTTTACTGCGTCTCATCAAGCTGAATAGCCCGTAAACATCTGACGATGCAGGATCACCTCATATTTTGCCCCCTCGGGACGACAATTACGTACCAACACCGGAGTCCTTATTTCAACCAGTTAAGGACTATTTTTGCTTACATACCACTCTTGCATTGAAACATCCAAGTATGTATTGAGATAGAACTTTGGAATTTTGCAGACGAAGTTTATATGCAAAGCTTTATTGTAGATTTGGCTTCTATACGTCTGAAGAAAATTTTAAACTTGATCATATAAAATTTGTTTTTGTTATTTAATTAATCTTGAAAAATGCATTGTGATATGAATGTAAAAACACAATAATGTTACTTTTCACTTCTCATGCTCGTAAAGTTCGTGTTTATGTTGGGTATAGGCTGCATAAAATCGCTTTTTATGCTCTAGTGCATAAAGTAAAATCTTCGTCTAAGTCTCAGACTCTAAGACAAAGGTCGTCGGGTAAACAGTCACACACGCAATTAAACTTCGTTAAATAAACTTGTTATTTCATTCTGTTTCTTTAATTTTGTACACAATCCATTTTAAATTACTAACTAAATTAATAAAACCAGGCAAAATTAATGAGTTTTGTAAGAAATAAGTATTTCAAGAGCCTTATGGACTACTAGTTTTCCGCCCGCGGCTTCGCCCGCGTGGACTACACGACGTTATCCCTCAGGAATGTGACATTTTTCCGGGATAAAAAGTAGCCTATGTTCCTCTCCAGGCTACAAAGTATCTGTGTTCCAAATTTCATCCAAATCCGTTCAGCCGTTTCGGCGTGATTGAGTAACAAACATCCAAACATCCAAACATCCAAACATCCAAACTTTCACATTTATAATATTAGTAGGACGATCTATGCTAAAGTCACTGTGTTGCCACTGCCACGTATAAAAAAAAAGTCTTCCCGCCAATATGGCGGTCTTTATTTTTTCTTTTTTGCAATATTGTTATTTATTTTCCTCACACTCGAAGTGAAAAGCAGAGTGTATAACTCGTAGATAAAACCCATTTTACCCTCGAATTGACTATCCACCCTCGCCTACGGCTCGGATGGATATATACGTCTCGGGTAAAATGGTACGTTTTATGCACTTGTTGTACAATCTACTATTTACCTACTTCGAAAATTAAGAAACTGGGCATACCGCGTCTAATCTTATATCAGTTATACCCGTATACACCTCTAAATTTTAATTAATACAAAGGTTTTAAGGGATGATGGTTCCATCAATACGATTTTTTTTTACTATCCACGTAATCGCGAAAAAAAATCAGCTGTAATATAAGTAGGTACATTTAAGTTGTACTTTTGTATGGAACAGCTGAGTTTTTTTTAGCGACTCCGTGGTTGGCCACATAGTAAAAATTTGTTCGTATTGATGGACACTATCATCCCCTAAAAACTTTCGCAATGGTCGGTCATGGGATGGGTGACCAAAAATGTATTATCTCGAGCTCCTTTGTGCTTCGGAAGGCACGTTAATGCGATACTCGGAAAAAATGTGCTGAAGCGAGATAGCAATGAGAAAACGACGCGCGCGGGAGCGAGACCGATTTTGCAGATTAGGCAAAAAAACACAAAATCACTTCGTATTAAAAAAACTACAGCGATTTAAAAAAAAAATGCTTCTATACGATCCTCAATATTATTGGTGTCCACTAATTAAACCAACTTCCAATAGTGTAAGTAACCCCATTTAAGAATAATCTTGACTTTTCGTATTTTTAGTGGTCTTTTCGAAAAGAAAAAGTGTCGAGGCAAAATCATAAAATCGTGTTTTTGAAACTATACGAATCTAGATAAAGGTATGAAGAAATATATATCTTATTACCAGATTTGTAACAACTGTAACCGTCCTATAGTTTTAAATCAAAAAGTCCATATTTTTCCGAGTAGCGCCTTAAGTCGTTGGTCCCGACTGCGTTCGCAGTCGTTAATACCCACCAATCCGCATTGGGCCCGCGTGGTGGGTCATGCATGGCACATTCTCCTTATCCATCCATAAGGAAGGCCAGGCAGTGTGGACTTATAATGACTGATGATGATGATGATGATAAATAAATAAATAAAATAAATTAATATTTTCTTACAATCACACCAATTATCTAAGCCCGTAGTCAATTTCTTAAGAAACTGTGTCTACGTGAACTTGATAACGGATAAATATATACTTAAATACTTTTTGTTTGTAAATACATACTTAATATACATAGAAAACACCCAGATCAAGACAAATAGACATGCTCATGGAATTGTTTGGAAGACAGCACTTATTAAGCCTATCCCAAAAAAATCAAACCCGGACAGTGTCTGTGATCTGCGGCCAATAAGTTTACTTCCTTGCCTTTCTAAGATTGTTGTAAGGGCGGTGGGTGTGCAGCTGACTAAATACCTGGAAACAAACTTCTTGCTACCACAGGCGCAGTCAGGCTTTCGAAAAAACCGCAGTACTTCTACAGCCCTTCTAAGCGTAATTGCAGTGCAGTTATGTGAGTCATTGGTTCTCTCTAAGCTAAATTATGCAGATACAGTGTTTGGCCCATGTCTTCTCTCAAAAACTAAGCAACTAAAAAATAGTCTATTAAAGATGAATTCACGAAGAGAGCTACATTTTGCTACCTTACTTTTCGACATTATTCACTCCAAAGTTCCTGAGTACCTTTATAACAAACTTAAGTGGGCAAAGGATAGAATGTACTCACCATACAAGAGCGTCGTCCTACATGATTCTAATGCCCAAACATAGGACTGCAGCTTTTCGTGGCTCCTTCAAGTCATCATCATCATGTCAGCCGAACGACGCCCACTGCTGGGCATAGGCCTCCCCCAAGGATCTCCACAACGATCGGTCCTGCGCTGCCCGCATCCAGCGGCTTCCCGCGATCTTGACCAGATCGTCGGTCCACCTTGTAGGGGGCCTGCCCACGGAACGTCGTCCGGTACGCGGTCGCCATTCGAGAACCTTTCCGCCCCAACGGCCATCGGTTCTCCGCGCTATGTGTCCCGCCCACTGCCACTTCAATGATGCAATCCTTCGAGCTATGTCGGTTGTTTTAGTTCTCCTGCGGATCTCATCATTTCTGATTCGATCGAGCAGGGAAATACCAAGCATCGCTCTCTCCATTGCTCGCTGGGTGACTTTGAGCCTTCTTATGAGACCCATAGTAAAAGACCACGTCTCACTTCCACTCCTTCAAGTACTCTGCCTCAAAGTGCTGGAATCATCTTCCACCTCCCTATCGCATACTAAAATCAAAAAACGGCTTTCGTAAAGCATACAAAGACCACTTGCTTAATTTACAGAGATTATAACCTTACTTACTTTTATTGTGATACATGCTGAGCTTGGGAGGCTCGGATTGGATGTCTGTGCACTGTGAGGCTGAACGCGGTTGAAAGTAGGTAGACAGAATCCTCACCTCAGGACCTATCTATGTTTCACATTGTATTGTTTATACAGGCCTGTCCTTTGTTAACCAACTTCTAAAATTGAAAAGGAGGAGGTTATTTGTGTGAATCGTTTGGGCACTTATATGAACACAGCTCATGTGAATTTATTATGAATTTACTGTTTTTGTTGTAATTTTTTTTTTATTTATTAATTTTATGGGTAATGTCTTGGTAATTTCTTGCTTTGGATTTTTCCCACATTTTCCGTAGCGTAAGTACACAGAGTGAGTCTCAGACTCAAATTAATTAAACTCGTCTCAGATTTCTACAAAGTGATTTCTATTTTAGTGTATTACTTTTCTCTATGGTCACAGATTATAGTTATAAATGTAAATATTTTTTTTCCCTGTTTTTGTTATTCTTGGCAAAGGTTAAGTTGTTATGCAGCCTAATTTTTGTCAAACAAACTTTTTTGAAATGTTTTGTATAATTTGTGTGTGCTTTTAGTATAATTTTGGTTTTTTAAGATTGTTTGTTGTGTTTCTTGTTATTTTTTCGCTTATTCGTCCCTGATGTCACTACTGTGCTCGACAGAAAACCAGTGCAGTAAGCCCTGCTTACTGCCCATACTGAGTTGAGCACAGTTTGGCATCACACGACTGTACTCAATGTCACATATTAATATATATTGTGTTTATTTTTGTGGCTTGTATAGTGTGATGTTGTTTACTCGTTGTGTGGGCCTAATAAAATGATTTTCTTTCTTTCTTTCTTTCTTTCTTTCATGCACACAAATATTTGTCTTGTTCGGGAATCGAACCCGAGACCTCTGGCGCAGAAGGCAGGTAGTTTACCACTGCGCCAAATCGGTCGTCAAATGATTACGAATAGTTGTTTTGTTTCGATTGAGTTATTTTTGCGATGGGTTAAAATAGTAGTTTATGTGACTGTCGCATGAGGTGTTTTAATACCGAGTTATGTGCAGTATCATACACTACTTTATCTACACTCATTACATTTATTATATATTTCAAAAATAAAGCAAATTAATATTAGTTAATTATAAAATGTGAATTGGTGCCAAACCCCACTCATAGGAGTTTATACGGTCTATTCCTTCTAATTTTAAAAAAGTTTCTGTATGTTGCCGACAAGAAGGGCTTGAAAGAGTAAGAAGTCAGGGCCGGTAAATCCTACGGTTGCCACGGGGACTGTAAAATAAAGAAATAAGTGTTTTATAATGAGTGACAGCTGTATCCGCATTATGAAACAGTTTTATTTTTTAAAGTTGACTATGGCATAAAGTGTATCATTATACGTTCAGGCAAGAGTTCATAATTCGAATATTATAACCTGAGTGTAGATAAACATGATTTCGGTTCGCTTCGCTCTCAATGTGGCCGGCGCTTTACTTTGTAGTAACACCATTATAATTATGTTATGCTGTGATTTCTCAATTACCTGATTAATAGTGAACGTTAATATGTTTACCTATATAGTAGTAGAGCTCTACGGTATTTGATTGACTAATAAAGCTAATCATCAGTCTGTTTGTATATTGATGATATGTTATAAATACCTTAGTATTATTGACACTGTCAAAATAATCTACTTTTTTTTTCAAGATTCAAATCTCTTTATTCAATTTAGATTGTTATTTACAATACTTGTGAACGTCATAGAAGCTACGCCATCGGTTCGCAAACCCTACAGCGGGAGGCCTTGGAGAAGAACCGGCAAGAAACTCCAAGGGTTGTTTTTTTCTCCCTGTCTTATTTCATACAGAGTCGTCAAATTGAAAAATGACCTTAACATGGTATGACTAAGGTCAGTTTCCATCACAATTACACAATGGGTTATGATAAATACAGTTAAGTATAGGCGACTTAAAATTATACTCTCAAGTGGGAGTATACGCTCGGCCATATCTGTCACTCCAACTATGTATCTAGAACTAGAAATGTGATTCTAATAATAACAATTTTATTAAGTGACTTGATTTAGTACATTTACGAGTACCTAATGGACTTAAATACTTAATATATTACACGTCGTATTCATTGTTTTGTTTTTCAAAAACTTGAGTTATTAATAAAATGCTTTAGGCCCTATCTCAAACGGGATCCCTTTCGTTAACATAATTATTTGTATTCCTAAAATGTTTTGGCACAATGAATTGGGCATAATTTTTTTGGCATAATTATACTTGGACATAATTGATTTTTAGCAGCATATGACGTACTGTGGAATAATTATATTTAGGCCTAATATATTTATGCATGTCGCAGATAGAAATGGATTTCGTTGTAAAATCTCATCTCCGTCCGCCATTTTGTATGTGGTTAAATGAATCAGTGCGCACGTCCGGCGCGGTCGAGCTCCAAGAATAGAATGATAGCTTTTTATCAGATTAACACTCACTGTCTCACTGACAGACGTCAACTGATACTGACAGATCGCATAGACACGCTACCACAGACTACTCGCTCGAACTACTGACTCAGGGAAAGTTCGCTAACAGCCACAACAGATGGCGTTACTAATCTTATTAGATTATTCAAACTGGTAACATCAACACCTTACCAAACCACCGAAAGGTGGCGCTGCTTGTATTACCCACAGAATAGCTCCGATAACTCATAATTGCATCGATAGATGGCTCGACTAGTCTTTCCAATGAAATATCTCCGACACGGCTATTCTGACAAAGCGCGCGTTCTCGAGCGCAACTGTCAACGAGCCCTTACTGGAGAACACCGACGCAAAAGTTTCCATTACAGGCATGAATTTTCATATCGTAGCACGTGAAGCGCGGAGCTCCTGATCCAAAAGCGTAGTTGCACGAAGCACGGAGCTCCCGATACAAAACCGTAGCTGCACGAAGCGCGAAGTTTCCAATACAAAACCGTAGCTGCACGAAGCGCGAAGCTTCCAATACAAAACCGTAGCTGCACGAACCGCGAAGCTTCCAATACAAAACCGTAGCTGCACGAACCGCGAAGCTTCCAATATAAAAGCGTAGTTGCACGAAGCGCGGAGCTTCCGATACAAAACCGTAGCCGCACGAAGCGCGAAGCTTCCAATACAAAACCGTAGCTGCACGAAGCGCGAAGCTTCCAATACAAAACCGTAGCTGCACGAACCGCGAAGCTTCCAATATAAAAGCGTAGTTGCACGAAGCGCGGAGCTTCGGAAACAAAACCGTGGCTGCACGAAGCGCGGAGCTTCCGAAACAAAACTGTAGCTGCACGAAGCGCGGAGCTTCCAACACAAAAGCGTAGCTGCACAAAGCGCGGAGCTTCCAATGCCAAAGCGTTACTACACAAAGCGCGGAGCTTTCAATGTAAAAGCTTTGCTGTACAAAGCGCGAAGCTTTCAATACAAAACCGTTACTATACAAAGCGCGAAGCTTTCAATGTAAAACCATTACTACACAAAGCGCGGAGCTTTCAATGCAAAACCGTTACTACACAAAGCGCGGAGCTTTCAATGTAAAACCATTACTGCACAAATAATGACAAAATGAAAACTGCTCACCAAATTGCGATCATAATTATGATATGCGATGCCAGTAGATCTCTCTCTCTACACCATCACCGCCAGCGCCGGCTACTTGCCATCGCCGGCTACCTGCCATCGCCGCAGAATCGCACATTGCACCACCGCACCGACCGACGCCGATGTCGCGCCGACGAACGGCTCACCATAGGCAGCACCCGCATAGCACCATCACAGGCACCACCATGCAGCGCTTGTATTTCACTGTAATTTGAAATGGGTCATTTGTGAGAACTCATGAAGTTAAACCTTCCGTATAGCCACCAACTCTACTTTGGAAACATTGTGATCTTAGTAACTCTGCATTTGACTTTACTCGTGAATCTGAATTTAGCTCTACATTCGACTTTACATTCGACTCTACATCAGACTCTATATCCGACTCTACATCAGACTCTACATCAGACTCTACATCAGACTCTACATCAGACTCTACATCAGACTCTACATCAGACTCTACATCAGACTCTACATCAGACTCTACATCAGACTCTACATCAGACTCTACATCAGACTCTACATCAGACTCTACATCAGACTCTACATCAGACTCTACATCAGACTCTACATCAGACTCTACATCAGACTCTACATCAGACTCCACATCAGACTCTACATCAGACTCCACATCAGACTCTACATCAGACTCTACATCAGACTCTACATCAGACTCTACATCAGACTCTACATCAGACTAGAGTCTACATCAGACTCTACATCAGACTCTACATCTGATGACAAGTTAGTGACTCATTAGTCATATTTACAACTAGGCATTTACTTAAGACCTCTCGATCTCTACCATTACGTCATGGGATAGCTAAGATAAGATAGCACTATTGCACACTCACACAAACAGAAAAATACACGACGTAAAAATTTACAAAGAGCAGTACAAAATATTAGGCGGCCTTATCGCTTAGTAGCGATCACTGCCAGGCAATCTTACTATCTGATAGGTCATGTTATAGGCACCAACTTTATATCAAGAGTTACAATGATGACACTATCTCACAGTATCTGTACCCGAGTGTAAATTTGTCAATGTGCAAACGTTACTATCGCGTTCAAATTCAAATTCTATTCTAGATCTTATTTCTTTACAACTCACTTACACTTAGCACTCTATACGTTAGTAGAATTAGAAAAATGTTTGCCGCTCAATTTTGATGTAGGTAGTTTACAATAAAATTATAAAACATTCTTTGTTCCGTTAATAACTATTATTACAACGAATTACTCACAAAGAAATAAGATTTACTTTCTTTCGGATTCAAAAAATTAAAAAAATATGAGAGTACCTGCGTTTGTCTAGATACAGACAAACCTCATCATGTCAGCCGAACGACGCCCACTGCTGGGCATAGGCCTCCCCCAAGGATCTCCACAACGATCGGTCCTGCGCTGCCCGCATCCAGCGGCTTCCCGCGACCTTGACCAGATCGTCGGTCCACCTTGTAGGGGGCCTGCCCACGGAACGTCGTCCGGCACGCGGTCGCCATTCAAGAACCTTTCCGCCCCAACGGCCATCGGTTCTCCGCGCTATGTGTCCCGCCCACTGCCACTTCAATGATGCAATCCTTCGAGCGATGTCGGTTGTTTTAGTTCTCCTGCGGATTTCATCATTTCTGATTCGATCGAGCAGGGAAATACCAAGCATCGCTCTCTCCATTGCTCGCTGGGTGACTTTGAGCCTTCTTATGAGACCCATAGTAAAAGACCACGTCTCACTTCCATAGGTCATTACTGGCAACACACACTGGTCAAAGACTTTCGTCTTGAGACATTGAGGTATTTCGGACGCGAATATATGTCGGAGCTTCCCAGACAAACCTATCGATGAACAAATCCTAATGTTCCAGCCAGGTTACGCCAGCACATAAAACCTGGTCCAGGTCCAGACTGGTCCAGTCTTGCCGATGAACTTCCTTTCAGCGCACCGCTCATCACCAGGAAAAGATGATTTTCACAAATCTCTTTTTGCAAACGAAATGCCGCTAGTAAAACGGCAGGGCGCCTTTTCTTTCATCACACGTTCGGTAAAAGAAAGTTGAAAAACAGAAATGCGGGTATTTCGTTTTCAATCCACTTTTCATCTGTGGCACGGGTTACATTACAGTACAACAGCTTGAATTCGTTATTCATTAAACGAAACAACAAAACAATCCAATTCGCTGTTAAGAAAAATCAAAACCAATACAAAACGTCAATCGTCAAGTATTTATTCTGAGTTAAGCTCAAGTTTGCCTTGAGCAGACATAATACAAAATCAAATCTTTCTTAATTTAAACAATTTTTTATAAACAAAAGCAACTAGTCACATAACTAAACTAATGACACACCTTAGAGTGCGGCAACGTTCTCCGTTCCTCTGGCCAAAAACTGGGACCAGCGCGTCCTCTTTTATGTCATTCCGCTGTCAAGGTGTCCAACCATAGCACTGCTGCCGGCTGAAGGTCTTAGAAGTCAGAACCGGTTAAATTGCTACAAAAAGAAGAAAAATTACATAGCGTGACATAGCGCCGTGAGATCATCGCGCGGGACCTCAACATTGAGCCGCTACAGGACGTCGTGGGCCGACTGGCACATCGAATGTTCGACTGCGCCGATCACGGCCTCCATCAGCACCTGCAGGGCATTGCGCCCGCAAGTCCATTGCCACCGACCACAGAAGAACCAGCTCCTCTCGCAAACGCCAACAACAACACCAGAGCCAAGAAGAAGTGGGCGCTGCCACACGACATTGTGCCCCCGCTATCTCCCTAGCCCTTTCTTTTCACTCCTTCTTTCCTACCTAATATCCCTTCGTTAATTTTATTATAGCCCTTACCACGTTTGCGCGCCCGCTCGCAGGCGCCAGCTGTGCCTCCCCCAATGGGGTCTCACCAGGCTGGCTGACCGCGACGAGGGCGCGAACATCCAGTGGGGCACACCTCGATTATTTTCTTCATGTGGCACGTCGCAAACTCCGAAATATTCGTTTCGTACGGTAGTACCTATGTTGGTTATGCGTACTGGAGCCATTTTGTTCCGATCCCACCGCTGCTGTCGCAGATAGAAATGGATTTCGATGTAAAATCTCATCTCCGTCCGCCATTTTGTATGTGGTTAAATGAATCAGTGCGCACGTCCGGCGCGGTCGAGCTCCAAGAATAAGCGATTCATTTTAGGAACCTATTCTGAATCGCGCTATTTTTGAATCGCTGTCATAAAGTTGATGGTAGGCACCATAGATATAGTATATTAAAAGGGGGTAGGCACCCAGTTTAGGTCCTAGTGATTACATGCTCTTTGCAAGAATAGAATGATAGCTTTTTATCAGATTAACACTCACTGTCTCACTGACAGACGTCAACTGATACTGACAGATCGCATAGACACGCTACCACAGACTACTCGCTCGAACTACTGACTCAGGAAAAGTTCGCTAACAGCCACAACAGATGGCGTT
Organism: Crambus lathoniellus; assembly: GCA_949710035.1. NCBI lineage: Eukaryota > Metazoa > Arthropoda > Insecta > Lepidoptera > Crambidae > Crambus > Crambus lathoniellus. The sequence goes on along the minus strand of OX453314.1, from coordinate 22,333,880 downwards.
ACTAATCTTATTAGATTATTCAAACTGGTAACTTCAACACCTTACCAAACCACCGAAAGGTGGCGCTGCTTGTATTACCCACAGAATAGCTCCGATAACTCATAATTGCATCGATAGATGGCTCGACTAGTCTTTCCAATGAAATATCTCCGACATGCATAGTTATAATTTGATCTCAAACACTATTACAATAACTTGGTAGATACTAATGAAGTCGTTTAATTTACTTTACCTTACAAAAGTGAAAAAAAAACTGCTGATTTTTTTTCGCTATTTCAGTTTTGGTCCCATAATAAAAGTTGTTTGTTTTCATGAGTAGAATAATCCCTGAAATTATACGGGGTGATAAAAAAATTAACGTGTAAGTATAGAATAGAAATAAATGGACTTTTACAACTTTTAAAATACCTAGATTAGCTAATGTATATTTTTTTGTGTTACCTTATTTGTCTATTTTCGTTTTCCATAAGTAAGTTTCGGCACTTCCACATTATGAGTAGAGATTCTTTTTTAAAACATACGATATGGACAATAGAACTTTACTATACTTATAAATTTTACATGTTACTTTTTCAATGCTGCGTGTGCAAATAGAGTTTTATCAATGTGTGCAAAATAGAGTTTAACGACCTCCGTGGCCGAGTGGTGTACGCACCGGTTTCAAGGTGCCGCTATCTGTAAAGGTCCCGGGTTCGTTCCCCGGGACGAACGAACTTTTCAATATTTCCTCGGGTCTGGGTGTATGTGGTAATACCCGTCGTTGTTTCCAATTTCCATGATACTAGTGCTTAAGCTTCTATACCTGGGTTGGATTTAGTATCCATTGGCAGGAGTTGGGGGGAGCGAGGATGCTGGGGTGGGAGAAGGGGGTGCCCTCTCTACCCTGGTACCACTCCCATTACAAGGTAATGCACCGTTTTCGAGTTATGAATTTTTAAAGTTTTATAGGTTAAGTCAGGTTATTCACAGTTTTTGACACTAAAAATACGAAAACGGAACGTTTTAATGGGAATTTGACAGCCCATGACACGAACGTTTTGCGACAGTAAGTAACACACGGCTGCGTTGGTTTCAGAGGTGACAAGTATGAGCGAGTTTGCTGCGGAAGTCCTGTAGAACACGTGATAGGTTAGAAATTTAAGGCGATCGCGAAGCGCAGCGAAGCGATCGCCTTAAATTTCGTGGTTATTTTTTTTTGTGAACACAAAAAAAAAATATAATCGATGAAACGGAACGTAAAAACAACCAACCAAAATACTATGTCGAAATGAGGTGTTGTAAGTAGGTAGCGAGTAACTGATACATATGATTACGGATTGGGCCCAGAGCCTGAAGGCTCGGCGATGAGGGGGCCCAGGGGGAGCTTGCCATTGGGGGGTAACTTTCCCCCCCTTCCACTAAACCTTGCTCCCCCTAAACCTTGTTTGTATGTGTCAAAATCTGACATAACCTATAAAACTTTAAAAATTCATATCTCGAAAACGGTGCATTACCTTGTAATGGGAGTGGTACCAGGGGTGAGGGGGTCCCCCCTCCCCCCTCCCACCCCCCTTTCCCTCCCCTCCGCCTGCCAATGTATACTAAATTTTAACCCTATACCTTGGTATTGGAACAATATTTTTATTACAATCACACCAAATTATCTAAGCCCGTAGTTAATTTTTTAAGAAACTGTGTCTACGTGAACTTGATAACGGATAATACTTTTTGTTTGTAAATACATATTTAATATACATAGAAAACACCCAGACCAAGACAAATAGACATGTTCATGCACACAAATATTTGTCTTGTTCGGGAATCGAACCCGAGACCTCTGGCGCAGAAGGCGGGTAGTATACCCCTGCGCCAAATCGGTCGTCAAACAATGTAAGTATATGATGGTGTCCAATATTTATTTATTCATTTATTTATCTATTTAGGTACTTAATTCATAAATTACCAAGCATCGAAACTGGCAAGGTTCTTCTCCCGATTCGAGTCGATCTCATACTTGGTCCTTACGATCTCACTGGGTCACTTATGCCCGAATACTCGTACGCTACTTATCTTTGGGAGCGTCTCACACATCGCCCTGTCACTTTAAATGTCAAACGTATTAAAGAGATGCCATGATGTTTGAGACGCTCCCAAAGATGATTTGCGCTCGAGAATTCGGGCGATACATTATTAATCGGTTAGCTAACCTCATTTCTTAAGTTTCCAAGTCTCATAAATGTGCAATAACAAAACGATTCCCACCAATTTTGAGGCCATTGCGTTCGCATAATACAGCGCTTCGCTAAATCATGTCGTTAAAAATTCATTTGGATAAACAAAGGAAGTCTTTGAATTATAAAACAAGACTTGAGTCGTGTTTGAGCGACCTTTGTGGACGGGCATCGAGTTTTCACCTGGACTTTTGCCCTTTTAATCACGATTTAGTGATGTGACAGTACTTACCTAATTTTAAAGGGTTTCTAAAATAGGTGGTTGAAATAATATATTACTTAATAATTTATAAATAGGGTATTTGAATGTTGTTGAAAATATAATGTAGACATTTAATTATGACATTCAGAAATACAACATTATTGACTAACAAAATGTGAATAAAGAAATTCAATTTGTATTTTAACAAGCGAATTATGAGCTATTTAATTGTGACTCTAGCTGTCTCTTTCTACAACAAAATTTTCTATGGCGAAAGTATGCCGATACCAGCATGTGACCTCACTGGCTGGTAGCGCTCTCCTTGTCTAATTTGAAAGTGTGATGTTCTATATCGCTGAAAATATGCAAGATATTTAAAAAAAAATAGGTTTTTTTTAAATATCTTGTGTTGCTACCATTTCAATAAACATTTTAAGCCAATAAATTTTTTTCAGTCAAATACCCTATTGCCTATTTGACATTGTAATTGTGTATCCACCAGGCCAAACATGTTAAGGACTAACATAAACTTATCACCTGCATTTAATGTATACTCATGTTTGACAAATATAAATGATTATTATGATTAATAAATAAAAAGGGAGTAAGACGATCATTGGTTTTTACTGGTTGTTATTTTAGTTTCTTTGTTTTTATTTCCCCTATATTTCATCGAATTAGCAGCACTGGATAGCTGGTGTTCCCGCGTTGCTGCCGTTTCGCAGATGCTTGGTCACGTTATCTGGCCAAAGCTTAAAGTAGCTAGAAAGTACCGTGTAAGGGCGCTTGTGAACTACACGGAATTTAACCGTCCGGAAAAAAACGGATGATTGGCTTGTGCTCTTTTTCGTCTTTTTACTCGCAGGTGCAGCGCAGTTTAGGGTTTGAAACATTGAAACTACACGAAATAAATAAATTCTTACGATTATAAATAATTTATGATTAAAATACAATCATCCGTTTTTTCCAGACGGTAAAATTCCGTGTTAAATTCCGTTCCACAATTGCACTAAGTGTGTAAGAAATGTTAAGGCAGCATGTCTCTGCACCTCTACATGCGGGTATTTTTTTTTTCTATTTTATTTTTATTTGGGAAACATACAATATTCCATACACAAATATACAGATAAAATATAAGATTGTACATAAATCAGTGACGTTTCCACTAATAGGATATAAATGTAATATTGTCATCTTATATGCCACTACGACACTATAGCACGAGCAGCTTCGCCAGCATGGGCCATGGGCTACGCGACGCTTTCCTGTGGGAATGTGATATTTTTCCGGGATAAAAAGTAGCCTAAGTCCTTCCTAGGGTTTCAAACTATCTCCATTCCAAATTGCAATAAAATTGGTTCAGCCGTTTTGACGTGAAAACGGAACATACACACAGACAAACATACAAACATACACATTTTCGCATTTATAATATTAAGAAGGGATTGGCAGTTGTCACGTTTGTTTAGTCGTTTTATCTTACCTTGAAATCTGTAGATTCTTTCCCATCGACAAATTTAACTATGTACCTACTATCTCTGCTCTACCTAATAATATAATAATTATTAATTATAATAATTTAATAATTTAATTTAATAATATAATAATAAATTAATAATAATAATTTTAATTGTCTTCACATCTAAAAAATAGCTTCTAACTTATTTTCATTCAAATCAAAAAACTTTACACATCACTAATACAGTAGGAAGTCAAAGCCAGCTCCGAAAGTAAACTTCCTTTTGGGCAATCATCCGTAAAGATACCGCCATAACGACAAATTCAGTAGGTCAAAAGTTAACCTCGATTTAAAATGAACCCTCTCGAGTTAAAGTTAGAACTTTTAATTTATTTGACAACGATGCCTTTTCGGGTATTCTTTTCAGTTATCTTTGTCTCATTTATTTAACTGCTTGTTAAAAATTTTAATAGAATATACGAGACAAAATTATGAAAAAATAAACACTAAGGAGAATGCAGTTGCAGGCATAAAAGATGATGATGTGAAATATTACTATTTAACGTACTATCATCGTATTTTGAGGCTTTTAAGTAATAAACAAAAGTATTCATTAAATAACTAAAATTGGAGCCTGAATAATAAAACAGACAATTTCGATTGTCTGCCAGTAAGGATCATGATCTCGTATTAAGGTTATTATTATATTACTAATAAAATTTTACTGATATTTTGAGATATACCACATTATGCCTGCAACTGGGTTTTTTTTGTATGGAACTGTGGCATTCTCCTTTAGTGATTGCGACAGCAATTTTTAATAACGTTTTTTTCCTTTTTTTTTGCGATTTTTTTATCGCGATTGATTGTACTACATCCATACTATATATGAATCTATACTTTAATATTATAAATGTGAAGATGTGTTTGTTTATCCGTCTTTCACACCAAAACACAGCAATGTGATGTGATTTTTTATATGAGTTTGGGATCTGGAGAGTGACAAAGGCAGTTTTTTTAAAAAGGTCGAGAAATATTGAAAATGAGGTAAGTATAAGAAAAAACGACCCGTCTCACAAATAGCTTTGATGGGGCTCGAACCCAGTACCTTTCACTGTCCGGGCGAATGCTCTTACCAGTGAGTCGTTACGAGGAGCGTCGAATTTATCCAATGCCTACCTTTTACGCACTGTTTTGCCAGCGTTTATTTCGACAATGTGAAGATAATTATTACTTTGCAATCGAAAGAAATTATTTCCCGAAATAATTGCTATTACAAATTATTTTAAGTTTTTGCAATCACAATGCAATTTTTATGATTGGAGATGAAGTAGGAATTACAACAATTGACGGGTCGTCTCACAATTAGTTCCGATGAGACTCGAACCCACGACCTTTAACTGTCCGGGCGAATGCTCTAAACACTGAGCTACGGTGTCGTTAGGAGAAGCGTCCAATTAATCCAATACCTCTTGAGCGCTTACTAGACGGGACGATATTTTCTAATACTTCATTTTCAATAATAAACATAAATTGCATTGTAAATGCAAAATAGCAAAAAAAACAGTCTTCTAATAGTTACAAAGAAACATTTTTTTTTTTATTTGTGTAATGGACTTGCATGTGAGGCGGGTCGTTACGTTCCCTAAAATATGGGTTAGCGAAGCGATGGCTGGTTCATGCGTCATGCTCGTGAACGGGTGCTGCCAGTGGGAATGGGTCTGCTCTTATCTGCTTGCCTTAAAATGTGTTTTATTTTGTTTTTATTCATTTTATTAAGAATTACATTTAAAACATGTATGGCGCAACTTGCAGTATACAGGGCGTCCCAAAATTAACTCACATTGAGGGAAAGTACCTTAAATACTGAAGATATACAATTTTACTGAAAGGAGACTTCATTTTTATTTTAAAAAGAAAACGAACTGCATTCACCGAATTTTGAATAATCACTTGTCTGAACTGGGAACCGAACCCGCTGAATGTAAAAAAAATATTTCTCTAATTTAATTGTACCGATCGAAAGACTCGATTATACCTAAGCATTTCTTCTAAATAACATAGCATCTTAAATAAAAGGAAGACTACGAAATTTAACATTTAATGTTGAATAACTACAGTCAAGTAACTAAGCCCCGGCCCCAGGGCTTCCAATGACTATGTCACATGGTGGCATAGACCACACCAAATACTGTAGATAGAAAGTTTTATTGAAATAGGACTTTATTTTTATTTAAATAACAATTCAATTATTTTTTTAATAATAGCATGTCCAAACCGAGAATCTAACCCGCACGAAATTATTCAAACTTTGTAAAACCAAACGAGGTGGTGTTACTTATCACATTATCAAACACTTATGATAGGGAATTAGGTATAATTGCTCCAATCTTCACTCATTAGTAATACCTACATTGAAATGTTAAAGTCTGTATTGAGCACGACAGTCACAGGAAAGGCTATCCATAACGCTGCACAAACTTGTTATTCAACATTAAATGTTAAATTTCGTAGTCTTCCTTTTATTTAAGATGCTATGTTATTAAGAAAAAATTATAAGGTATGATCGAGCCTTTCGATCGGTACAATTAAATTAGAGAAATATTTTTTTTTTTACATTCGGCGGGTTCGATTCCCAGTTCAGACAGTTGATTACTTAAAATTATTTGAATGCAGTTCGTTTTCTTTTTAAAATAAAAATGAAGTCTCCTTTCAGTAAAATTTTATATCTTCAGTATTTAAGGTACTTTCCCTCCATGTGAGTTAATTTTGGGACGCCCTGTATAGTAGAATTGTTTTTTGTTTTTAACTAATATTAAAGCTTGAAGGGCGACTTTCATCACTGATATTTGGGCGTGATTGGCGCTGGGCGTGTTTGATGCGTGGTTCTGTCTCTGACATCTGTTTGAATGTGACAGGGACAGAGATACGTTTTAGGCACGTTTAGCGTTAGTCGCGTTTGGATATCATTGGTGAAATCGGGCCTAAGTTTACATGTTCCTATTTCTCTGTCATCAACCATAATAATTATGCAGTAACCTAAACACATATTACATAGGTACATGACTGATGATTCTACTAGTCATCGTATAGTGGATTGTCGTCAGTGTAATCAAGGCGCACAGAGACACACCAGATTGCGTCCAACATTTGGTCCTCCAAAAAAAGTTGGTTGCGTCCAAGCTTTGCTTAACTTCAACGATCACAGGTCGAGTGCGCTCACCACTGCGCCCCGGGCTCCTTGTAGCGCTCGCCTACAGGGTGTTAGGGGCACCCTTGCAATAACTTTAACCATGGCTTCAGACCATCATTGCTGAACAACGTACAGCAAGAATTTTTTGTCGAAAATGAAAAAAAAATTGGACTTTTCATACAAATTTAGCAACTTATCAGGACATTTTGTATGGAGAGTCGATTTTTTTTTTTAAGTTTAATGTTAAAGTTTTTGCAAGGGTGCCCCTAACACCCTGTATAATTATACTACGATAAAAAAATAACTTCCTTCACTTCTACCAAATCTATTCCGATGGCAGGCGGGTCGTTACGTTCCCTAAAATATGGTTGAGCGAAGCGATGGCTGTTTCATGCGTCATGCTCGTGAACGGGTGATGCCAGTGGGAATGGGTCTGTTCTTATCTGCTTGCCTTAAAATGTGTTTTTTTGTTTTTATTTTGCAGTGTATAGTAGAATTTTCTTTTTGCTTATAACTAATTGCTTTAACTAGAGTTCCTAAGTAATTGAAAATTGTTTACCGCTATGATCATTAGTTCGCCTATTACTTAACTGTAATTATCATAACCCATTGTGTAATTTGTGATGGAAACTGACCTAAATCATACTATGCTAAGGTCATTTTTCAGTTTGACGACTCTATATGAAATAAAACAGGGATAAAAAAATAACACTTGGAGTTTCTTGCCGGTTCTTCTCCAAGGTCTCCCACCGTAGGGATTGCGAACCGATGGCGTAGCTTTTATGACGTTCACAAGTATTGTAAATAACAATCTGAATTGAATAAACAGACTTTGACTTTGATAGCAAAGTCGATACGACATCTAAACTTTTAGCGAAAGTGTTTTTTTCTCAAAATTAGCTTTAAATAAACGATAACTACAAGTCAAAGTTTGCTTTGTTAACGCGGATTTTTTTTAACCGACTTCAAAAATTGTTTCTCTTGTGGTATAAATAGATATCTGGCAGATATCTATTTATACTTACTTACGTCAAAGTTTTTTACAAGTAAATAATGACTTCTGCATTATTCCAGTAAAAAACAATATACAGATATAACCCGTTATATAATCAATAAAGAATGTTATTTAAATTTATTCAGATGTGATCAAAATATGATATTACCACATTTTGTAAAAAAAAAAGTTAGCAATGACATGCGACAGAATACCATAAATTACATGGCCCGTTATGCTGGTTTGGTTAGGTTAGGTTAGGTTAGGTAATATAATATAATGCTAATTCATGCAGTAAATAGCCTCTGAAGTTGAAAGGTTTGATTCAGAACATGATATTTCCATTTTTTACATAATCATATCATAATCATTTATTTGCATGAGACATGGTATAAAATGGTGGTAACATTAAACAGTAACAGAGCTCATATATCACTATTGAAATAGTATGCAAATTATAACACTTACAATGTCATCAATCTTAAGGTAATTTGCTATTATTATAATTTCAAATATTTGTCCAGATATTTATACAGTAATTTAAAATTTAAAATAATTGTACTATAATAGAAATTTCACTCTAATATGTATAAAGAATGTCAGTAAATTTAACTATTTATAAGTCCATAAATTCCTTAACACTATATATATTTATATCATTCAGCCATGTAGATAGTTTTTTTTAAACAAGGTATTATTTAGCTCTTTCATTTCATTGGGAATCTGATTATATATTTTAACGCACATAGCTAGACAACTTTTATTATATTTAGATGTTTTAGGTACATTGTTTAAAACAAGTTTGTATTTGTTTCTGCGCACTCTAGTATTCTGAGTGTCCGATGCTTTTGCAAACAGATAATTGTGTTGATGGACAAAGTTACACACCTCATACAAGTACAGCGATGGCAAGGACATCAGATTTAAGTCTTTAAATATAGGTTTGCATGACTCGTCAGGTAGAATTCCACAAATGGCTCTTATGCATTTCTTTTGTGCTATGAATGCTCTATTCCAATCTGTGCTATTACCCCATAGCATCAAACTATACCTTAATACAGATTCGACATAAGCATGATAACATAAGATAGCAGTTTTCCTATTTGTTACTTTTGTAAGTTGACTTAAAGCATATGCAAATTTGTTTATTTTATTACAAACGGTTTCAATATTAGCTTTCCAATTCAAAAATTGGTCTATTATAACCAGTGATCGGATAATCGGATGCATATTTACCTAAAGTTAATATTTGGCTAACTAACTATGGAAGCGGCTTCTTATAATATGTTTTTTAAATATAAATCCCGGGATTCCAGAAAATTCGGGAATGCAAAGCTAGTCGGTAACATGGTGTAAAAACGAAGCCTTTAGCATGTGGTATTTATTTTTATAAATTCCGGGATTCCGGGTTTACTTACATTCATACGTATTTACTTGAAGTCTAGTTAAGTTCCCAATGCGATTTATGAGTATGTAGAGTGTAAGAGGAAGAGTAGTGAGTGTTAGTTTAAATAAAACAATAAGTACTTACAATAATACTTTATGGGTCTATATACCCTTTTCGGGTCGCTACTTGCACACAAGCAGGTATATGTATAATTTGCCGTCTCACTCGCATTCATTAAGAAATACCATAGCCTTCTCTATTGTTTGCACAGACGTATCCGTACGCGTCAGAGTGAGACACGAGACACGCCGTGCTTCCGCCCGCACACCAACCCCGGGCAGGCTCCAGTCAGGGCGTTTGTGCACTACACTGAATTTTACCGATCCGGAAAAAAACGGATGCTTGTATTTTAATGATTAATCTTATATCATAGTAAGAATTTATTTATTTCGTGTAGTTTCAATGTTTCAAACCCTAAACTACACGAAATAAATAAATTCTTACTATTATTAGTGATTAATTATTAAAATACAAGCATCCGTTTTTTTCCGGATCGGTAAAATTCAGTGTAGTGCACAAACGCCTTCACTCGCTCAAGGTCACGCGCCTATGTGCATGTGCCTACCGCTAAGTAGCTCGTAACCGAGCCGATCAGCAGTGGGCTGTCGCACGCGTTTCCCGCACAAAACGCTGCGATACAATTTTATTACGTACCTATGTAATTATTAAAGATAAAATCTTGACTAACGATACGATGGTTCATTATTGTAAATTGTTCACACGATTCAGAATATTTTCGCTAGTAAAATTTAATAACCGTGAGTTCAAAGATGGAATAATAAATATACTTAGATCATTTTATAAAATTAAAGCACATTTAATTCGCATAAATCGAGCGAAATCGTCAAGGTTGTACAAAACAACCTTGACGATTTCGCTCGATGACGTACTCTCGCGAAGTACGCGGAAATCTCGACTCTTGGAGCGCGTCCGTAGAATATGTGTCGTCTTCTTGCAGCGGTTCTGCAGCGGTTTTTGTAGGTTAATATAGCGAAGGTATTTTAGCTTTTGTATAGATAGAGGGATTTATCTGTTACGTAGTAACTATTTTCTAATCTTACCCCGGGCACACCTGTATTCGTCTACTCCGCAGCATTCCGCGCGAACTTCAGGACCGTCAAGTTATTTTGCGCGTAGGTACTGCACAAGCCGAGCTATGGAAATCTAGCAACGTTGCACGTGAAATGTCCATTTCTATTGACAACGCCAATGACAATACGACAAATTTAAAAACGAGAAAGCCTACAATACTAGCCACTGAAAAGATTCCAACTTTTTATATGGAGCCTGGCATAGGTACCTAAAGTTCCAAGTACCTTACCTACCTAAAAATTACAAGTTTTAATATACTAAGTTTTATTATACACATTCAAAGTGAAATATTTCAAAAAGTACATCATTTACGACTTTTTGTCAAAGATTATTTGTTGTTTAAAAACGTTTTCTCTGATGATTGGTGTATGTTTCATAGGTGTACACCAAAATATGACGTTTAGGTACATACGTACTTGCAACTTTAAGTATGCCAATGAGTTACGTTTGTGGTAGGAGGCAGTGAAGTTACATAGATACTGTGTTTCCCAAACATTCAACTGTACAGGTACTACTGTTAGTTGATTGCGGGATTTTATTGGTGATGCTGTTTTACTTTAATAATCAAGAACTTGAATGGTTTTTCTTTATAATTTCTTATTTATTATTCGTTTGAGATATGTTTCGAAACTTGAAAAAGTATGTGAAGAAATGTAAAATTATAAAGGAGTTATTATTATTTTTAGATATATTTTTGATACAAAAGTGCATTCCATTTTAGCCAACACCTCAACTTTAGGTAAATATGCATCCGATTATCCGATCTCTAATTATAACACCCAGGAATTTCACATTTCAATAAATTCATAAATTTTGTCAATGTTTAGTTTAAAATTATATTGCTTATGTTGAGATTGATTGAATTGAATAAATACTGATTTATCAAGATTAATATTTAAATTATTTGCTTCAAGCCATTTAATTAATATGTCAATATTTTTATTTATGTCATCCTCATGATTAGTCAATGAATTATTTCTTTTTTCAGTCGTCACAATTATAGAAATGTCATCTGCATATAAAATAATTTTATGTTTGGTAATTTCAAATATGTCATTAATATATAATAAAAATAAAAGAGGCCCTAGAATGCTTCCCTGGGGGACACCTGTTTTATTTTCACGACTACTGGAAGCATATGATATAATTTCGTTATTAACTAATTTATTGATCATGACATATTGTTTTCGGTGAGATAGGTATGACGATATCCACTGAAGGGCAATACCTCTCACGCCTACATTTTCTAACTTTTTTAAAAGTAAGTCGTGCGAAACGTGGTCAATAGCTTTAGTTAAGTCAAAAAATAGCCCTGTCGTCCAAAAATTATTATTATTATTAGTCAAGATCGTATTAATTAAATCAAATATTGCCAATGTTGTGGATTTACCATTTTGAAAGCCATATTGACAATCATTTATAATTTTATATTTATTACAAAAATCTACTAACCTCTTAGACATGCATTTTTCAAAATTTTTTGAGAAAATTGGGACTAAAGTTATAGGGCGATAATTGTTTACATCATCTTTTGCACCTTGCATAAGATTCTATAAATAATATGAAAAAAAAAGAACTTCGCTAATCGGGTTTTACACTTATTTATTGATTGAAACCCATTTTTTTTAAATTATGTACAAAGGCTAAGTATATAGTTGACAGTTTTTCACCATTTGTGAAAAGTTAGACATTATGGAAAAATCATGTTTTGGCACTCGTCAAATGTACTTTCCTGTAAAATGCTAAATAAGATTTCCAATTGAATGCAGCGCTTGGGGGTGGGGTGATTTATAAACCAGGTTAAATCCATTTCAAACACCAGCTCCTCGCAAACATAATAATGTGTATAGACCTTTATAATCTGTACCCTGTAAGTTTTGTAATATTTGTATTTGTGAGGAGAAATTATATTTGTTTTTAATTGCGATTTCGTAGATGTCTTTCTCTACTTTGCTGCCATCGATTCCACCTTAAGCTCTAAGCCACTCCAACCAGGTTTTTCATCTCCAAGTTATAAAACTGTTCCTACATGAAGCAGAAAGAACTGAACCACTTTTGTCGCCGTAACGATATCATTTACATAAGACGGCACGTGAACCCGCGTACCTGGGCAGACTAACAATAAGGCCCAGTTGGATTCTACTGAGATTTATTCTGCCTTAAAGGTTAAGTATATTAAAAGCTGCGTTGCGTCATTACGTCTGGAAAATACTGAGGAGTGACGCCGTGAATGCTAAGTGGAGTTTGTTTGGGGAGTGGGTGTTTGTGGCTCTTTTTGTTAAGCTATTTTTTTTCTGTAACTAATGTCGGGCGCCTAATTTTTAGAGTAACGAGTATAAGTATCACTTGTAACTTTGAAAGTTCTGAGACGAATGCATTATACAGTGGAACGCAACATAAAGACCAGTTTTCATCAATGGACATAGTGATTGAAGAGTAAAGTTCAAATCCATACTAATATTATAAATGTGAAAGTGTGTTTGTGCGTTTGTTCGATTTTCATCCGGTACGCGGTCGTCATTCGAGAACCTTTCCGCCTCAGCGGCCATCGGTTCTCTGCGCTATGTGTCCTGCCCACTGCCACTTCAACGATGCAATCTTTCGAGCTAGGATAACGGTATAAGTTCCCGAACTACACGCAAGCGAAGCAGCGGGAAAAAGTTAGTATTAATAAATTCTGATATTTCCCGTTTAATTTTATTTTAAGTGTAACCTGGGTGCCTACCATCAACTCTTATTGCGGTTTTGTTTAGGAACCTAAACTGATCTGCTTCGCTTATTCGTACCACGACAGCTTAATATCAATGACAGCGATTCAGTGATCATTCAATGACATTTCACAGCCGCTGAGCTGTCATCAACTCTTATTTGACTTATAACTCGGCAAAGTTAACATGACACCTGCAGGTTATACCCGTCCCTTTCACTCTCCGGGCATGACAGAATCGAGTGAAAGAGACGGGTAGAAGAAATAAGGACACAAATCGTTCGGTCATTCACATTTAGCAATTCATTTGCGATCCAGTTTTTAGAAGGTCAGAGTACGAAAGAAAGCAATTCATTTTAGGAACCTATTCTGCATCGCGCTAATTTTGAATAGCTGTCTTAAAGTTGATGGTAGGCACCCTGAGCTTTACGTGATGCATGAACAATTATCACAAGAAAACATCATGTACTAATAATAATCGAGAATGAAATCTGAAAATGCTGCAAAATTATATTAGCTATAATAAAGGTTTTAATGAAACCGGCATCAAAGGGTCGCTCGTCACTTATTTATAAAAGCAATTTTCACGTGATCGTGGTCCGCGGAAAAGCCAGTGTTTTTAATAAAAGCGCTGGTCTGTGGGGAAAGTCTACATTTCCTTTTAGGATTTGTAGCCCTAGCACAAAAAAAATGTCGTTATGTATGGTAACCATTATCGTACTGGTATTATTTTGTATTAAAACAAGAGCAGCTTTTTACTTTCGGTCATATAAGAAACTTAAATTCAACACATACTTGTAATAGACAGCAGCACAACAAAACTCAAAGCACTGAACGGATTAAGTTGAAATTTGCCACACAAATGAAGGTTACAAAAAAGTTTTAATTAAGTAAAAGTATATTAAGTCCTAAGTTCACCAAGTAAAGTTAAACCGTTGATTATATAATCACTTGATTTATGTAAGGTGTTTAACACATTGATGTTTGTATTTTGAAAACATTCAAAAGCATCATATCCACGAGGCTTAATATGTTGTCTGATTTTTCTTTTATTTATAAAATCATAACATCAAAACATCTCTGTTTTTGCTTCCATAACATTTTTTATCATTTCATTTGTAGGACTTAAGAAAATCATAAATAAATAATCAAAGGCCAATTTATACGTTTGCTCCAGCAGAAAAATTAGGAAGTTTTCTTTATCAAAGGGACTTTTATGGCAACATTAATCATTAATTTTCATAGACATTGAGTAATTAACATGTCAAAAGCATTGTAATATCTTAATCACCATAGTAATTAGATACCATGATGAAGATCAGACTGGATAATGCGGTAGTTATAATATAAATCGTAAATTAGCAAGTAAAGGTAAGTAAAATAGGTCAGTGAATTATTACCATGCCCGCGACCTCTTTCGAGTCGAATTCACTTCATGCTTATAGGTACCGTAGAATTTTGAACTACTTTAAGCGAAAAGTTATTAATCTTTGCCTTTAAAGTAGTGACATCGTTATATTTGTATCATGACTTTTATAAAATATACGTGCGATATATTAAACAGATTTTAATCCTTACTTCCTTACTTCCTTACTTTATATTATAAATGCGAAAATGCGAATCTGTCTGTCTGTGTGTTACACAATCACGCCTAAACTACGGAACCGATTTGAATACAAATTGGTTCAGAGATAGTCTAGAGCCTGAGAAAGGACATAGGCTACTTTTTTATGTGAACAAAGGGCTGTAAGGGGTTGAAATAGGGAATGAAAGTTTGTATAGAAATTACGTCATTTTTAAAGCTAGAAGCTTCAAAATTATTTTTCATCCCATCGATTCGAAAAGCGATGATTGTTTATCCAATAACAGGGTCCAAAACGATTCATTTTTTACCTGTTATGACAAGAGGGTATAATAGTAGATTGTATTACAAGGGAGCAAAATAATATATTTACGGCGAGGGCGCTATTTTGAATCCAGAGCGCAGTGAAGGATTCTAGAGTAGAATCTCGAGCGCAGCGAGGGATTCTAAAGTAGAATCCTGAACGAAGCGAGGGATTCAATATACGCCGCCCGAGGTGAATATATTTTTGCGGCCGAGTAATACACTCTGCTTTTCATCCCCCTCTATAAGAAAAGCAGTAAAGACAACTCAAACTACCTACCTTTCTTTGTCGTTCGGATACATCATAGCGCTAGTCGGGCAAAAAAAAAATTGAGTTTTGAAATAAATAAAAAATTAAATAAAAAAAATATATGTCCATTAGATTCCTTATAAGTATCTCCGTGGGTGGATGCCGTAAGGGGGTTGAAAATTTTGTTAGATTTTAGCTAGGACGCCGTTTACGAGATAGTCTCAATTTTATAAAATTCCGTTTTTGAAAATTTCTCGGTTCCGAAAAAAGTCACGGCCCCATACAAAATCAGTTGATTTTTTTTTCTTTAATTATGCTTCTTTAATTATGTTCTAAATTCAAATCTCATCGTTTTGGACCCTGTTATGAAGCTGTTCAAAATTCAAATCTCATTTATTCCCTCTTGTCATAACAGGTAAACAATGAATCGTTTTGGACCCTGTTATTAGATAAACAAGCATCGCTTTTGGAATCGATGGGATGAAAATGAGATTTGAATTTTGAACAGCTTCATAACAGGGTCCAAAACGATGAGATTTGAATTTAGAACATAATTAAAGAAGCATTGGTTGCAGTGTAGCAAAGGGTGTGCAGTACTTAAAAAAAATTCAACTGATTTTGTATGGGGCCGGGACTTTTTTCGGGACCAAGAAATTTTCAAAAACGGAATTTTATAAAATTGAGTATTTCTCGTAAACGGTGAGTCGTAGCTAAAATCTAACAAAATTTTCAACCCCCCTACGGCATCCCCGGAGATAGTTATAAGAAATCTGATGGACATATATTTTTTTATTATTTTTTTTTATTTCAAAACTCTTTTTTTTTTCTTGCCCGTATAGCGCTATGATGTATCCGAACGACAAAGAAAGGTAGGTAGTTTGAGTTGTCTTTACTGCTTTTCTTATAGAGGGGGATGAAAAGCAGAGTGTATTACTCGGCCGCAAAATTATTTTCATCTCGGGCGGCGTATATTGAATCCCTCGCTGCGTTCAGGATTCTACTTTAGAATCCCTCGCTGCGCTCGAGATTCTACTCTAGAATCCTTAACTGCGCTCTGGATTCAAAATAGCGCCCTCGCCGTAAATATATTATTTTGCTCCCTTGTAATACAATCTACTATTACAGGCTTTTGATTAGATAAATAAATGCGACATTCAAAGTTTGTAAAAAATACTACCCTAAAGAGGGTGAAAACAGGGGATGAGTTTTTTCGTGTGATGACGTCGGCAAAAATGTTTACGGAACGGATTTTGATGAAAGTTCTTTTGTTATACAGCTATTGGTCCTTGCCAACATATAGCTATAATTTATTTTGAAGATCGCAATTTCTGATGTGGAACCATAGCAGTCCAGCCAAACTATGAGAGATATAAAATAAGATATAAAAGTCCTATAGTTTTAAATCAAAAAGTCCATACTTTTTCCGAGTAGCGCCTTAAAATACAGTTGTTTCAGCCTTTCACTGTAAACTGTCTACCATTAAATGTAATGTTTGTATGTAGGAAATAATCTTTGAAATGAAACCAACCGATTTCAAAAATTCTTTCACTACACTTACTAGAAAGCTATTCCTAGTGAAATAGGCTATATTTTACCCCGATATTACCACGGGGACGGGAACCACACCGGTAATGGCGCGAGGTGCAGCAAGAATAACATAATTTCAGTAAATATATTACGTCCATACTTGTATTATTATACTCAGTGTTCTGTCTTGAACATTGACGCCTACGATACTTTATAACTTTAGTATTGGAAAATGCATTCTCTTAGAAAATGTTGTAAGGAAACGTTAATAATTCATAAATACAATAAGGTAAGAAACCAATAACGATAACAATATCGGCGACTTTTATCAGACATTTCACTTTAAAATTTTAAAAAGCTTTTGAATTTCAAGCGTCTTTTATCGAACCCTACTGCAAATACAATTTGTGGTGCAGACGGTATCAAGAAGTGTCCTCGCTTTATTGCCGGTAGCGTCAGCAAAACAGTTAACTTTAAAAACGCTATCGACACCAGTTTGGAATGAATATCTTTTGGCAAATAGCTGGAGCAAAGTGCATTCTTTTCTGTAGTTTTGTATGCATCAGACAGCAATAGATTCATTGATCTTATTACGAGGTAAATAGCAGCACGCTGTGTAACAATAAAAATATAATTAAGAAGATATATTTAACTAGCCTTCCACCCGCGGCTTTGCCCGCGTGGATTACACGAATATTCGGGGATAAAAAGTAACATAATATGTCACTTTCCAGCTTCCAAGCTATCCCCGTACGAAAAAACACGTCGATCTACTGCTCCATTTTGTCGTAAAAGACGCACAAACAAACATACTTTTACACTCTACTAATATTATAATTGCGAAAGTTTATGAGGATATAAATATATATGTGTGTATATGTGTGTGTGGGTGTTTTATTTCTCTTTCACGCAAGAACTTCTCAACGGATTTAAATAAAAACTCAATAGTAATACATCAGTATGACACATAAGACTACTTTTTATCTTAATAATCCCAAAGGTAAAGCGGTTAGTTACTTAGCTGTTCCTCGCGGTTTTAAGGCCATTAAAACCGAGAGGAACAGCTAAGTTTATAAAGCATATCGACAAAAATTGCCGTTACTGGTGACACATCCACTATGCTGGGTCCTTGTTAAGGCTCTCATCCTTATAACGACAATCGCTCACAGGAATAAGAGAAAAAAAACAGCTTCACTTTAGAGGAGTTCCTAGTGCAGTGGTCAGCGCGTTCGGCCTGCGGTCCTTGAAGTTTAGCAACCTTATATTATATATTATTATATTACCTTATATTATTATTATAGTCCTATGCACAATTAGCATTGGGTCCGCGTGGTGGTTCATGTGTGCCCATTCTCCTTATCCATTCATAAGAATGGCCTAATGAAGAAGCTTAGGGTAGACTTCCGTGCATCGCCGCCGATCGCAGCCGCGCGCGATCGATCGCGTGCGACTGCCGCGTGCGGCTGATGCATCAATACCCAGACTATGAAAAGTATGAGCCGAACGTCTGTCGTAAGCCGCACGCGTCTGTCGCAGACTACGGAAACGGCTCCTTATTTTCATACACTGACTATTGTCACACGCGATCGATCGCGCGCTGCTGCGATCGGTCGCGATGCATTGAAGTCTGTCATTAATAAGTGTATGCGTACAACTGCGATTCAATTCACCCTTTTTACTCCCACCAAAGATATTACCAAAAAAATCTGTTCAAGCTTCGAATCCCCTAGTTTTGCACCATTAGGTCTAACCTTAGCCAGATCACGTCCCATCCATAGATCTCCGTGGATACTTTACGAGCCATAGATTTAACTGCAATGCTTTAAAATGAGATCTTGATCTCGAATTTACATACTATCGCCTGAGCCCATGCTCACCTGTCATAATAATGATATTACAGGTTGTTGACTTAAGTGGAAGACGCTGTGAAAATTTTGTTACAAAATTTTTAGCTTATTTAAGATCATTTTACAGCGTCAAATTGTTGTTCCTGTTTTCAAATTACGATACTAGTAATCATGAAATAGTTTAAATAATTAAAGAGAAAATAACGTAGCAGAAATTGTGTAGCTTAGAGCAAAATATCAAAAAAACGGTCAATTAATATTTGAATCAGATGTAATATTTAATTTGATATAAGTAACTACACATTAGTAAATGGTTGCCACTTCTTTGTGTATAATTAGGCAAGTTTTTCAAAAAAAATAGTAATTACCTATTTATTTACACACAAAAAATACTGTATTATATTCCTTCTTGGTGGACAGGGTTGCGGGTCGCAGTTATAGCCACTCGCTTGCAGTGTCTCTTAAGTAAGGTCGACATTTAGCATTGCGAAAACACTGGATTACTGTACCGCCTTTTCCGTGGGAATATCGGGTTAATAAAGAAAGTTAAGTTTATCCAATATAAACAAACAAACAAAAAAACGAATCTTTTCTTTTTATAATATAAGTAATCTATCTATAGATTACCACAAGACGACTTCGGCCTTCAATAGTTAATTGAGTTCGACCCACAAAAGAAGTGAAACAAAATCCTTTCTCGCTTAGCTCTTAAAAGGGGATTAAGTGGGGATGGTTTGACAGTTTCATCCGTTCCGTGGCTTTAGAAAAAGTTCTAGATGCTGGATCAAATCGGTTCTAACTAGATTTAATTCGTTTTGATGGTTAGAAAACCACTTTGTTCCCGCGTGTTGGGAAATAGCCTATTCTCTTTATCATTGCAATGCAATTGAAAGGCCTATACCCCATCAGTTGCAACACGAAATTGACTAGTGATAATGATGATTTTGAAACGCATATTATAAACCAACGTAGGTTTTACAAAAACTTTTAATTAACTATAGAGGTTGGAATAACTTCTTGATACCTAGAGGGAAAGTACGGGAAATAATGGAAATTTAACCGCCTCTGTAAGTTAGTGGTACGTACACCACCGGTATCAGACCCAGAGTTCCCGGGTTCGATTCCCGGTGCGGGTACATATAGAATTCAGTTTGGTTGATGGTAGGGTTTGTTTAAAGTCCGCCTGGCTAAGCTACCACCATCTTATTTAAGTCTGACGTCATAACAACGACGTTTTCAGCATTGTTGTGTTCCTGCAGGTAGAGATAAGATAGCCAGTTCCTTAGTAATGGAGGAATCCGGGAGTAGTGCAATTCAATTTCAATTCAATTCAATTCAATTTATTCATTCCATAACAATACATACAATTGTGTCGGAAATAAAGTTAAAAAATAAATACAATATTAATCAAAAATAGTAGTAATACAATAATAATCAAAAATAGTAATAAGTCAATCAATATTAATTAAAAACAATAGCAAGTTAAATCACTTAGTAATAATAAAAATAATCAGGCATGTCATAAAATATTTCATTAACGTCATCATTATGTAAAAATTAATAATAAATTGACCAAAAATTAATAAATTAATAATACAATACTTTACAATTTAACAATGTCCAACAAATTCATTTATACTATAATAACATTTACTAAGCAAGTGCGCTTCCCACCTTCAGCTTTATCACCACTTAACATCTGCCGGCCTAGCATGAGCGGCTTATAACGCGCGATATGATATGGTACGGCAAGTTGTCTTGCTTACCCCACTAAGGTGTAAGCAAGACGGCATGCCATACCATATCATATCGCGCGTGAAAAGCCGCTCATGCTAGGCCGGCTGTTGTGATAAAGGCTAAGTGTTACGCCGTTGTGGATAATAAAATAAAATAAAAAAGATTACATTACAGTGCTGGCAGAACAATTTTGTAGGTGTGCACAGAGATAGACCAATTATTTTTTGTATTGTGTAGTTTTTGTTGTGTAAATAAAAATGAATAACTCAAAAACACGCCACTTTGTTAGAACGTCCACTACGAACGAATAAATCTGGACGCCGCTTTCGATGCGGCCGACATTTGTCCGTCCGGCACAAATTTACATGTAAAACAGCTTTACTAAAGCCTTTGACTGCCGGTGTGAGCCTCGCCGATATTGTTTGAGCCACCAATTTTATAGCTGTCTTGATAGCCAGATTTATACCTACTGTTTTTATTTTTTACTAACTAGTTGATCTTCGCGGTTTTACCCGCGTGGTAAGTACCCGTTCTCGTGGGAATATCGGGATAAAATATAGCCTATGTCACTCGGGAAGAATGTAGCTTTCTAATGGTCAAAGAATTTTCTAAATCGGTCCAGTAGTTTCGGAGCCTATTCGATGCAAACGAACAATTAAACCTTTCCTCTTTATAATATTAGTACAGATAAAGTTTTAGTAAGTAGTTATTGCAAATTGTGACTGTCGTGTGACTCTTGATATTATGTGTGCGCCATCAAATCAATAAGTAATTGTCGCGTTTATTTACTAGTAAAAAAAATTAAACCGCCTTCAAAAAAACCACATCAAAAAAGTAAGAAATAATTCCTCACCAAATAAATAACGTAAGTACTTTGAAGTCGGGCGTGAAACATGTAAGTACAATTTTTTGTTGTTTTTGTTAAAACCCACCCGACTTCAAAGTACTTACGTTATTTATTTGGTGAGGAATTATTTCTTATTTTTTTGATGTGGTTTTTTTGAAGGCGGTTTAATCCTACTAATATTATAAATGTGAAAGTTTAGATGTTTGGATGTTTGGATGTTTGGATGTTTGGATGTTTGTTACTCAATCACGCCAAAACGGCTGAACGGATTTGGCTGAAATTTGGTACACAGATACTTGGTAGCCTGGAGAGGAACATAGGCTACTTTTTATCCCGGAAAAATATCACATTCCCGCGGGATAACGTCGTGTAGTCCACGCGGGCGAAGCCGCGGGCGGAAAGCTAGTTTTTTTATAAAAATAATTTTTATTTTACTCTTTTTAGTGCATCGTGCAGGCAATTTACGTGTTTTCTGGTAAATAGGTATGTGATCAAACTGAAAACCTCCTTTTTCGAAGTCGGTTAAAATAGCTTGAGGTATCCCCTTTTTAACAAAACAAGAATCATCTAAATCGGTTTATTAACAAAGGAGTTATGCCTAAAGATACGTATTAAATTTACATAAAGTGGTAACGAAAACGACAGTATTTTTAAGATTTCCTGAAAACTACTGAACCGATTTCAAAATTTCAAAAAATGGGACCAACTTGGAAACCAACCTGATGTAATAACGTTTGAACCATTTCAATCGGTTCAGCCGTCTTCGAGTAATCGGTGAACATACACAAAAAAAAAAAAAAAAAGAGAAAAAACATACATACAGACGAATAGAGAACCTCCTCCTTTTTGATTTAGAAGTCGGTTAAAAAGGGAAAATGTTCTGTTATTTGGACAGTGTGATAGATACCTTGAAAAGTTTTAGTGTTGCCAAATAACGCACTGGTCACTTTGAGTCATTGCATAACCAAGTAAGAAGTAACTGTGATTGGCGTATTAACTAATTTAGAGGAACCCTTTGTATTTCTAAAACAGATAAATTATGTCGTTTCTCGAATAAATTCAAACTGGTTAAATTGACTTGATAGACACTATTAGAACAACGATCTTGCATACACAATGATCATATAACATCAGTAACAGATGCAGGCTCCCACAATTCACGTGGCCTCGGGGCGCATGGTATAATTCTCGTTGATCGAACGCCGAATGGGGAAACACAATGGGGAAGTCATTCGTCGCACGTGACGTACGAATCGGACGATATATTGCTTGATTGGACCTAGACTTAGCTTTAGCAGTCATTTCTTGAAGACGATAGAAAGTTAACACTATTTACTCTTAAGAGTTTAATACGGGCGTAAACTTTTACAATAACAGGGATTTATTTTTTAAGTTATATTATCATCACCATCACCCATTTCTCGTCCTCGCTATAGGGGCACAGGCCTTCCTTGTGTATGGGTAAGGAGAATGAACCATGGCCCACCCCGTGCGTATCCATGGATTGGTAGGTCTTAACAACTGCACTTGCAGCTGGAATCAACGGCTCAACAACTTACAGTGCCACAAACTTTGCTGTGCCGGTGGCCAAAATGTGAAACTAACGTGATTTTTTTTAATGTCATTTTGCTGTCAAGTTTATGTCCAACCATAGCGCTGCTGGCGGCTGAAGTTCTTAGAAGTCAGGGCCGGTTAAATTACTACAAAAAAAAGAAAAACGTACGTAGCGCCGCTGTCACCGGCACAGAAAAGGTTGTGGCACTGTACCAACCGGTTCTATCGGCCCGCGCTGTCAAAATTGGAATTGAAATTCAAATTTATTGTATTTAATAGTTAAATAAAAAAAAACCGGTCAAGAGCTAGTCGGACTCGCTCACCGAGGGTTTCGTACCATCATAAATTTAAATAAATATAACGTGAAAATGTTTTCATCGGCGAGGCTAGATTCGTCAGAGCATTTGCGGTGTAGAATATTGCAGTTTTAGATCAACTCCAGCTTTTGACCGATAGTGGAAGAAATGTAATTTTTGTTTATGATTTCTGAAAAAGTTTACTATTTAGAGACATCGTTTTATTTTTCCTGTAATCTTTACATAAAGTTCTATCACATAAAATAATTTCAGATTTTATGCAAACTTCAGAGATAAGGGGGGGGGGGCGATATTTTTATTTTTTATTTTTTATCAAGTCAAAAACTATGCGGCTTAAGAAAAAAATATTGAGAATGTGCAAGCAGCGTTCTTTCATATGATACCCCATAATATATGCCTAAGTAGCCCCACTTCGAGTTTTTAAGACCCCCTTTCAGTCTCTGTTGCAAAAAAATATAAATATTTTTATTTCTCTCTTATTTTCAAAATAGTTGGGCAAAACTATTCCAAATTTCAAGTTGATAGCATTAGTAGTTCTCCAGTTGTGATGTGACAGACAGACTGAGTCTCGCCATAAGGGCACAGAATATATAATAGTACTAAAGGGTTTCTTTTTACCATACCATACCGTACCAACCGTAATCTCTTTAAAAATGGCGGAGTTTGATGGGTTAACGTGCCTTCCGAAGTATGTTGGAGCTCTAGATGCACTGCCACAAAAAGCAACCTAATTTTTTCATCTTAAGAACAAGTTGTATCAAAAGGACAATTCATAACAAAAAACAATATTTAACAGATCCCATTGTATAAAAACATGGCATAATTACAAGTCGGCTCGTCGTATGTCGCCAGTTAACACCCACATTGCCTGTTTTGCATGCGTAATGCGTCGCGAGCGAATGTTGCACTCGTAAATTTGTCCAAGTAATTTATTGCGGATTTACGCAAATTTACTTCTGAATTTTTGTTTAGCTTTAGAAATTATTGTATGTCGCGTTATGGTGTTATGGAAATTTGCGAAATGTCCAAGTTGCAATGGACGGCCGTCTAATGTTGCATCAAAGCCATACCTGTTTTATTATGTAGGTAAAATATCTAATTACTTCTCCCCATTATTATATTGAAAGTAAAAACAATGGTTTAGAAATTATTTCCTAAAATGTAACAGTAAGTATAAACAGCGATTATTTCAGTCGAACATTCTTCGAAATAACATTGCACCAAGCGAATGATTCGATATTTTTATAGATAATATCACGATTCACAAATAAGTACCACAATTAAGGTTTAAAAGTCTACACCAACGATTTTTAAATCAAAATAACAGAAATCCAGTTTATAAGCTCCGTCCGATGTCGATCAAAGAGTATGTAATCACTAAAGAGTATGTCGCTCCAGATAAGTCTGCGCGCGGTCAAAATCGAATACTAATATTTCCCATAACCTTAGAGCAAAAAAATGTATTGTAACTAGCGCCAAAAACGCCCTAGTCGCGCGCAGAGTTATTACTCTGTGGTCGATATTGTCGATGACTGACAGTCAGTGTGCCGCCTATCAAACTAGAAAAAGTCCGTAACCGAATCAGAAATTACCCGGATTCGTCGGGGCTAGGGCGAATAGGCTAAAGATAGTAATAATGAGTGTTTCAAGTAACATAATATGAACTTCTACGCCTTTCATAAAAAAATAACACACAATAGTTACTATTTTAAATAGTGTTGGGTTCCTGCCTGTAGTTGTCATTTTGGCTTTTTCTACACGATCGATCGCCACAAAATACCCATATTTATCCGACAGTCATCGAAACCGTATACGTACCCGCTCAAAGCCTAAATTATCCGAAATCAGGTAAAAATACCCGCAATGGCAACACTGCTGACAGTGGCAGTCACACAGCAGTGTCCTGGCTTCCGTGGTTGATAAATACACTGTTACTTTAATACTTAAAAAGTAAATCCCTGTTCAAAATTAAAACTCTGGGCCATGAAAAATCGGCAAATATTAAGAAATTTATTGTAGTACTAGCTGTCCGCCCGCGGCTTCGCCCGCGTGGACTACATGACGTTATCCCGCGGGAATGTGATATTTCTCCGGGTTAAAAAGTACCCTATGTTCCTCTCCAGGCTACAAAGTATCTGTGTCCCAAGTTTCAGCCAAATCCGTTCAGCCGTTTTGGCGTGATTGAGTAACAAACATCCAAACATCTAAACATCCAAACATCCAAACTTTCACATTTATAATATTAGTAGGATGTTTTTTATCTTGAAGCATGACACAAATGAGTACCGTCCATGGGCATTCTCCTTTGACTCCTTTTTAAAAAAAAGAATGTTCAATATCCTCATAAGCACTAAAGGTTAACACGTGAATCGTGACATTGTTTGGGAAATTTTGCCTTATTTTAATAGAAATATGATTTAATTTAAATTGCGCAAAAAAAGTGCCAGTGCTTGAGATATTAGGTTCACTCTCATTACCCTTAAATGTCGAACCTTACTGCCATTTATGCCATGGGGTCAATAAAAAATTAAATGAAGATTATTAACACTTAAATATTCATGTTATCAGTAGAGAAAATATCCAAATACTTAAGCAAAAAAGATGCCAATTTAAAAGAAAATAGCACATTGAAATTAGAATAGCAGGACTCAAATAACCCATAAATGGGTTGTACAAATACTTAAACTTGTACAAATAGAAATTTTCATTATGCTTCATGATATTATTCAATGAATTCCTTTGAAAGGTCACCTAAGGGTTTATTACTTTACTTAAAATAGCCGGAGGGTTAAATATTTTGGTAAAATTATTAATCTATTATATTAAAGTCTACAAGTATTTTGTTAAGAATTTAAGATTTCAGATGCTAATTTTAAAAGTGTAGGAGTGACATGATATCCATACTAATTTATGAAGGCAAAAGAAACATTGTCTGTTTTTTTATGTTAACGTACGAAACTAATTTTGAATTATGGTGTTAACAATTTTCGGTTTTAGTTTTAAAATGAAAATTAATCAAGTGTGGCAAACATTTGATTAATTTTAAGTTTTTTTTTATTAATATTTAAATTTTCATAAAATTTATAATGATTTTAAATTAGTTTTATGCATTCACAATGCAATTCTGTAGTTATAGGAAACATTATGATGGAAAAAGACCACCAGTCTCAATGTATGTCTGTGACCAGCCCTGTAAGTAGCTTTCGGGCTGGATTCGAACCCACGTCCCCGGGAATCCGGCCCAATTGGCCCGGATTTATTTATTTTACCAGTGTTTGCTTAAGTTGAAAATTTTTGACTGAATACTACACAATACTTTTTTGAGAAATAAATACTTTACTTACTTATAAAAACTAAACGTTTCAAACTTATAAGGTACACATACCATGCATAATAAAAAGAAAACACTTAAAACTAATAACAGGAAAAGGCACAAACTTTAATTCTATTGGAATGGGTTTGAATGGGCTGGTGGTTTTTTTTCTATCACAATTTTTCCTTTAAGTGTTTACCTGTTACAATACGATTTACATCAAGATGTTTGAAGAATTAAATACAAACAAATTGTACCACTAAACACATTGCATCCCACACTTTATTAGTATGTGTGTTTACATTACACTGCAAATAAACTAGAAAGTTTGCAGTTAACAGCTTGTTGAAAATGTGCCTTAATCCTTAAACCATACCAGTGATTTTCCTTTGACAACCATTTTCATTTGTCGTTGTTTGGCAAACTTAACGTTTTCAGACCTTCACAAGTTATTTCTAGTTTGGATTCACACATCGAGGTATGAAAAAGAGTTTTCTCGAGAATTTTTGATGGTAGCGAAAGAGCGAAATTGTATAATAAAAGCTTGGCAAAACATTTCGATGACAGGAAATGTTGACTAGTCAAAAATAACCTTAAAATAACATAACAAAGTAATAATAATCAAAAATAACACAGTTATTTTAACTTTTTATTGTTGACTTATAATATGTTATATCTGTGAAGATGGAGATCCTTGGGGGAGGCCTATGCCCAGCAGTGGGCGTCGTTCGGCTGACATGATGATGATGATGATGATATCTGTGAAGCAACCTGAATTCATTCAAGTCAAGGTAAGTGTACAGTGTGTTACGCCGTACAGATGATTGTTAGTTAGTTATAAGATGTTGTTGAGTGCAGGAAGATGAAATACCGGAATAATAAACACTATTTATTTCCGAACAAAGTAAGGTACAAAAGTTAGTTAAAGTGGTTCGCACGCGACGTCAATTTTATGTGATTGCTAAATTTGCAGTCTTAATTAATTGTTTATTATATAAAATCGTATTTGTAGGCAAGATTCCTTGACCTACAAAGAAAAGTAAAGTAAGGCAATGTACGAGAACCGTACAGTAAGCTATTATATAATTATTATTTGAATCGATTATGACGATTTCGATCGATTACACTCTTTTACTTATTTTCAGTTTTCTCGTTTCCTAGATTGTCAATTTGTCTGAGTTTTTGTTCTTAATACTACAAATTGTAAGGTAAATGCAGGTGTAGGAGTAAATTTTTTAAAACTAATTTCAACTTGATAACAGTTTTTAATTTTGGGCTCAGGGATCCCCGTCTCCTTTTATGTTAATTTGTTGTTGTTATGGCGACATACATAGATAAGATTTTTTGTATGTCTTATGGTCTTGCTCTTGGCTTTACACTGAACCTTTGGGTTAAGAAGAAGCTTAAGATGGAGCGAGCTTACCCAGAAGCAGCCTATTCAATCTAGCTTTAAAATAATAGGGTTGTAGTCATTCGGGAAAACAGAGCATCACAAAGGAAAAAGAAAAACGCCAGGCACGTGACAGATTTAGGGCGGATAATATAGAAATAAAACTATTCTGATAAAAGCATTAAACTGTTCAATTAACTATAAAGCTTCTATTTCAATAAGGTCAGGATTAATAAAAACCTCAAATCTAAATATAACTATTCTGATAAAAGCATTAAACTATTTAATAACTATAAACAAAACTATAAAGCTTCTATTTCAATAAGGTCAGGATTAATAAAAATCTCAAATCTCTAATAAACTATTTTTCACCACTCCAGCTCGAAAAGGGCGCTTTTGGCGCCTAAAAACTCGCAGCAAAATCGATTTTTGCTGCGAGCGTGAGGCAAAGTGCTTTTTTAATTTCTTACACCAACTTTTGAAATAATTAAGAAAAAGGAAATAGAGTGACAAGGATGAAACTTTTAAAATTAATATGAGCAAAAAGGATAGATAGGTAGCTTTATGTCGATGGACATGAAATATAAAGCTTAAAAAAGAAATACACGGATACCAAAGGTTCAAAATAACGAGTATGGAAGAAATGAGGTCGCATGCATGATATAAATATAAAATAAGAAAAATTAATTAATTCTAATAACAAATTATATAAATACGATTGTACTACTATTGCTTTTTATTAAACACGCAATATTTAAAATAAATAATATGAAGTGAACATTATATCGCTTACTAATATCACAGTCTACTTACTACATATAAGTAGACTGTGCTAATATCATGTTTGGTTTTCATAAAAATTACATGCAGTGCAGTTTTTGAACGCAATGCAAACAGTTACCTTCAACTTGCATAATTGCACCAATTTTACTCTTAATTATTAATTTTGATGTTTTCTTTATTGTTAAATGTTGCCTTCTATGTTGTTTTTCTGACCTGTAACACTTTTCTCGCTGGTAGAGGTGAAAAGTTGTATGTTTAACACGAGAGCAAAATTTTCTGATGTCTCGTGCCTTTAAATCACTCACTGTGCTCAGTAGTCTATATTTGAATCACTCGCTACGCTCGTGATTCAATTTAAGACTACTTCGCTAGTTCGTGATTTAAATTCAGCACTCGCAGCGAAAAATGATTTTGCTCTCTTGTATAACAAAGAACTATTATTCTTTTAAATCGTCCTTTTATTTTTTTACCTACCACCCGTTAAGGACCTCTTTTAGCTGACAAGAAAAACGGGCGAAAAAAACTCACCAGCTTTAACAGAAACAACGACATTTACAAATAATCATGTCGTTGTTGAACATACAACACATTTCACAACATTTACAACAACATTACTTTTCATGATAAAAGATTAAACAACATTTATGAATATGATCAAGCATGTTCTATAAACTGTTACTTTTGAAGAGGTATGACGCTTTACCGAGGCTAAGGTAATAAAAGAGATGTGACTTGTTCGGTGTCAAGATGTATATTGAGATAATAATATTGAGTACAATTAAAGATACATTATCTTAGTAAGCGATCTTATTCTAGATTGCTGAGAATGCTACGCGTGTGTTCCAATTTTCTGTAAATGCGCGATAATGCAAACATCTTGTTTGTGTAATATGTTGCAATCATACTTCATCTCCCCTGAAAAAGTGGAAGGATCATCCCCTCCCTGCAAAAAGGAACAGACTCGTAACATTGACTTTAACGAACTTAACCAAAATTTAATTACTTAAGTAAAATAAGTAAACAAAATTTAAACATTATCAACATAGCAAAGTTAAAACTATTTCATTTATTAAATCGTACTAATACAAAAACGTTTTACAATATAAACAATATACCTAATTAAAATTGTATCTAATTAAAATGGTATCGAATTGAAATGGTATTGAATTAAAACGGAAGCTTCACATTTTACACTTAATCATAACAATAACAAAGTGTTAAGTAACATGGTATGTAATTAAGTACCTATACTTATAATTACGTATCAAATAAAATAGTTATTTATTGAATGGTTTGGTATTATTCTTATGCACAATTATAGCTTTATTTTCTTTTAAAATTTCTACATTAGACGTCATATCTCTTAAAACTTTATAAGGGCCATTGTAAATACTATCTAATTTATTTCCTACTTGGTTCTTTAATAATAACAAATCGCCTAACTGATAGGTAACATTATTGCTAGTTTTATCATACAATAATTTTCTTTTCTCTTTAGATTGTATCAAGTTACGTCGTGCGTCGGATTGCGCTTGTTGTAAACGATACTTAAGTTCTCGGGGATAACTGTCATAGTTATATAAGGGGTCGATTTCTGATTGTAAATTATTTGGAAGGTTACAAATTTTTCCAAAAACTAATTCGAAAGGCGTATATTTAGTTTCACTATGCACTGTGGTATTAAAAGAAAAACACCAATATGGAATCCAGGTGCTCCAGTTATGTTTATAATTATTACACTGGATTCTCAGAAAAGCTCCTAGGGTTTTATGAGTATTTTCTAAAGCGCCTACAGTTTCGTGATGGTACGCCGTAGAATTTAATTTTTTAATATGTAATAGAGAACATGTTTCGGACATCACTGATGACATGAATTCGGTTCCCTGGTCAGTCAATATTTCTCTAGGAATACCATAACGTAAAATGAAATTATTGGTAAAAGATTGAGCAACTGTGACCGAGTCTTTACTAGGTAATGGATACGCTTCAACGAATTTGGTTAAATCGCATTGTAATGTCAATACATATTTATTATTATAGTCATCAACATCGAGTGGACCCATTATATCCAAACTAATTCTTTCGAATGATGAGTGGGCTGTTGATGTTATGGTTAAGGGCTGCTTAATATGTTTATTACTATGCTTATGATATTGACATTGATGGCAATTTTTAACAAAAAGTTTTACATCATTACTCAAACCTGGCCAAAAATAATATTGCTTAATGTTGTTCATCATTCTATTAACTCCTGCGTGTCCGCTGGTAGGTAATAGATGGAAATCATTTAGTATTACTCTTTTTTGTTCACTATCATATATTCTTAATATATTTTTTGTTATGAGAAAGCGCGGGGTAACAGAGTTAATTCTTTTTGTTGCTTGTACAAGACTTTTGATTTTACTCTCGTTACATTTTTCTTTAATAATAAGTACCTCATGTATGCCTATTTTTTGACATAATGACTCTAAGTCCCTCGCTAACACCTCTGGGGTAGATGACGATCGGGTACTCAGATATATCGCTGATTGCGAAGGTACGTAAACGTAACAACTTGCATTAGAAATAATGCTATCTTTAGACTTTGAATAATTGTCAAACTTTAATTGATTAAAACTTAATTCAGTTACGTCATCGGGTTTCTTGAGAAGTTCTACCGCAATAGGTTGATCAGGCCTAGTGCTGGTGGAGCTCTCTGAAGAAGAATCAGTGGGGGTTTTTAATTTTTTACTTTGTGCTCTAGTTAAAACTGATACTGTGTTTTGATGTAATGATTTTAAAGTAGAAGATGTAATAGGTATGCGACTCAATGCGTCTGCAGCTGCATTGTTTCGTCCTGGAACATACTCTATTTCAAAATCATACTCCTCTAGGAATAATCGGAATTTAGTAAGTCTGCTTGTTGGGTCTTTCAAGTTAAATAAATAAATTAACGGTTTGTGGTCTGTTATAATTTTAAATTTACGTCCATATAAATAAGGGCGAAAATGTCTCACAGACCAAACAATTGCTAAAAGTTCTAATTCTATGATGGGATATCTCGTCTCGGCGGGTTTCAGGTTTCTACTCGCATACGCGACTACTTGACCGTTCATGTTAGATAAAACAGATCCTAAACCTGTCTTACAAGCATCTGTTTGTAGCCGAAAGATGTTACTTTCTGAAAAATCTGGATAAGATAAAATAGGGGGTTGAATTAATGCTGATTTTAATTTTTCAAATGCCGTTTGACACTCTGATGACCATAGAAACTGTACATTCTTTTTTCTTAATTGATTTAAAGGATAAACAATGTTTGCAAAGTTCGGTATGAATCGTCTGTAGTAATTTGCAAACGCGACAAAACGATTGACATCGTCGCAGTTCATCGGCACTGGATAGTTTTGCATGGTTGCAATTTTACTTTCATCTGGTAAAATTCCATCAGAAGTTATTTTGTGTCCTAGATATATTATTTCGTTTCGCAAAAATTCACACTTCATAGGATTTAATTTTAAGTTAACTTTTCTAAATCTCTCTAGTATACTAATTAAGTTTTTATTGTGGTTTTCTATAGATTTCCCGAAAATTACGCAATCATCTAAATAAATAAAAGCCTTTTTATAATTTAAGCCTGACATTGCAATAGTCATAAGACGTGAAAATACACTCGCAGATGTCCGGAGACCCATGGGACAGCGTTTCATCTGAAAAATTTTATCACCAGCAGTGAAAGCTGTGTACTTTCGTGAATCTTCGCTTAAAGATAACTGATAATAGCTTTGCGAAAGGTCTAATTTTGAAAAATAAATGTTATTTGCAAGCGAATCTAAGATATCAGTTATATTAGGCAAAGGGAATTTGTCGTCCTCAATACGATTATTTAACTGCCTGTAATCTATAACTAATCGCCATTGTTTCTCGTTTGACCTATCTGTTTTTTTCGGTACAAGCAAGACGGGACTAGACCACTCTGACGTAGCCTCGTCTATAATATCATTTTCGAGCATAATATCTATCTGTTTCTGAACTTCCTTCCTTAGTGCGAACGGTAATCTATGTGGCTTGACATAAACTGGCGAGACATTAGGTTTTAAAGTTATATTATGGGTCATTAGGTTTGTACAAGAGAGTTTGTCGCCTGGCAGATGAAAAACATCTGCGTACTTAGCGCAAATACTCTCAATACTTCGTTTTTCTTCTAAATTCAGTTCAGGTAAATTTAATAATCCTAATAATGTTTTTACACGATCGACAGAAACCTCCTCTTTTTCAAAATTACAGACTTCAAAATCATTCAATGAAAAAGTCTTTAAATCGGTAAGATCTAGATCAACTTCTTTCTCAGTGGTGTTTAATATCCTTACTGGCATGCGACCATTACAAGGTTTCGCTATTATACTTCCTATAAAAACTCCTTTCTGTATCTCTTTAGATAAACAAACACAATCGTCGCCTAACGATGTAGGTATATATTTTATTACCTCACATCGTGGCGGTATCAAATGTCTATAGTGACTCAATATAGGTATAGACACATAATTACTATCTTTAGTTAAAAGCAAAGTATTTTCTTTATAGTTAATTATAGCTTGATAGCGTTTCAAAAAATTATCACCTAAAATACCATTTGCAGAACAAGACATATTTTTAAACACATACATTTTTTCTCTAAAAACTAACCCATTATAAGACAAATCTAAGTAAATATATCCTTCAGATACTAGTTTACCGCTAACACCTTTTATAACTAACTTCTCAAATGTAATTAAATTCAATAACTTCGGATAATCGCATAACCATTCGTATTTTAAAACACAAAGGCTTGCTCCGCTATCGACTAAAAGATCGATATTGCTATTACTTACGTTAAAAGTTACGGTACTACTATTATTGTAGTTTAAAACATAATTTTCAGTAGGAACGAAAAAAATCTAAATTATTATCGTTCTGGGGCTCAGAACGCGCTTGTGACTCACTATTGGTCGATTGCTCGTGGCTAGCGTACTGCACACGTTGAAAAGGCACAGCTGAGCGCGGCGGGCGCGGGCTCGGCCGACCGCGGTCACGTGAACGTGATTGTGTTCCTTGCGCGGCGCGGGAGTCTCGCGACATGTACTTACCTTGTTGTGGTCTCGTGTTTCCGGCAGCGTACCTATTGTTTGCGCTAAATCTATTATAGTAACTATATTTATTAGAATAATTACTTGGCTGACGCGGATAATTAGTAGGTGTGCGTGAGAAATTACGAGTATGAAACTTTTTAATGTTCATAACTTCCTCGTGTCTGGTAGACATTGACTGCTCGTCTAGGGCAGTTCTTATAGCCTCTGGTAAAGAATCAAAGTGACGTGATGCTATGATAGTACTAAGCTTTTGATTCACTAATCCATCTGAAAAGCGCTTGATTGCAACCTTTTCATTAATGGGACGCAATACTTCAAACTTAGTAGCGTCGTCATCCGCTTGTGCTATGGTTAAATTCACAAAAAGTTGTTCTAGTTCCGAGCCGAATGACTCGATCGACCTATGACCTTGACGACAGTTTTGTAATTTGTGTTGGATAGCAACAGCAGATTTTTTCTGAATCAAATGCGTATTCATATCTCTAATTAAATCTTTAATAGTTGGATAACTACTTTTTAAACGTAATTTTGCGCTAGGAGAGAGCCTAGTTTTAATCACAAAATCAATAAGTAACCCATGAGTAGCATCGCTGATCATTGAACTATATAATTGTATACCATCAATTAGAGATTTAGTGACGTGTTCTTGACCTGTCATCGTTGGTAAAAGTGCAATGGCTGTCTTCAAGTCAAATTTATCTTTTTCTGCCATTTTTGAAATACTACTAACACTTAAAGTCTCTAAAGAAATAATTTTGTCATAAATGATCTGAATGTCATTTGCTATTTTATTAATTAAAGTTATATCTTTAGTTGATACCTCCGATTTTTCAACTAAATTATGTACTTGAGCTAAAATATACTCTAATTTCGCGTATTCAAGTTTCGCTTCATTAAATTTCGTAAAACCTAACTCTTTTTGACGTCTATCTGGTCCTAGTTTTACTAAATTATCTTTAATATACAATAGTTTCTTATGCAATTCGTTTAAATCGGAAATAATAAATGACATTATCTAATAAGAAAAAAAATGTAATCCTACATATTATTTAAAACGTTTAGGTATAAAATAACTTACGACTTACGGTGGCATTATAGCGCGCGAATAAAATAATTACGTCTCTGCACGATGAGTAGGTATGTGGTGACCGGCGTGGCGTGTGGGGGCTGGGGCTGCGGGCTGGGGGTTTTCTCATGCTCCTTGAGTGTGTAGGATCTTCAGACTTCTAAGATGGGTTCCTGGACCGCTTGAAACAGCTAACTGAAGATCGGGCTGGGATTTCCCTTGCCCCTCGTACAATGGGCCGGGTTTCTACCCTGGACACCTCCTGGTCTACGTTGATGGTTGAGTCGACGTCGTTGCCAGTTCCACGGAAGATATTGTGTTTCTTAGAACTGCGCTGTTGAATTCTCTACGGAGTCGGTTGACAATTCGGTCCCAAATTTTCCGGATGCAGGCGTAAATGATGAGTATAACGATGAGAAGCAGTATGACGGATAGTAAAATTTCTGTTGTAGTGAGCTGGCTTGAAGTTTTCTGCGTTGCTTGGGCGTCGCCGCTGGCGGTTTGTGCGATGATAACTTCTTCTTTACTTTGTGGTGCTCCCATATTATTGTTTCGTCTTCCCAAGTAATGCGATGAACAGAAGTGTAGAGCCAAATAGCACCGCAACGAAGACTGCTGCTAGTATGGTGTTGAAAATTTTGCTTTGCTGCTCCATGTAGTAATGATTTTCCCGCAAAAATTTATAAGTTCGGTTGGCAAAGGGTCGCCATGAAGAGGTATGACGCTTTACCGAGGCTAAGGTAATAAAAGAGATGTGACTTGTTCGGTGTCAAGATGTATATTGAGATAATAATATTGAGTACAATTAAAGATACATTATCTTAGTAAGCGATCTTATTCTAGATTGCTGAGAATGCTACGCGTGTGTTCCAATTTTCTGTAAATGCGCGATAATGCAAACATCTTGTTTGTGTAATATGTTGCAATCATACTTCACTTTATATTACTTCAGTACTCACATAATTTATTCGAAACCGATAAGGAAAACTTTAATTTAATATTATCAGCAAATAAGCATTTACGTTTAACAAGTTACTGAATATCCTTCGAACAAGGGCAAATCTTCAGCAATATTTACTTGACAATACATCAGCATAAAACAGCAAGAAAAACAAGGAATGAGAAATATGAAACAACGGAATAGTTACTTAACTTGTACACCGCTCACGGCTCGAACCAGACTAACTCGCTACAATGGCGGCCTCGCCTTATAAATGTTAGCGTCTACCGCCAATTTAACTGATAAATTTCAATCCGTGAAAATTACAGAAAATACTACTACTATATAAACATAACAATTATGAAAAAGTATTCCAAAATCAAATAATGATTTTACATAACATTATTTATAAATACAATAATAATCTTTTTGTTTTCTTTTCAACCGGAAGTAACGTGTACCAACGTAAAAGTACACGTTACCTACTTAGATACTTATACATTACACTTCAGTAATAAATTAATTGATATGAATATTAAAAGTAATAACATGATTTTATACACATTATTCAGTACTTATAGGCAAATTAAAGTACAATTGCTTGATCATGCTTTGTTGACGGTTGGCCCCGCCACAAATCAAAATACTTTTTATTAGAAACAGGATACATGTAGTAAAATGTTATCTCCATAATTAATATAATGAATTTAGAACTACTATATGAGATTAATAACAAAACTCCATAATAATATTATATCGCTTTGTTGTCGGATGGCACCGACACAAATCAAACTATTATTTAATGAAAACACGATAAATAAGGTACGATGTTATCCACAAAATTAATTTAATGGATTTAGGTGTAATAAATACTAAATTGAATCAATGTCAAAACTTGATATTCTATCACACGCATATTCGGGATGTTAACCAAGTAAGGATGATAGCCCGCTGTGCGTCTAGATTCTCGGTGGTAGAACGGTGATGGCGGAATGAGCTCATGCAGCTCAGATGGTGGTAGCTAGCCAGGCAGACTTTGAGCAAGCCCTACCACCAACAAAACCGAATACAATTATGTACCTAGGACCACAGAGGTGGTTAAATGATGGTGGTTTTTCTTTTACAAATTTTCCTACAGATTTAATTGTCATACATTATCCCTGCACTGCCTTTAAGTAGGCAGTAAACGGTTGAACGCCACACAGCTATGATTTATAAAACGGTTACGTGTAAAGTATAATCACCTCATCAAATACTTATCGTCCTTCATCAAAGACAAGACTCTATAAGCCTCGGTGAGAGGCCCATAAAATTCTTTTTACGATGTTTCGAGTTAATGTGTGATCTCGTTAAATGGACCGATAATGCTGGTTAAGATATATAACACGATGTTATTTTCGAAAGTATCAGAGACTTTTAAATGTGTGTAAAATAAATATTTATGACTGGGGTATGTTTAGGGTTGAAGACTGACCTTTTTTTTAGAAATTTTATTTATTTTTTATTCATAAATACACTTAACAGGTAACACATTAAAAAGATCAGGAAAAGAAAAAAAATGTTTGTCTAACATGACAATTTAACTAATCTATCGTAAAGCATTTTTATTTTATGCAGTTGCCTCACACGCAACCTATGACCATTGACCATGCATCAACAGCATCAACATAAAATAAAATAAAATACGTTATGTTCAGGACATTTAACCCTAGAACAAGAGTCAGGTAATCTTATAGTTTGTAAACAAAATTTGTAAAAAATCATCAAAGACGACGATAGATTTTTGTTATAATGGCACATTTAGCTGTTGATTTTTAATGAAGTATCCGCTAAAACCTACGAAGAAGTTAAATTA
Organism: Crambus lathoniellus; assembly: GCA_949710035.1. Classification (NCBI taxonomy): domain Eukaryota; kingdom Metazoa; phylum Arthropoda; class Insecta; order Lepidoptera; family Crambidae; genus Crambus; species Crambus lathoniellus. The sequence goes on along the minus strand of OX453314.1, from coordinate 22,296,160 downwards.
CAATTTACTGTTACGCAAACGAAATCACTGAAAATGTCTAGCTGGTGTGTTCACTACATTGTCATTTGGCATGAAAGAGCCTACACGAATCCACTTAGAGTTTTTCCGGTAGAATTTGCATAATAGGGTCCTATTCTGATTCAAGAAACAGGTGTTACGCTCAAGCGAAATTCTCACGGAATTTATCCAACTAACATTGCCGTGCATTAGGTCCCGTTGAAGCTAAATTTATCGCATGACGGCAGCGTGTATCGAGACGTAACGGTTGTTCAGCAACTATTTCGAATAATCCCCCTTTGGAAGGTACGAGTTGGAACTGGGCGTCGAACCCCAACTGCAAGCGACATGACGCCGCGTCATACTAAGTAGTTTCTATGTGATGTTTCTTTGTTTTGTATGAAATCGAGCGTCGGCGCTTGCAGTTGTCGACCAACGCCCGGTTCGATTCGATACCCTTACAATTTCTCTATTTTAATAGACACGCAAGAATACTCTAATAGTACCCTTAGCTTGAAAAACTATCGTTATGGTAATCTAATAGTAAACTATACCGTCCTTCAAATGCTGTCAAAGTGCTGCTGTCAAACATGTATTAAATTTTGAGAAAAAAACAAAATATATATTTATTAAAATAAATACGATTAATATAACGGTTACTATAACGACAGTTTTTCGTGTTACGGTTACATTATACGGTTATCTCAAACTTTCTATTATTATATAATACTAGCCTTCAGTCCGCAGCTTCACCCGCGTGGACAACACAACATTATTCCGCGGGAATGAGATATTTTTCCGGGTTAAAATGTAGTTTAGGTCACTCCCCATAAATTCCGTTGCTCCGTTTTGACGTGAAAGACGGACAAACAAACAACACACACTATCGTATTCCTATTATTAGCATGGAATAGCTTGTAAGTACCTAAGTATTTTATTTTTATTTCTTTTTCTATCTATAAAAAGCTACGAAGCAACTTAACATTCAACTCTCCCTAAATCTATATTGTATTGTTTTTAAAAATCAAAAATATCCTTCTAACATAGCCCTGCAGCAGGTCTCGTCGAAGCCAAATTTATCGCATGACGGCAGCGTGTAACGATGCGTCACTGTTGTACGAGTACAACAGTTATTTCGCGCATGCGTCACTGTTGTACGAGTACAACGCAGTGCTGTTCGGATAAACTCCTTTTGTAGCCAAAATTATTTGTTCCTAAGAACATTGTGAAAATTAAAGGTTAAAGTTGTTGTGAACAAACTTGAGCATTTTAGTATTAAAAATTAGTAGCTTCCCACGGTTTACCATGTGGTACCCGTTCCCGTAGGAATATCGGGATAAAATATAAAAAAGCTGTCTAATGTTGAAAGAATTTAAAAAATAGTTAACTATTAAAGTTAAATAGTTTTAAAATTATCTAAAGACTATGTTTAAGAATATGTTTTATGAAAATATTTATTTTCAGTTTCAGTTCCATGTATGGGAAGCCCCCTTAATTTTTTTATTATTGTATAATCCTAAAGCGGTTTACAGAATAAATAATATCTACCTACCAAGTTTCAAGTATGTAGTCTTAATAGTTTTGGAATAAAGTGGCTGTGTCATACGGACGGACGGACAGACAGACAGACAGACATGACGAATCTATAAGGGTTCCGGTTTTGCCATTTGGCTACGGAACCCTAAGAAGGGCAAAGCTGCGGATGGAAGGCTAGTCCTACTTCCTACTAATATTATAAATGTGAAAGTTTAGATGTTTGGATGTTTAGATGTTTGGATGTTTAGATGTTTGGATGTTTAGATGTTTGTATGTTTGTTACTCAATCACGCCAAAACGGCTCAACGGATTTGGCTAAAATTTGGGACACAAATACTTTGTGGCCTGATATTTTTCCGGAATAAAAAGTAGCCTATGTTTCTAGGCTACTTTTTATTCCGGAAAATATCACATTCCCGCGGGATAACGTCGTGTATACCACACGGGCAAAAGCTAGTGGATTATAATAATCAATGTAAAGCATACTTTAAAAGTATAGTTTTTAATTACACAACCAAAAGCTTTCGATATGCTTTTCTTCATTTTTTCCCCATTCAATATATTTACGTTCACATTTATTCGGTCCCTATAGAAGAGGCTTGTTCGATTTATCTCGAATGATTGAAAGGACCGCTGACAAAACACACGAATGGGTCGTCTGTCATATTTACTGAACGATATATTCATAGCAAGAACAATAAATTCTTTTAGGCTATAGAAGCAATTTTTGTGGGATAGAACGGGGCGCTTTTAACAACGCCTGTAACAGCTATAAAAATAGGGTGAGGTCGTCTGAGAGGCGCATAGTGCCTTATGTGCTGTGCGGCACTGCCCTGACTGGACACAACCACCTGCTGCGGCCGACTTTTCCCACAACGCTAGTGTATGTGTCCCGGCTTCATTACTCCACCAAACCTGAAGACATGTGGAGTACATGAGAGTAAAGACCAAATTTACTCTGAGTGTCGAGCGGTTGGAGTCTCACCACAATGTGAATTTCAACTCATTTGTGGTGAGGGTGCCGACCGATCATCTGTCGACCTTCATGAAAGAAGATTTCTGGCCGAAGGGTGTCTTGTTCCGCCGGTTACGAGGTCGGCTGCTGGACCTGCATTGCAACACGTCGCGGTCGACACTACGTATAAATACTTAAATAGATTTTTTTAAGGAATATTGTATGTTAGTCTGCAAGGTATTTATTATATGGGCCATATATTGTAATACTAATATTGTTGCCTGAAATAAATGGATTATTATTATTATTTAATTGAATCGAATAATAAATTATAATATGTATTACGTTATTTTAAAATTCTCTCGGTGAACTTGAAATTTTTTGTTTGCTGCGTTTTCTAGTTTATAACAGCAACATATTATTATGTTCCTATCGGCGGTCCATGAGTAAAGTATCTCATAAGACTCATATATTTTTTGTTGCATTTAAATTCTCCCTTTCATTTAATACAATTACAGTTTCAGGGATAAGCGCAGATTAAATTTAACAAAAACAAATCATTTCTATTTTAAAATTAAGTATAGAGCATTCGCCCCGACAATAAAAGGTCCTGGGTTCGAGTTGCATCGGAGCTAGTTGTATTGTAAGACGGGTCGATTTTTTCTTATACTTAATTTTCAATATTTCCAAAAACAAATCCTTGCTTATTTAAGTTGATACCTTGATAGCTAGAAATAAAACACCCTTTTACAAGTAACTAAACATTTCCATGAATATATTTCATAATAACATGATAATATTATCTTCATTTTTATTCGTTAACATTATACGCCGACGTTTTGATAGAAATATTTTTCTTGCTCATAACTTTTCCCAGTCATTTACCTGAGCACCTAGGCCGGTTATAGCTGGAAGACATTTTTTATCCCGATAAAATCCGATGTTATGATAGTACTTATACCGAGGAAATACTCGCCTGCTTGAATTTATTCGTAAAGATGTTTGTGTACCTTATATAATTTGGAATAAGAAATGGTTTTTAGCTTGACGACGACGTAGCGGTATCATTGTAGGAGATGTGATTTCAGGATGAGTAGTTCATTTTGTATTATTCCTTACCCTCACATCAATAAGCTTGCCTCAAAAAAGGACAGTAAAGGTAAAGGATCGACTATAGGTATACATTATATTTTATTATCTTACATAGATTAGTATTTTTTTAACCGACTTCTAAATCAAAAAGGAGGAGGTTCTCTATTCGTCTGTATGTATGTTTTTTTTTTTTTTTTTTTTTTTATGTATGTCCGCCGATTACTCGAAGACGGCTGAACCGATTGAAATGGTTCAAACGTTATTACATCAGGTTGGTTTCCAAGTTGGTCCCATTTTTTGAAATTTCGAAATCGGTTCAGTAGTTTTCAGGAAATCTTGAAAATACTGTCGTTTTCGTTACCACTTTATGTGAATTTAATACGTATCTTTAGGCATAACTCCTTTGTTTATAAACCGATTTAGATGATTCTTGTTTTGTTGGAAAGGGGATACCTCAAGGTATTTTAACCGACTTCGAAAAAGGAGGTTTTGAGTTTGATCACATACCTATTTACCAGAAAACACGTAAATTGCCTGCACGATGCACTAAAAAGAGTGAAATAAAAATTATTTTTATAAAAAAATTAAACCGCCTTCTAAAAAACCACATCAAAAAAGTAAGAAATAATTCCTCACCAAATAAATAACGTAAGTACTTTGAAGTCGGGCGTGAAACATGTACAATGTTTTGTTGTTTTTGTTAAAACCCGCCCGACCTCAAAGTACTTACGTTATTTATTTGGTGAGGAATTATTTCTTACTTTTTTGATGTGGTTTTTTAGAAGGCGGTTTATTAAAGGAAATATTCACAATCTGCCGTGACTTAGGTACCCAGGTACAAAATACTCACATTCATCATACAAAAAATGTACCCTACCAGGATTTGATCCCTGAAATTCAGCTGCCGGCACCTTGAAATCCGGTGCCGGTGTCCAAATCACTTTTCCACGGAGGTCGAATTATGATTAAAGTCAGGCCTTTTTGTGTTTTGAAAAATGAAATGTTGCCGAATAGCTAGAAATAAAACAGAATATGAAAAATATAATAAATTATGGCGACTACAAAAACGTAAAAGAAATAACATATTTTTTAGTAGATTAAATCAGTTCACAGTTTCAGTGGAGATATTTCCTACCGATTACAAAAACTTTGTCTAATCAATTTATTTTAAATAATGTATATAATAAATAAATAAAATAAAGTTTATTACTCAATAATTTTGTTAACAACAATTTGCGTGAGGCAACCCCAGATAGTAATATATATACTTGTGTTGGGGCGACTCGCTCTTACCTTAGTGCTAGAATTAAATACTATTGAGCAACTATACAATATAAAAGGCTACAATTAATACATTGACATAAGCTCGTAAGTTAAAAGTACCTATTACAATTTGTGCTAAAAAAAATAAAACTAGAATATTTGTAAAGTGTGTGTATGTATGTGTGTGTGTTCATGGGTGTGTGTATGTGTGTGTGCGCGCATATATGTGTTGTGTCTGTATAATTATGTTTTTTTTTTAAACCAATCTTTTTAGTACGTTTTCAGCTTCATCAAATGTCACTTCTTTAAGCCAGGCTATTATCTTATTTTTACACTCATACCTATTCTCAGAATAAATATCCAAAACACGATTGATAGTATTGTAAATGTGAATACTTTGGGATGAATATTGACGGTTGGCAAACTCTGTATGAATTGGGAGGGGATGCGCCACAATATCTTTTCGTCTTCTAGATAATTTTGTAGGGTCATAGGGAAATGTTTTATGAAATTTAATAGCTATGTTTAAGATGTATAGTTTTCTAATAGAGAGCAATCCACATAGGTTATATAGGTTGTCGGTGGGATATCTAAATGGTTTGAAGTACATAACTTTTATTAAAGATCTCTGAGCCCTTTCCAGATTTAGCATCATTGTTCTTGTGGCACCACCCCAGACTGGAATGCAGTATTCTATAACGGACTGAACCAAAGCGACGTAAATTTTATTTAGTAATTTACTGTTCATAACGTAACGAAGTGATTTAAAAATCCAGATCAGCTTCCGAATTCGGCTTATGACTAATTCAATTTGCGGATGCCACGACAGTCTCTGGTCTACAATTACACCAAGATATCGTGCTTTTTCCACTTTTAGGATAACAGGACAATTACAATCACAATTTGTATTTGCCTGAAATATACACCTATTATGAATTTTTATGTTAAATTCTTAGTTTGGTTGCGTTTTTTGACTAGGAGAAAAGCAAATATAATTGGTTTTTGCTGTATTAAGAGTTAGAAGGTTTGCATAAAGCCAATTTGTTATTTTAGCGATTCCTAATTCAGTAGCTAAGCGAACATTTTCCCAGGAACTAGCCGAGAAGACAATGGCTGTATCATCAGCGTAGCAGAAAATGCGCCCTCCAATGTTTTGTAATTTACATAGTTCATTTATATAAACTAAAAAGAGCGTAGGGCCGAGCACGCTCCCCTGTGGGACTCCAAAAGTGACACTCTCTTCGCTACTTTTTAAGTTATCAATTTTAACTACCTGTAATCTTTCTGTGAGATAACTTTGGAACAACCCAAGAGCAGTACCTCTAACTCCAATCGCCTCCAGCCTCTGCACAAGGATAGGCACAGAAACGGTGTCAAACGCCTTTTTGAGATCAAGGAACACAGCAAGACATTTATTTCCTTTATCCACCTGCTCTACGATTAACTTTGTTAGATCCACGACAGCATCCTGCGTTGATAGACCCTTTCTGAAACCATATTGTGAGCTCGATAATAAGTTATATTTGGACAAATAACTTAGTAGTCTTGCGTTTATAAGCTTTTCGATGATTTTAGAAATGCTAGTCAACACAGAAATGGGTCGGTAGTTATTTACGTCCTTTGTGTCCCCACCCTTGTGCACAGGTGTAACGATAGAGCGCTTTAAAGCCTTAGGGAACACCCCCGTTTGAAATTGTATATACCTAACATTAAAATCAAACTGTTTTAATACATCTTAACTTTATATTATTTCTATCAAAATGCCCAATACTTTGCTGGTATTCCAATAATCTTATCTAAGCTTTAGATTGGAGGAGCTTTTCATAGCTCCGCTATTTAGGGTCATTCGGCTTGAAAATTCAGCCCGATAATCTTTATCTATCTTACTTTCAATAGGAATACTTGTACAGGCAGGCACGGAACCAGAATTTGGCGAGGGGTGGGGATATAAGATTTGGTACAGAGGGGTGTGGGGGGGATATTAGTTATTATAATTTATTCAATTCAATTCAAATCCTTTATTTCAGGCGAAGCCCATAAAAATGTTAGTAACAATATCTTAAGACTAGTGTTAGTAAATTACAACAATTAATAATCATTAGAATACAAAATTAAACCAAATTAAATTAAAATAAATCAAATCAAATTAAATTCAATATTACATTATTATTATAGTATAGTATTTGTCACGGTGTGAGCACGAACCCACCTTTGAAACAGAGGTATGTCCCATCTGTCAACAAATACCTTAAGGATGCTGTTACTGCTGCCACGCAACCGAGACAGCGCGGAGGCGCACCGTTTCCTCACTATCGCATGGAAGCCGTCAACACGAGCTTCTGCAAACATGTTGGAGGCGCTACATCGCCATGGCAGCCCTAACAACACCCTCAAGGCATTGTTGTATTGGACTTTTAGATCGCTGAATGCTCGCCGCGTGTTGGTAACCCACAGACTGCACGTATAAAAAGATTGGCAGTATGCTTTAAAAAGCGTTACTTTGACTGGCCTGCTACACCGCGCAAATCTGCGAGCCAACATATTGCAGCGAACAGCCAGCGACCTGCGCTCCCTCTCGATGTCCAAATTATCATTAGACTAAGATTAGTAACTAGATTTATAATCTACCTACCTTGCTAAATAAGTAGCTTCAACTCCCCCCCCCCTGAAGCTAAAATTTTTACCATGGATCTGCGCCTGTGTGCATTACGTAATAATGTTAAGAAGGCTCCTGAATAAGTATTGGTTTGATTTGATTCATTATCTATGTAGTTACCTTATTTGTTGTTGCTCAGTTGATATTGTATGAGAAGCTTGTTTGATATTTGTATACTAATACAAAATAGAAAACTATCTTTATATTATTTATTTGTAGAAGAAGTGTGCGCAACACTTGTACACTGCTACTTGGATACAGGCGAGCGACGTCTTAGATTGGGAGTTGGGTAATGAAATTGTAAACGTATTTCATGCAATAATTTTTATTATGATATTACTGTATGTTTTTCATATTTAAGGCGAGGATTCCTGACCGCAGAAATAAATGAATACATCATCGGTTGGACCCCCGCGGGTCTTAGTATACTTAGCAAAATAGGTAATTTTGAAAATGAAGAATGACTTTTAAAAATTTTATTCTGATGGCCGGAATCTCTTGCTTATTCAAAGACAACTATTTTTGTATATTTTTCATTAACTAAAACCAAGTGTAATGCAAGTAGATTTAGGATATTTGAATTACATTACGATTAGACGGATGTTTGAAATTTAATTTGATGCAGTAAAGTATCACTAGTAGAGTATTAAATGGCCGGAATCACTAGTTAAAAAACTGAATGATATAATAACAAATATTTTTTGAGTACTTGTGATTTGCAAGTAATCCATAATTTAAAATACCATATTTTTGGCAATCCTAACCCCTATGTTAGACGTTTTTGTGGGACTGCAAGTCAACACAAAGAAGTTAGATTTTTAAAATTTTAAGGGGGTTTGTGATTTATTCTGAACTAGCTTTCCGCCCGCGGCTTCGCCCGCGTGGACTACACGTCGTTATCCCACAGAAATGTAATATTTTTCCGGGATAAAAAATAGCCTATGTTCCTCTTCAGGCTACAAAGTATCTGTGTCCCAAATTTCAGCAAAATCCGTTCAGCCGTTTTGGCGTGATAGAGTAACAAACATACAAACATCCAAACATCCAAACATCCAAACATCCAAACATCCAAACATCCAAACATCTAAACTTTCACATTTCTAATACTAGTAGGATTAGTTAGTGGGTTATAGTATTCTATTGTATTTTCGGAGACATCCATAAGCTTTCGTACTATTCTACATGACGTGTTAAGAATGGCGGCTTTTTGAAATTTTGTTGTATGTGGATGGTTGGAGACCTAAAGCTGACTTGATTGATGTAAATGTTTTGGGATGCCTCTTGCTGTCGACAGAATTGTAGTTAGTTACTATGTATACTTTTATTATTGGTATTGTAGACCCAATAAGGAGCATAGAACGTAAAAAAACCAACTTAAAACTTGATTGATCCCACGCGGACGAAGTCGAGGCCACATACAATATGAATCCCGAAAAATATCTTATATACTTGTTATCTCTTCGCACTTCTATGTTAGTTTCCAAATTTTTGCCTTGTAATAATATGCGGTTTCGACTATTTTATAAATCTACTGATAATAACCGTAACCATGTTATTCTAAGCCCTAGGCTTTTATACAATCAACAGCATTATTACATACTCAGGCCTTTATTCGTAGGACTGTTTATATGACTAGTTCTTTTTGATTCTGAATCATAATAATGTAAAGCCATTGTCCGGCCCTTTCGAGATTTTATTCTAGACGTCTGGAACGAGACGTGTCTAGAACACAAATTGGGATTTTACATCATCAACCTTAAACAAAAATGTGCGATTTCTAAGAATATATTACAGAATATATTTTGTACAAATATTTGATACAAATGAGCTATTAGAGTAGAAAACAATAATAAATAATCATAATGTCAATTCAGCTATTGTATTCCAATATTAAATATTTTTTTTAGAACGTATACTAGTTGGGGTTTGTGTAACTAGCAACTGAATATGACGTCAGTTGGGTAAAACAAGGTTTTTTTCCCCGCGGCACCAAGAGATTTTACTGCAATCTCATTACTTTTACTTTTATGTATTCACAATGCAATTTTTATTATTGAAAATGAATGATTATTATTATAATTTTCAGGCAAGCAGTTGTTGCACCTGATACTGCCCGTATCCTCATCATCGTACAATAGGTACCTATTCGTTCACTGCATGTTTTTCAAATATTTATCGAGTCTATTTATGAATTGGTTGGTGTTGGAGGCTGAGAAAACAATATTAGAAAGAAAACGAATACTGCTCCACTCGTGCTCCGCTCGTGTTCGGATCATCTAGTAGGTAATTCATTGGACAGTAAAGTTGTTAAAATTTATATTACAATATTTTAACATAAGATAGTTTTGTAGTTGTAGTATTTCCTATAACGTGTATCTTTTCCTAAGTGATGTTTATCGAAATTCTAAAATTCTTAATAAATATTCTCTCCACTTAATTCGAGACTTGATACTTAGGGACTATGCAGACTACGTTTTTTCAAGCGCATTCGTTACGCATTTGTTTCGATACACACGAGTTTGACAAGCAAAAGTTGGAAAGTTCTACAAGCTACATCTGACTCGCAGGCGTATCTCGTCTGTATTCACACAAAAGCGTCGACGGCGCGTGGAATAAAGGCATACGCACTTACCTATTACTTACGTCATCTACAAACAGAACGAAGAAGTTTAGGAAACGGAAAACAAACTTCCTATTCACAAACTGCAATTGGCACCGCTGATGCAATTATCAAGTTTTGGTGCGAGTAAATAAAAAAAAAATCTTATGAAGGAACTTACTGGGAGTTCTCAACTTTAGTCATTAGGACTTGAATTTGGCATCCTCTCTGTGTTTTTGTGACCCAAATAAAAACGCCTTATGGTTTTAATATTATGGACCTGGTCTAAGACTTTTCGTAATTAAAATAGGAAGAAGAAAAAAGGTTTGAGAAACAATTCTCATTGATATGACTAAATTGTTTTAGAGTACGCGCCAGTTATGTCTGCGTGCGGTCGAAATCAAACATAATTATTTTACTATAACCTTATTAGAACAAAAAAGAACTATAATTATCGCCAAAAAATGTCCCTGACGTGTGCAGAGCTAATCTGGCACGGACTTTACGTAACGTTCGAAAACATTAAATGACGAAGTTATGTTGTTAGTCAATGACATACAATTCATTCCTGTCAATTCTTGGTTTTTGATTCGTACTATTTTAGCCATCTCCTTTATTTATTTATACTATTTATTTATTGTTATCTTTTTCTTTGCAATATTGGCATTCTATTAATTAGTTTAATATCTACATCGCATCCATCATGGCTGAAATCATTATTCATAATACAATAAGGGTAATAAAATAAAAAACTCTTTATTCAAATAGATTTACAAAATTATAAATCCTCATTTAATAACAGCAATCCATACTTCCATACTTCCATACTTATATTATAAATGTGAAAGTGTGTTTGTTTGTTTGTTTGTTTGTTTGTTTGTTTGTCCGTCTTTCACGTCAAAACGGAGCAACGGATCGACTCGATTTTTGGTATGGGGATAGTTTGGGAGCTGGAGAGTAATATAGGCTACTTTTTATTCTGGAAAATTATAAAATAAAAATGATTATTTTGTATAGAAAATCGATAAACTGTCGTACTATACAAAACTGTCATTTCTTCCATAGCCGCTTCCAAAGAGGTATGTCAAAGAGTATTGTAATCACTGACATTTTAGCCGCTTGGGATTACCTACTTTTTAATAAGTGACATTTGTTGCAGGCAGTGTATAAAACTTCTTCGCGATCATTTATTTTCATCTGTCTATCTATAATAGATGTTGGTGATACGAAGTTTACCGGGTCCACTATAATTAATATGGCAAAACAACGTTTGCCGGGTCAGCTAGTATAAAATAATACTTAGTGTATAAGACCGCCCCGAGTGCAAATGTGCCCATAACGCTAGCCGCGTTGTCCAATTGTCCAATAAGAAATACACCGGTATTTATTGCCGTGATACCTGAATTTGATGAACTGTTTGCAAGTCCTGACACTAGAGTTATATTAATGTCTTTTATACTCGGAACAGAATCGCCTCCCCTTTAGTTTAGTGTACAAACTTCATAGAAACTGCCCCGAATTTCATGCCTCCATACGATTACTACGTACCTTACGCCGTTTTGAGGTCACTCAACTACAAGATACTAAGTTTCATAAGACGAAGTTAAACAAGACCGCATAAATTCAAAATTGTACTGTATACCAAAGTGCTTGGAGCTATTTTTGTTTGGGGCTTCGTAACTTGCTTTAGGGTTAATATGTGTTGGACATGGTTGATTTTGGGTCGGAATAATGTTAATGTTACTGTGTAGCTGTTCCTGGAGATTTTGGATGTGCTGCTGCGGTATATGATTTTAATACTAGTATCACAGTATAGTAGTCGTGCGATACGACGAGACTACATGTGTGTGCGTTTACACAGATATTCGGCCTGATACGCGTCTCATCCATCGCGTTACGCAACCCTGCTGCGCTTCGCGACGGGTACCCCTAGCAGCGAACCGTAGTTTTTACCGAATTCAGAAAAAGAAGGAGGTTAGCAGTTTGGCTTTTATGTATGTAATATAGTTGGAATAAGATAAAATTTGAGTAATTAATTGTATAACGATCTATTTAGACTTCCAAGCACATGTGCTAAATTTCATGAATTTCTCAAAAACTAAAAGTTGTATCGAGATAATTCTTTTTGACTTAAATTAGGTGTATTTCAACTTAGGTAACAGTCTAAGTTGCATCAAAGTTGGTTTAGTAGTTTTTGAGATATAGGTATATGATGTTACAGTATGCACAAAAAATTAAGAAATAAAAAAAGTTTATTTTTTATTAATCCGATTTCAAAAAGTACCCGTCAACTGAAAAGAAAAAAAAATAACTTTATAGAACCTACCTTTTTGAGGTCGGTGCCTTTTCTGCCTTTCTAAAGTTATTTTTTTTTGCCAGCCAGGAGCAAGAGAAAGGCAGAAAAGGCACCGGCCTCAAAGAGGTAGGTAGCTACTTTAAAGATATGATTTTTCCTTTTCAGTTAACAATTACTTTTTGAAGTCGGTTTAATTTTTCATTTTTTTTTATTTCTTATTTTTTTTTTACTTATTGGAAAGTTTCATTCTTCCTAAGTGAAAAAGACTATATTTTTCACGATATTCCCACGAGTACCACGCGGGTGAAACCGTAGGCAGCCACTAGTATCAAATAAAATAAGCTCTTATTGAGACATACAATGCAATTGATAATAGCGAAAAAGTGTGATTGTATTCAAAATTGATTTACTTCTCCATACTTGCATATATTATAAACTAGCGATCGCCCGCGGTTTCACCTGTGTAGTTCCCGTTTCTGTAGGAATATCTAGATAAGAAGTATTATATGTTTTAATCTAGGCAATCTACCATCTGTGTGCCAAATTTCAACCAAATCTGTTGAGTAGTTTTTGCGTGAAAGAGTAAACAAACATTCATACTCACAATCTTTCGCATTTATAATATTAGTAGGATGTAAAAGTGTGTTTGTTTATACGTTTTTCACGTCAAAATGGAGCAACGATACGACGTGATTTTTTTTCTTGGGATAGTTTTGGAGCTGGAGAGTGACCTAGGCTCCTTTATTTTCGGAAAATTATCACATTCCTTCGGGATAACGTCGTATAGTCCACGCAGGCGAAGCCGCGGACGGAAGGCTAGTGTTTTATAAGCGTCATAAGCTAATCTAGAAATGTGCAGTTGGCGTAAACGTAATAAATATGACGTTTTCATTTCCAGTCCGTTGCAGGAACATAAAATATGGGCATCATTCACTATTGACATGCTGGTGAAAAAGCCAACGAACGGATCAATTTAAATAAACAAATGAATAAGGTTTTAAATTATTTTTATGCATTCACAATGCAATTTTTGTAAGTATAGGAAAAATGTGATAGTAAAAAACCACGAGCCCTATGAGTAGCTTTCAGGCGGGATTCGAACCCGCGCCTCCGGGAATCCGGCCCGATGCTCTGACCAACTAAGCTACCGAAAGGCTTACACGACTCGTCGAATTTTGCTATCACTTGTTACGCTGTAGGCCAGCGTTGTTTCATCAATGTGAGGAAACCCTCGCATCCGAAAGAAACATTTTTACAAATGTATAACAGTCGATTAAGATGAAACAGCCATAATTTTTTTTACTATCACATTTTTCCTATACTTACAAAAATTGCATTGTGAATGCATAAAAATAATTTAAAACCTTATTCAATGGCTGTTTCATCTTAATCGACTGTTAAACATTTGTAAAAATGTTTCTTTCGGATGCGAGGGTTTCCTCACATTGATGAAACAACGCTGGCCTACAGCGTAACAAGTGATAGCAAAAATCGACGAGTCGTGTAAGCCTTTTGGTAGCTTAGTTGGTCAGAGCATCGGGCCGGATTCCCGGAGGCGCGGGTTCGAATCCCGCCTGAAAGCTACTTACAGGGCTCGTGGTTTTTTACTATCACATTTTTCCTATTTTTACAAAAATTGCATTGTGAATGCATAAAAATAATTTAAAACCTTATTTAATGGCTGTTTCATCTTAATCGACTGTTAAACATTTGTAAAAATGTTTCTTTCGGATGCGAGAGTTTCCTCACATTGATGAAACAACGCTGGCCTACAGCGTAACAAGTGATAGCAAAATTCGACGAGTCGTGTAAGCCTTTTGGTAGCTTAGTTGGTCAGAGCATCGGGCCGGATTCCCGGAGGCGCGGGTTCGAATCCCGCCTGAAAGCTACTTACAGGGCTCGTGGTTTTTTACTATCACATTTTTCCTATACTAAACAAATGAATTTAAAACGGTGAGTGTGTTAAGATTAATAGCCTTCATTCATATTGGATATTTCAAAAGGTAAAATTACTTTAGGAAAAATCTGATAGTAAACAACAAGGGTTCCGTAGGTACCATAAAAAACACGTTTGTTGTTTGGAAGCCCCTTAAATATTAATTTTATTATATATTTTTAAGTGAATATACAACTTATTACTCTGTAAATATCTCAAGCGTCTACTTGTTGCCGTATATCGAGCAAAAACGGCAAAAACAACGTTGGTTATACGCAAAAACTACTGCATAGATTTGAAAAAAAATGTTTACCAGAAGAAACCTTTGCCTTTTCCTAGGCAGGCAAATAACATCCTAGACTGCATCCTGTTAGACAAACAAGATGGCGGTAAAATGCTTGCCCGGTTTTTAATAAAAAAAGACATATATCACGCGCTACGCTTCAACGTTTCTATGTTTAGTAAACAATCTAACTATAAATAAAATATCACCAAATTACTTATACCATCAATATACCTTTCTTTACCCTAAAGTTTATGAGAAAAAATGGATGCGATTTTTAATCAACTCTCGATGCAAACATTTTAACGAAGCATCTTCACTGATCAAAAGAATTCTTGATGGAAATGACAAATTTTCTAGCTAATAACAACCCTCGCTAGATGCAAGGAATGATTCTTATCTCTAGAATAAAGCTGAATTTTCTTGTAATCTCACCTTTAGATTGTACAAACCTTACATCGACAGGGCTGCGATAAAAACGCGAATGTAACATAAATTATTCATAAAAATCTCGGCTGCCAACCGCGTCGTAGTTAAAACTCCTTCCTAAGCGTGTGACTTATAATTAATGAACTTATTTCTTTTGTTCGCGCTTTGACTTTCTTCTCTGAAAGTCATTGTTAGAAAAATCTTTGTAGCCAACTTGTTTAAATAAGTTACATTCTATTTGGCTTTGTCAAGAATTAATTTAAAGTAATTAAGTGCAATGGCTAAACACAACGCCAAACAATGCTTTAGTGTTTAAACTTCAAAGACTTTGAGAACTTAGTTCACATTAAATATCAACAAAACGTTTTTGTAAAGTAAATTATATTTGAATGAAATAGCAAGATGAAGCTTTTTGTGGAATATAATTCTTTAAAGTGTCGAGCTTTCTCAAACTTGTTAGAGCTAAACTAGTTTATTTAAGTACATTTAATTTGCTTAGACATTTTAGCCTCAGGCGAAGTGAAAAGAAAGAGTAAATTCAAGTAACTTAAAGTTGTTAACCTAATGTAAAAATATTCTTCAGTTTTAGAAAGCTAAAACAAGGTTTGTTTACCTCTTTCAAATATCGATTTAAGTTTTATCATCATTTCAGCCGTACGACGCCCACTACTAGGCATAGGCCTCCCCCAAGGATCTCCACAACAATCGGTCCTGCGCTGCCCGCATTCAGCGGCTTCCCGCGACCTTGACCAGATCGTCGGACTACCTTGTATATGTAGGGGACCTGCCCTGCCACTGTGCTTTGATATATCAGTCAGTCACCTTTCGTTTCTATATTATTATGAAGATAAGGGAATAATGAATTAGTGCATGCATCGAAAAACAACAACTTGACATGCCTTCAGAGTTTAAGTTCAAATTCATTTATTCAACCTAAGCTGTTATAAGCATTTGTGACTGCCAAAGAAGCTACACCATCGCTTTGCAAAGTTTTACGAAACCTTGAAAAAAAGGACCTGTAAAAATCGATTCTTACAGGATTCTTTTTTGCGGAAAAAACAGCCTTGACGCTAGTCAAAGGCTGTTTTTTCTGCCCTTTATTGTTTTATACAGGGTCGGTAAATTGAAAAAAATACCTTAAAATGGTACAATTAAGGTCACAATTACAGGAAAACAAATAGTTCAATCTAACAATTTCGGGCCACCCGTCGCGTGACCGACCATTTCAAAAGTTGTGTTACCACCACAATCACAGGCCGACTACGCCAACCACTGTGTTACTATGCTGTTCAGATACATTTTAAAACCACTGTGTCACTATGCTTATATGATACAGTTTAAATCTAGAAGTTTGGAATCTGAAATTGTGTAACAACAAACTTGAGTACAGCTTACAGTGATCACTAGGTTTTGTTAATTTCAGTTTCACAATTAATCCAAAGTATCAATTAGTCTGGTCGCATCTGGTGAATCCGAAACTGTTAAGTATAATTACGAACTAAGTTTCAAGTTAGATGTTCAGTGCTACTTAAAATAGAAATCGGATCGATCAATTTTAATACTATTTAAATTTAATTGAATTGAATTTTCAGTCATCAGCCTTGTTCTACAAAAATAATTCTTGAGTGGTCTAATTAAATTCTCAAAATACTTACAAACTTAGCTCGTTTAGTCGCTAAAGAGCTAAAAAATACTGAGCTATGCTATTAGTACCCCTAGTATGACTTTCATAAATTAAAGTTATGATAGATCCATTTATCCATCTACACATCTAAACATACAGAGAGAAGGCAAGAGCTTTAACAGTAAGTCAAATCTCTTGCCAGTTAGACGCGACCAAGTATCTACGAAGCGACTACAGGCGAAGTACTGGTGAATCGTTAGTGTATGCGACCCTAAGGTCCGGTTGCTCGAAGCTTGGTTACGTTAACTTTAGGGTTAAATTATGGTTAAAGTAAAACTAACCGGCGGTCAAATTTAAAAAGCGTTGTTGAAGAAGCGGTAACTTCAACGAGCAGTCAAATTACACATTTAACGGCGGTCAAAATAACCGACAGGGTAGGGGGTGGTTTAAATTTTAACATTAGTAATTAAGGGAAGGTTAATGAAATAGTATTAGACAACACTTTTAACCCAACGTATTTTTCTTTGACCGAGGTCAAAATTGACAACAGTTAAACTTTAACTTTACTGTAATGTAAGAGCAACCGGACCTAAGCGGCGCTGGCGTCGGTAAAGCCAGGAAGCATGCGTCGTCCCACGTCGCGACGCTCAAACGCTCCCATGTCACTAAAGGTAGACAGAACAATGTAGGTTAAGTCGAAGCTTAGTACGGAACTCAAAGCAAAACACCACGAGCTGTTTGCCAGTGACAGTCCCATAAAAATCTGCCCTGCCTGTGTTAGAGATTAGCCCAAACAGACAACCGAGAAAAAAAACTAAATAAATCTTTCAGTACCTTGTTTATACTTTGTTAAATGTGCTATTTAGTGGATGGCTATTATTTTGATATTACAGACACTTTAACTTAATTGTTTTATGTATACGCGGGTGGCATAAAGGCTTCTTTAGGGGCAAAGACTTTACAAAAAGCACCTTGTCCTTACAGTTGTCTTAAAATGGCTTTTAATATCAAACAATAGTAATCTGTCATCGTCCAAATTTAATGACGTCCAAGTCCAATACATTTATTATTCAACAGGATTACCATTGTCAAGTTTTCTATTCAAACTTGATAAGTACAATACATTAAGTTGTGCTTCAATGCAGCTTATTCGGATTTGCTCATGGAATTTGGTTGTAAAGCGCTTAAAAATACAATTATCTCTCTATATCTATACATCTATACATATGATAAAACAGAAACGGAAAAAAGTCTGTACATGGAATATTTTTAAAAATAATTACTGCTATGTGATGTGTACAGCATATAGACCCCAAAACGATAGATAATAAATTTTTTGTCTGTTTGTCTGTTTGTCTGTTTGTATGTTCGCTTGTCACGCAAAAACTACTGGATGGGTTTTTACCAAATTTTGTGTAGTAATAATGTAATGGCTCTAACCCTGATTTGTATATGTGATCGTCTAGTTATAATGTTTTTCTATGTATTTGGTGGTCTTGGTGAAAGTCGATGTTACTGGCATCTAAGTGATCTGCGAATCGTGTTTATGTTTGTACTATTTAGTAGCTGCGTGTGAATAGAACGGAAGCTCATCGAGATAAATCCATCATTCCGCAGGCCTATGGTTTTAAATAACATTGCGAAGCTTGTTAATATTAAAATGCAAATTGTTTTAATCTGATCGCGACCTTCGCCTCTCTTCTACTCTAATTCCTAAGCTATAACCAATAGATGTCTGCTCACGTAGTGGATTACACTCTGGTCGTTTAGTAGCGCCTACAAAACCTTCTAGGAAAAACCCTTCTGAGGTTTATTATTTGGGGAACGTCAGCCATCTTTGTTACGCTGCGAAGCGTATGTCAGACATCTCCAGGATGTGGACATTTATTTACTTTATTTTATAAGGTGTTCGCTAGACACCTTCCCCATAATACCATGGTATACTTTATTTATTCATATTTGTATTAATTGAGAAAGTTCGATTTGGCCAAATCGGGCGATGGCTGAACGCTATGGAAGTGCAAGTGTGACGACGACCCAGAAATGCTGCTACCCGTTCACTGAAACCCACACGCAGATAGCCTTTAGGCTCAATAAGGCTGAGCTCGCGAGTGCCGGCCAGAGCATCCCGTTCAGTAGTCTAAGAGAATAATCTCTTATAGTCAAGGGCCCTCATTCGATTAAAGTCAGTGGGTGGAATGACTAGACTAGCTCGCAGCCTCAAGCGGTCAAACACCCCAGGATTTAAACACCCTGTGCAAGTCCTATTTCATCACAGATCACCTAGTATACCTATCTCTATTTCCTATCCTAAATACAAGTCTATAAGTGCACCTAACAGCGTCTATGTCCTGTGTAGAGGCAAAATGAACTTACACATTATACCTATTCAACACTAATACATTATACTTCCTTCTGCTCTGCTCCTGTTGTCTCTCTCGTCCAAATTCAGCAGCTAGACCCCTTTACTAACACGTTTAAATAAACTACCTATACACAGGTAACCTCAACGGTTTGAATGTAGTCTCTCCCTTAAAGTCTTTAATCACTCCCTACTATCCCATGTTTATTTATTTAGGTATATGTATAGAAATCTACCTAGACCTAGACTGAAATCTAACGAATTTAGGTCATAGAAATCGTGATTCAACTGAAAGGTGTACATGTGAGAACGCAAGGTGTTAAGCGAAGTCAAACAAACTAGCTCAATGGTTCTCCTAAGTATTTCTTAGTATTTAACACGGATTTGACTATGCCTCACACTGTGCTTCCTCTTAGGAATCTTATATCTAAGCAGTAAAACATATAATTATGGAAAAAAAATATTATTTATTTAACTTAAATGTGTTTTGTTTATCTTCGAAATAGCAAAAAGAAACTGGTTTGATTATTTAAGCTGTCACCTATAGGTTGCTATATAATGACAGCTAGATTTTCAGCTCCTATCTTAAGACCATACTACATAGAGAGAAAGCGAAAATCCAAAGAAAAAACTCTCTAAGGTCATCTAGATTCACACTTAAATTTAATTAAACACACACTAAAGTTTCAATAGTTATTTTACAACTTAAGTCTAAAGTGAGATACGAACACATTTATAGAACAAACCTGTTCCATTGATTGAAAAACGGAAAGGAAAACTATTTCACATATTAGTCTAATTTAGACTTGATTATTAACATTCATGGTAGATATTAGTGTTTCGTATTCCACCAGGCTACATAAAGTTACAGTCTCTAGAGCTTTAATTAATACTTTCACGTTAACCATCCCTATCTCTGAGATTAACTATGCATCGAGAAAAGACGCAATCCAATTCAGCCTCGATTGAGGTCTAACCCGGCTCTTTGCATTTCTATCTCATTCGGTAGACCATCTTGCAAATACCTCCGTCTATTTAATATTCGACGATTGCAATAACTGAATATCTTATATCCACAACACCCTAACACGACTATTGCGCATATTAAAGCCAACACAAAAATGAGATGTTCTATCGGGTTCCATTCGGTTATTAAAGCGAAACCCCCAGAATGGTGTTGTTCTTCGTATTGATACATTTCTACGTTGTATGTGATATACCGCTCGTTATTCTAGAGATTGTACCTTTATTGACACACGGAATAAGCCACAATGTACACAATTACATACCCCTCTCGACGTTGTTTAAATTCACTTTGTAAAATAGTTACACTTGTTTTAATATTCAAATCTACAATTTACTTAACAAAGTTAGTATTTAATTAATAGTTAACTCTTTAATCTTTATTTCTCACACAGTTAGTTACAATGGAGTCACGAAACTCCCAATCTATCACTGTCCTAAAATATCAAATAGCGTCTCCCCAATGCCAGTTGCATCCCCGTTTTCTATCTTCCATCTCTACTGAAGTTATCTCCTCCCGCTCTACGCCCATCTCGATCCCTCATTGGTCAGCTTGATGCTTGCAATCTCCATGGTGACGCCTACGCACAACTTCTCACGATCCGCCCTAACAATTCAGAGAACTCAAGTCTTTTCCTTCCTTCGTCTACTTCACCCATCTGCAACACATTTAATATCTACCAAACTCTTAAAAAACTGTGCATTTAAACTAAAATTGTCCATCATTCACCAGTTTGAATAGTTTGTCTGACAGTTGAGCGTAATTTACGGCCTACCCAAGACTTCATTTGTCTTAGTCCCCGCCGTGCGCTAATAAAACTTGCCGCTCTTAATCTATTAGAAGAAATATTCGAAACATTTTTTTGAATTTTTTTTTTTTATTCCTAGTTTTGTTTTACGAGCCCGGCCCGCACATCTGTTAATAATACGAATGCCATCACACATTCCCCTAAATAGGATCTTAAACACCTACATCCGAATGTAAGGTCGTTTTAAATTATATTTCCTATCTGGCCACATTTCCAAACTCTCCCACGGTATTCGTTCAGTTCTCACGTTCCCTTTCTATAGCTCTTATCTGTCCATTGTATACCCAAGTAGGCAATAAACCCCGATACTCCGCCTCCTTTGTTACATAAGTATGGCGCCTCACAAACCATTGTCCCTATTTTTTTTTTTTCTTTTATTTTTTTTATCTATTCACATAATAGCAAAACAGGTGTATCGCATTGTAATTCCCTTTTATCTTGTTTGTTTGTTTATCTATTAGAGTGTACACGTTGCTACTGGGAATAGCACCAATGACGTATGGTCCTTCAAACAAACGTGCAAACTTCTTAGTCACTTTTTTAGATGCATCCGATTTCGCAAACTTTTTCAACTTCACTAGATCACCTATGTCAAAACATACTAGTTTATGATTTTTGTTATAATGAAATTCTCTACTCTCGGCTGACTTCAACATGTTCTGTCTCGCTCGTTCCCGAACTAATTCTAATGGCTCTTGTTGTAGGCCTAACCCCCCTCCAATAATTTTGTCGTTATCCGTAGATAAACGAGTTCCTGTACCCCATACTTTTTCGTTAGGTGTGTAACCCGTCGTGGTGTGTATAACTTGATTGTAACAATCCTCTATTTTCGGCAATACGTCAACCCAAGAACAATGTGATTTTTCACAATACGTCCTAAACATTCTTCCTAGCTCTCTATTGACCCTCTCCGTAGAATTAGGTCGCGGGTTTCTGATTGAGGTGTGCGTTAGTACGATACCTAACTGTCTAACACCTGACTCAAAAATCCTTGATGTGAAATTTGCACCTCTATCCGAACATAAAACCTTTATTTTGACCTGTTCGTGAAATTTTCTAACACAAGTTAATGAGGCCCTGCCACTCGCCTGTCGTAATGAGTATAATCTAATCAATTTGCTGAAGGCGTCCTGCATAACAAACACGTACTTATGACCAAAGCGTCCTGCCGGTATGGGTCCATAAATGTCACAAAATACTCGTTCCCCTATCTCCCTAGCTATCACCGTCTTAATTGGTCCTGAGTGTGCCTCCAACGCATGTTTCGATTTTTGACACACGTCGCAAGCCCTAACTACCTGTCCTATTTTGCGTGCCATCTCAGTGAAGTAGTAACGTCGCTTCATTAACGCAAGAACCTTGTATCGCCCAAAATGTCCTACTTCCTCGTGTATACTAGTAATCAATTCCGTTTGTAAGTTCTCGGGAACATATAATCGCGACCTACCCGAACCTATCTCTATCCTATAGAGAATCCCGTCTATTAGTCTGTAATGTCTAGCCTCAGACTCGCTCCCAACTTTTATACGCTTAGTTATTTCGCTAATAACACGATCGCGCCCCTGATGTTCTCTTATCTCTTCCCAATTATTCTTTATGAGTCGTCCAGTTGGTATTTCAAACAAATTCATTTCCGGTCCCACAGTTTTATTAGTCAAGATATCGGTGACTCCACTTATGTGTCGTGACAACACGTCAGCTACAGTGTTCAGACTACCCTTGACATGTTCAATCGTATAATTGAACTGTCCTATATAACTTACCCACCGTATCATGCGAGCGCTTAGTAATTTACACGATTGTAGAAACGTCAAACTCTTATGATCGGTCCTAATTACTAACCGAGCACCCCTTAAATACGTTTCAAACTTTGATAGGCTATAAATTATGGCCCACAGCTCTTGTTCAGTGACTGTCCATCTGCGTTCCGTCTCTGATAATGATTTACTACAAAACCCTATAACTCTCTCTTCCCCCTCACTTGTTAGTTGGTAGATGTATCCTGCGACACCTATATTCGAGCTGTCCGTTTGTAAATAATATATATCCTTCGGGTTTGGATGTGCAAGAAGCACGGTATCTACAAATAAAGTTTTCACCCTTTTAAAACAACCGTCTACTTCCTGTGTCCATGACCATCTTTTGTTTTGTTTCAATAGGTCACACAGAGGCCTAACCTCCTCACTATACTTTGATACAAATCTACGAAAATAGTTTATTAATCCCAGAAATCCTCTTAATTGTTTTATGGTTCGAGGTGCGGGGAAATCCAATATCGCCCTTACCCTATCCGGATCCATTTGTACCCCTTTGGTATTTACAATGTGTCCTAATAACTTTACCTGCACACATAAGAATTTACACTTTTCCTTCCTACTCGTTAGTCTAGCCGCCTCTAACCTGCTCAGTACTTGATCTAGGTGTTTTAGGTGTAACTTTAGGTCCCCCTTAGTGAACACTACTATGTCATCTATATAATTTATACAAAACTCGCGCACCCCTTCTAGTATCGAATCCATAGCCCTCGAGAAACCTGCCACCGATGTCTTAAGTCCTTGAGGTAAAACACAATACGTATAGGTTTTCCCCATAAAAGTGAACCCTGTATACTTTCTAGAATCGGGATGTAATGGTATCTGAAAATATGCATTATTGAGGTCAATAAGACTGATGTAATTAACCCCATAAAAGGATTGTATGATTTCTGATGTAAGTGGTGGCGCCCCCGCGTCCCCCACCATCTTCTTATTGAGTTCGCGCGCGTCTAATAAGAGTCTAATTGTTCCGTCTCGCTTTTTTGTAAAGGTAAGCGGACTACAACACGGTGTCGCCTCCTGACGGATAACTCCTTAGCCCTCTAACCCATCTAGTTCTCTTTTTATCTCCTCCCTATATGCTAAAGGTATTGGATAACTTCGCTTTATAAAAGGCGTGTCGTCGATTAATTCAATAACATGCTCGTATCTGTCCGTCAATCCTAATTCGTCGGTAAACACTCTACTATATCTGTTTAAAACGGGTAACAATAGTTTCTTTTGTTCGTCATTTAAACCCATCTCGTCCAAGTAGGTAGCCACCTTTCCGCTATTGTTTATTTTCTCGCTCGCCTCATTATACACCGCCGGTTGGGCGTCCGTCTCTAACATCGTATTTATCATGTTTGCATTGTCTCTCCCGCCTAACCGTTTTAATTCGCAACTCGAATTTATTTTGACACTAGTCCTAACTCCTAAGTGCTCAATTGATAACGTCCTTTCTCTACCACACTCCACTATCCCCTTGACATGTTCCAACCAGTCGTATCCTAATATCATTGACCTAGGAAGCCTATGCAGAATTAACATTGACGTTTCAATGATTGTGCCACCCAAACTTAGCTCTATTAGTACCATACGATTCGCACTTTCACTCCGTGATCCAAATGCTCCCTGCACCTGTATAGCCGGGATAGCGATCTCGGGCAAATCACCTCTCTCTTTCCGAATAGAATCGTGTAGTTCCCTAGTTATAGCGCTTATTTGGCTCCCTGTGTCTATCAATGCACTTATACGCATCCCGTACACATCCACTCCTATCTCGGGTAATCTAGGCAACGAATAATCAACACCTAAGTAATCTAACTCGTCTAGCTCATGTGATATCGACAAAACCTCTCTACCCCTGCTTGTACAAAGATCACACGCAAGCCCTTCTTCGTCACATTCTATCACATGATTGAATTGATTTTCCAATAAGACACCTATGCTACACGCTATTGCTCGCAAACTGTTGCTACTCACTGACACTCCCCCGGTCAATGGCCTCTTCAATCCCTTTCCGTCTGCTCCTAAACCCTGACCTGGCTCCCATCCATTTTTAACTAAAATCTTATATGCTATATCGTCTTTCCTATTTTCTGAAGTCCATTCATTCCCCTTCCTACACTTTGATAACCGATCGGACTCCGCTTGTGTAGGGGGTATTAGTTTTTTTGTTTTATCCTCCCTCACAGACGTTGATAATGTTGACCCCTCACCTTCCTTCATGAATGTTATAGCTGGCCTAGTATTTATTTCACCCAACACGTTTGACCGTGATGTATTCCTATTAGAATATGATCCGTAACCTATCCTGCCTCGTCGGTGAGCCCTTCCCCGAGTTGAACCGCCTCTGCCTCGCCATCTTTCCGCTAAAATCGTTGCCGCAACTGGATAATCTGTCTGTGTCCTACTGTAACGACCTCTCTGGTTATTTCCTCTTTCTCTAGCATATCTACCTATCTCTCTCTGTCCCACAACTACATTTTGTTCGATACTCCTAAGAAAGTTCGCGCCTTTCATAATAGTGGGTTCCTCTGCTCTCGTAAACCACAACCGTTGAACATCTAAAGGATAATGACGCATTATCGAATTTACTAAATCCCTTTCACTAAAAGATATAGTCAAGGACTGCATCGACTCAACATATTCAGCAAAATGTTCGGACATCGAAATCGCTGATTCACTTGTGTACACCGCGTTAATCAACCTATACCTAACGGATTCTTGTATTTGTTCAGTCCAATAAGTCCGTCTAAAGTCGTCCTCAAAATCACTAAAAGTATTCCATCTCCTTGAGTACATCTCCATCAATTTTCGTGCATGTCCCATGATGCAACCTAGCGCTATATCAATTTCGCGGTCCTGTCCATTCACTTCTCTAATATATTTTTTTAATCGTTTCAAAAACGCAATAGGGTTCGCGAATGGTTTTCCGTCAAAACTCGGCTTCGCAACTGAAGGCTGTATGACGTATAAGTTTCTAGTTTCCGAATTCGCGGCACTACCACTAGCTGTTGTGCTAATCGACTCCTGTCTAATCGTCTGATGACTATTTTGCACATTCCCGCGCGACTCTAACCTCTCGTTTAATCGCTCCGCGCTCAACTGCCGTAATGTATTTTGAAATTCATCCATTCTTTGTGACATCTGTTGTAAAGTTATGTTATCTATATTTCCCGTTTGTTCCCCTATGCCTCCGTTACCCTCACGACTTTCCCCTGTCCTATCTTGACCCCTAACCCGTCTCTTACTGCGCCTAGGCATTATAACGTCACTTAACTCAACTGCCGACAAACTAGTTTTGATTTAAACTTTCCCCTACTCCTAAATGCACAGATCGTTCTTTATGAGAAAGGTAGATAGTACCACATGTGATTAAAATACTCATGATAACAGACTTACATTGAAATGTAACAATATCTTGAGAATCTGCTCCCGCCTTTGTCTCCACCTAAATCACACATCTTTATTATGCTAACCTTTTTACGTACAGTCAAAATCGTCAAACGCGACGCTATGCTTTGAATAATATTGGAAAGTATTTTTATTTTACTCTTTTATTGTTTATTTTGTTCGGTAAGAATTCTCCACGTCCTTCCCTTTTGTCTTTAATGTACAGCCGTCAAATTTTACTTCAATGGACAACAGCAGTTAAGTTGCAGACCAATAAAACATTAACCCTAAGGTCTCCTTTGTCTCGCTTCCCATTCACAAGCTTGTCAGACAGGCTTTGTCTTCCGTGAACAAATAACTTGGCTATACAGTTGTCTAAAAATAGATTCTTTTAGTTTTATAATTTACGAAATAGGTATGTATATTTTTTTTTTTTTCTTTTCGATCTCGTTGATAACATTATGACAAATTCTGACTGTAACTGTGTCTTTTCCCTACATTCAAAAGACATGTAAACAGTTTAACACAATAAAATAATCACACCATGCACATAATTAAAATAATTATTCCATGCACAATTTATCTCGCCTCCTTGTTTCGCATCACGATGTCTCGTAACATCCCTGTAAAAGTATTCCTTTCAACTGACCACGATTTCTACGTTGTGTTTATTTTATTTATTTTTGTTTTATTTATTTATTATAATTATTTGGTCCTTTTGATCCAATCGTATCGTTATTTCGAATACGTATTTGGAATCCTGGTCGACACGACACCATTTTCTGTAATGGCTCTAACCCTGATTTGTATATGTGATCGTCTAGTTATAATGTTTTTCTATGTATTTGGTGGTCTTGGTGAAAGTCGATGTTACTGGCATCTAAGTGATCTGCGAATCGTGTTTGTTTGTACTATTTAGTAGCTGCGTGTGAATAGAACGGAAGCTCATCGAGATAAATCCATCATTCCGCAGGCCTATGGTTTTAAATAACATTGCGAAGCTTGTTAATATTAAAATGCAAATTGTTTTAATCTGATCGCGACCTTCGCCTCTCTTCTACTCTAATTCCTAAGCTATAACCAATAGATGTCTGCTCACGTAGTGGATTACACTCTGGTCGTTTAGTAGCGCCTACAAAACCTTCTAGGAAAAACCCTTCTGAGGTTTATTATTTGGGGAACGTCAGCCATCTTTGTTACGCTGCGAAGCGTATGTCAGACATCTCCAGGATGTGGACATTTATTTACTTTATTTTATAAGGTGTTCGCTAGACACCTTCCCCATAATACCATGGTATACTTTATTTATTCATATTTGTATTAATTGAGAAAGTTCGATTTGGCCAAATCGGGCGATGGCTGAACGCTATGGAAGTGCAAGTGTGACGACGACCCAGAAATGCTGCTACCCGTTCACTGAAACCCACACGCAGATAGCCTTTAGGCTCAATAAGGCTGAGCTCGCGAGTGCCGGCCAGAGCATCCCGTTCAGTAGTCTAAGAGAATAATCTCTTATAGTCAAGGGCCCTCATTCGATTAAAGTCAGTGGGTGGAATGACTAGACTAGCTCGCAGCCTCAAGCGGTCAAACACCCCAGGATTTAAACACCCTGTGCAAGTCCTATTTCATCACAGATCACCTAGTATACCTATCTCTATTTCCTATCCTAAATACAAGTCTATAAGTGCACCTAACAGCGTCTATGTCCTGTGTAGAGGCAAAATGAACTTACACATTATACCTATTCAACACTAATACATTATACTTCCTTCTGCTCTGCTCCTGTTGTCTCTCTCGTCCAAATTCAGCAGCTAGACCCCTTTACTAACACGTTTAAATAAACTACCTATACACAGGTAACCTCAACGGTTTGAATGTAGTCTCTCCCTTAAAGTCTTTAATCACTCCCTACTATCCCATGTTTATTTATTTAGGTATATGTATAGAAATCTACCTAGACCTAGACTGAAATCTAACGAATTTAGGTCATAGAAATCGTGATTCAACTGAAAGGTGTACATGTGAGAACGCAAGGTGTTAAGCGAAGTCAAACAAACTAGCTCAATGGTTCTCCTAAGTATTTTTTAGTATTTAACACGGATTTGACTATGCCTCACACTGTGCTTCCTCTTAGGAATCTTATATCTAAGCAGTAAAACATATAATTATGGAAAAAAAATATTATTTATTTAACTTAAATGTGTTTTGTTTATCTTCGAAATAGCATAAAGAAACTGGTTTGATTATTTAAGCTGTCACCTATAGGTTGCTATATAATGACAGCTAGATTTTCAGCTCCTATCTTAAGACCATACTACATAGAGAGAAAGCGAAAATCCAAAGAAAAAACTCTCTAAGGTCATCTAGATTCACACTTAAATTTAATTAAACACACACTAAAGTTTCAATAGTTATTTTACAACTTAAGTCTAAAGTGAGATACGAACACATTTATAGAACAAACCTGTTCCATTGATTGAAAAACGGAAAGGAAAACTATTTCACATATTAGTCTAATTTAGACTTGATTATTAACATTCATGGTAGATATTAGTGTTTCGTATTCCACCAGGCTACATAAAGTTACAGTCTCTAGAGCTTTAATTAATACTTTCACGTTAACCATCCCTATCTCTGAGATTAACTATGCATCGAGAAAAGACGCAATCCAATTCAGCCTCGATTGAGGTCTAACCCGGCTCTTTGCATTTCTATCTCATTCGGTAGACCATCTTGCAAATACCTCCGTCTATTTAATATTCGACGATTGCAATAACTGAATATCTTATATCCACAACACCCTAACACGACTATTGCGCATATTAAAGCCAACACAAAAATGAGATGTTCTATCGGGTTCCATTCGGTTATTAAAGCGAAACCCCCAGAATGGTGTTGTTCTTCGTATTGATACATTTCTACGTTGTATGTGATATACCGCTCGTTATTCTAGAGATTGTACCTTTATTGACACACGGAATAAGCCACAATGTACACAATTACATACCCCTCTCGACGTTGTTTAAATTCACTTTGTAAAATAGTTACACTTGTTTTAATATTCAAATCTACAATTTACTTAACAAAGTTAGTATTTAATTAATAGTTAACTCTTTAATCTTTATTTCTCACACAGTTAGTTACAATGGAGTCACGAAACTCCCAATCTATCACTGTCCTAAAATATCAAATAGCGTCTCCCCAATGCCAGTTGCATCCCCGTTTTCTATCTTCCATCTCTACTGAAGTTATCTCCTCCCGCTCTACGCCCATCTCGATCCCTCATTGGTCAGCTTGATGCTTGCAATCTCCATGGTGACGCCTACGCACAACTTCTCACGATCCGCCCTAACAATTCAGAGAACTCAAGTCTTTTCCTTCCTTCGTCTACTTCACCCATCTGCAACACATTTAATATCTACCAAACTCTTAGAAATCTGTGCATTTAAACTAAAATTGTCCATCATTCACCAGTTTGAATAGTTTGTCTGACAGTTGAGCGTAATTTACGGCCTACCCAAGACTTCATTTGTCTTAGTCCCCGCCGTGCGCTAATAAAACTTGCCGCTCTTAATCTATTAGAAGAAATATTCGAAACATTTTTTTGAATTTTTTTTTTTTATTCCTAGTTTTGTTTTACGAGCCCGGCCCGCACATCTGTTAATAATACGAATGCCATCACAATAACTTATAACCCGGGTCAACATATAGGGTACCTTTTATTGCGGGAAAATTTCTTTATATTTAAAAAACGTTGATAACGACTGTTTGTATGTTTGCTTTTCACGCAAAAACTACTGGACGGATTTTACCAAATTTTGTGAAGTAATAACTTTTAACCTGGGTCAACATATAGGGTACCTTTTATTGCGAGAAAATTTCTTCATATAAAAAAAAAAAAAAACGTTGAAAAACTTGTATTTGCGGGCGTCTGTTTGTATGTTTGCTTTTCACGGAAAAACTACTGGATGGATTTTCACCAAATTTTGTGTAGTAATAACTTATAACCTGGTTTAACATATTAGGGTACCTTTTATTGCGGGAAAATTTCTTTATATTAAAGAAAAACGTTGACCAACTTATATTTGCGGGCGTCTGTTTTTATGTTTGCTTTTCATGCAAAAACTACTAAACGGATTTTTACCAAATTTTGTGTAGTAATAACTTATAACCTGGTTCAAAATATAGGGTACCTTTTATTGTGGGAAAATTTCTTGACATCTTGTAAAACGTAGACAAACTGACTCACATTTTGTATGAAATTTACTACAAATGTAAGTTTGTATTAGTTTTTTTAGTGATTAAACTATAAATTACCATTATTTTTTTACCTTTATTTGTACTGTAATATCTGAAGTTTGCCAAATTTTATGATTCTAGGTCAAAAGTTTCTAAATTTTTTTTTCTGTGATATTACTTAAGACATATAACCACGTTTTAAAGTTCAAGGTCATTCAAGGTCACGCGTGATTTGTTGCCGTTTTTGTATTTTTTTATAGTTTTATTTGAATAAAACCATTTAATTTTATTATTTTCTAATAAATTAGTCTATTTATTATCAAGTAATAGTGAAATACATTGTTAAACATGCATAATTAAAATTTTGTGACATAAAATATTTTTTATAAAATATAAATAAATAAATAAAAAATAAACAATTTAAAAAACAATAATTTACTCCGCAAATAAGATATTTTGATTGATTATTTTATAAAGATACCAATAAAAAATAATATATAATAATATATAAATATATAATAGTTCAAATTGTTTTTGCAAGTGCTGAGTGGACAATTTTGCGTCGCCATTTTTAATGGCTGGCAGATATCGCGATTTGCGAAAAAAGCTTGGCAACCGATGGGCTATGTAAAGATTACAGGAAAAATATAACAATGTCTCTAAATAGTAAACTTTTTCAGAAATCATCAACATAAATTATATTAGTTCCACTATCGGTCAAGAGATGAAGCTGACCAAAAACTGCAATATTCTACATCGCGAATTCTCGGACGAATATGCCACGCCGATGAAAACATTTTTACGTTTAAAATGTCCTCCTTCCTACATACTCGCAGGTCGCTTTGGGTGAAGCACAGTTGTAGTTTTTTCTATTTTATAAAAGAAAAGATGGTACGGAACCCTCGGGGCGCAAGTCCGACTGGCTCTTGACCGGTTTCTTCTTAGTATATTTTATACCGGTACCTTTTAGACTGTGTACGGACCGGCGGGCGGCGGCCCCACGCACGCCAACGAACGACATCAGGAATTGCTCGCTTCACGTTTCTGGCCTTCGAAGATCAATCTAAAGCTAGGTAAAGGATTACTGGGAGCGATTCCAGTTCACATTCGGAGTTTCTGATCATCTGATTGAGACAGAGGGGAAAACAGAACCTCTTTGATGGCGTTCGTTGGCCTTTGTTGGTCCGGTGTGTACGCAGCATTAGCACAGAATATGGCATTAGGCAAGCGCGATTCATCGTAGATCGCATCAACGAACGCTTAGGGGCGTGATAGCGGACAAGCGCTTGCCTATAAATCAATAAAAAAAAAACTTTACAGTTTGTTATCACTACCAAAGCTACTAACATGATGGCTTCTTACGTGCTTTTCTGTTGCAGTGATAATCTTTGGAACTAAAACAGTTTTCATACGACAGGACAGTCCATTTTGACAGCTAATTTTGTATTGCAAGTGGCTCCTCTGCCACGGCTGTCACCGGAACAGACAGAAGTGTGGGACTATATTAAATTACTTACTCTTGAAGGCTGACACCCTGAGAAAACTAAGTTATTGTGATTTTAATGAATTAAAAATACGTAAACTATACTTGAATTAGATTTCGATTTATTGATTTGTAGATCAATTTGAATTGTTGGAAAACGGACATGTGATTTGATTACGATTATTGTTATTTGAAATACCTAGAAAAAAAATAGTAATTTATCGCAAGGCTCTAGGTCAGCTAAGAGGATGAGGTTACTTCGTGCTTTTAAAACCGATGAGGACCGTGAAGCTCGGTTAACAAGCAATCGCGAGCGCAACACTGAATCCCGCGCTTCCGAGACCTACACCCATATACACACACATAATACCTTGCGGTCACTGGAAGGAAGTGTAGATTACACATAAAATAAACAAATACAAAAGTCACTCTACCGTGCGTACGAAGTCGCGGGCAACAGCTAGTAATATATAAAAATGAATTGCTGTTCGCTGTCGCTAAAACTCAGAAACGGCTTGACCGATTGAAATACTTTATTTATTTTATCCGCTATAGCTTAAGAAAAGCTAAAAAATATAGTAAAATAAAAACGGTAATTTTGTATGGAAATCGTGTAATTGAAATGTCCATGGCCGTTTCCAAAGAGTATTTAATCACTGTTTGCCGTTTTTAGTGATATTTGTGAAGGGAAGTGATTGAACTAAGATGCGCTTCGCGTTTTTTTTGTTCTTTATTAGATGTAGGTGATACGAAGTTCACCAGCCCCCCTAGACTACTACTTTCATTGACATTAGCGGTCACGTGACATTTCGATCGCTAATGCCAATCCCATACATTGTCTTTCTATTCGACTGGCGAATTCGATAATAGAAAGCCACTTGTCTAGGGGGGTCCACTGGTGTTAAATAAATATTACGAAAAGTGGTTTTTTATCAGGTTTAGATTTATTGTCGAGTCCCCGATATTTCCGGACATATCAGTATCAGTAGGACGGATCACGGATCAGATGATCACAGATCTCAGTTACTCCATGACTTGCTTTCCCGCATTTTGTAATATTTAGATTGATTATGATCATGAAAGTTTATAGTTTTAATTATGAATACAAAGATAGTGTCCTTTTTAAAGGTTTAACTAATCATTATGTCTGTAATTTTGTTCAATGGCTGAAGTGCGAAAAGGTATCAGACAGACATATAGTCAGATAGATATTCAGACAAAGCTGCCTTTGCATTTATAATACAAGCTTAAAGTGTGTGTTATAGTATTGATTTACTGAAAACCAAAAGTCAATTTTGGTAAAAAAGTCATTTTGAAAAGTTCAATGGCAAGCTTACTTTTTAAATTTAAATTTTCAATATTCTATTAGCGAAATTCGGCAAAAGTGCAAAATAAGCTGACTTTGTTATTATATTTTAGAGCTTTTACAAACTTTTTAGAGCGTATAACTTTCGTGGAACGATCTCAAGCTTAGTTGAAGCATTCAAGCGGATTTTCTAAAGCCGCTGTGTGCTCGGAATAGATTATGCTACAAACATCTTCTAAAAATGTACGTGAAATCTGGCTAGGTTTCCAAACATTTTCTTTTGACGGAAAATATTACAAAGCGGGTGTATACTTAATAGAAATATAGCCTAGATGTAGGTATATTAAACTGGGGCAATTAAAAATGAGCCTCATTTTAGGTTTATGTAAATAACATTTTTCTTTGTTCTCAGATCTGAATTTCTAAAAGATTTTGTGCACTGTTTTCTTCTCGTATCTTAGATTTTATTAGTTTTTTAGTGTTACCGACATTTTGACACCTTTTTATCTGTCGTGGTCACGTGATGACCTGTTGGCCATCGTTAACACATTAAACGCCACCATACAAATATATTTTTTACAATTCATTAATGAATGAATAAAATAAATGATGAATGAAACACTAAAAATAAATGAACAATATTATTAGAAAAACGTTTGTAGAAAATTTCAGATAAAATATACACCATCACTTCTTCCATACAACTTCCTACGAGGAAATAAAATAATTATAAACTAGTTATTAAACTCAGGTCACCGGTGACCGGCGCGGCGTTGAACCTGACCTATTATTATAAAGAAGAAGGGTTTGATTTTTGTTTGTTTGTAATGTATAAACTCAAAAACTACAGGATCGATCGATTTTAAAAGTACTTTCACCATATTTTATTCCGATATTCCCACGGCAACGGGTACCATACGGCTAAAACTGCAGACAGACACAATTAATGATAAAACTACAAAAGAGTCGTTACGAGTATGAATCAAAATAAAATTATCAATTACCTAAGCATAAACTTTGTAAAAGCGTAGGTAACACCAAAATCTCTCTAAAATACTAATGTGACACTGTCATTATTGTTCAAAGAAATTTCACCAAACTTCGCTCTCTTCCCTTTGTCTTTGGTTAGTTCATGACAAAGCTTCAACTGATCCAACAGTAGCCTTTTAGACGAACTTAGTTCGTTAGGGTTCTGAAGAACTGACAACAAATGTGCAAAATATTCCAGCCCTTTCATTACAGTACATTTAACAGGGACAATTTAGCCACAGAATAGATAGAGTAGTAACTGAAAAGAGACTGTTATTATTATTTAGATTTAACTAACAACCCGCATCGGACTTACACGGGTGCAAAGTAACTATTTTGTATGTATAAACCTTCCTAATTACTATTCTGTCTCTTAATGAAAACCGCATTAAAATTCGTTGCGTCTCTCATTAGATACTTTACCTATTATGCCATGCGTTTTTAAGAAATATAGTGTTGCTAGTAGTGCTCTCATAAACACAGGTACCCACGAAAGATCAGCGACAAGTGGCTATGTCATCCGACACATGCTGAGTTGTTATTACATGTTTATAGCGACCACACTTTACTGTACCGCCGAGTGTGTATAACTGAATAAATAATTTTATTTCTTTCTTTCTTTGATTGCAAAACTTAAAGACAACGTATCCTAAGCGAGACGTGGATTAACTTCATAATTGCGCGTTTGCACTTTTGTTAAGAGCGAATGTTATCCCTTAGTGCTGCGTAACAGATCTATAGCGGATGCGCGCGAAGCCGCTGGCGCTGGCGAGATCCCGCGTGCATATCATGTTCAGATGCAACCCTTAAACCATCGGAATGTGCACATGAACTGCGTTTCGCAAACCATGCCACGATCATCGAGCGCAGTTTGCAAGCGGCTAGCGAGCGGCACATTCGCAGCTCATTCACCAAATCAGTACCCCTAGCATAAAAAGCTATCGAATAGTAAACTATAACGTCCTTCAAAAGCCGTCAAAGTGCTGCTGTCAAATATGTATTGAATTGCAGTTTCTAATACGACCGATAAAGGCTTACATACAATAATACGATCACGATAAACGATTACCATAACGACACGTTTTTCGCGCTAGAGCTAATGTACGCACCGTATCACGGAAGTTTCACAGACGAATACGTAAAAACGTGTCGTTATGGTAATCGTTTATCGTGATCGTATTATTGTATGTAAGCCTTTATCGGTCGTATTAGAAACTGCAATTCAATACATATTTGACAGCAGCACTTTGACGGCTTTTGAAGGACGTTATAGTTTACTATTCGATAGCTTTTTATGCTAGGGGTACTGATTTGGTGAATGAGCTGCGAATGTGCCGCTCGCTAGCCGCTTGCAAACTGCGCTCGATGATCGTGGCATGGTTTGCGAAACGCAGTTCATGTGCACATTCCGATGGTTTAAGGGTTGCATCTGAACATGATATGCACGCGGGATCTCGCCAGCGCCAGCGGCTTCGCGCGCATCCGCTATAGATCTGTTACGCAGCACTAAGGGATAACATTCGCTCTTAACAAAAGTGCAAACGCGCAATTATGAAGTTAATCCACGTCTCGCTTAGGATACGTTGTCTTTAAGTTTTGCAATCAAAGAAAGAAAGAAATAAAATTATTTATTCAGTTATACACACTCGGCGGTACAGTAAAGTGTGGTCGCTATAAACATGTAATAACAACTCAGCATGTGTCGGATGACATAGCCACTTGTCGCTGATCTTTCGTGGGTACCTGTGTTTATGAGAGCACTACTAGCAACACTATATTTCTTAAAAACGCATGGCATAATAGGTAAAGTATCTAATGAGAGACGCAACGAATTTTAATGCGGTTTTCATTAAGAGACAGAATAGTAATTAGGAAGGTTTATACATACAAAATAGTTACTTTGCACCCGTGTAAGTCCGATGCGGGTTGTTAGTTAAATCTAAATAATAATAACAGTCTCTTTTCAGTTACTACTCTATCTATTCTGTGGCTAAATTGTCCCTGTTAAATGTACTGTAATGAAAGGGCTGGAATATTTTGCACATTTGTTGTCAGTTCTTCAGAACCCTAACGAACTAAGTTCGTCTAAAAGGCTACTGTTGGATCAGTTGAAGCTTTGTCATGAACTAACCAAAGACAAAGGGAAGAGAGCGAAGTTTGGTGAAATTTCTTTGAACAATAATGACAGTGTCACATTAGTATTTTAGAGAGATTTTGGTGTTACCTACGCTTTTACAAAGTTTATGCTTAGGTAATTGATAATTTTATTTTGATTCATACTCGTAACGACTCTTTTGTAGTTTTATCATTAATTGTGTCTGTCTGCAGTTTTAGCCGTATGGTACCCGTTGCCGTGGGAATATCGGAATAAAATATGGTGAAAGTACTTTTAAAATCGATCGATCCTGTAGTTTTTGAGTTTATACATTACAAACAAACAAAAATCAAACCCTTCTTCTTTATAATAATAGGTCAGGTTCAACGCCGCGCCGGTCACCGGTGACCTGAGTTTAATAACTAGTTTATAATTATTTTATTTCCTCGTAGGAAGTTGTATGGAAGAAGTGATGGTGTATATTTTATCTGAAATTTTCTACAAACGTTTTTCTAATAATATTGTTCATTTATTTTTAGTGTTTCATTCATCATTTATTTTATTCATTCATTAATGAATTGTAAAAAATATATTTGTATGGTGGCGTTTAATGTGTTAACGATGGCCAACAGGTCATCACGTGACCACGACAGATAAAAAGGTGTCAAAATGTCGGTAACACTAAAAAACTAATAAAATCTAAGATACGAGAAGAAAACAGTGCACAAAATCTTTTAGAAATTCAGATCTGAGAACAAAGAAAAATGTTATTTACATAAACCTAAAATGAGGCTCATTTTTAATTGCCCCAGTTTAATATACCTACATCTAGGCTATATTTCTATTAAGTATACACCCGCTTTGTAATATTTTCCGTCAAAAGAAAATGTTTGGAAACCTAGCCAGATTTCACGTACATTTTTAGAAGATGTTTGTAGCATAATCTATTCCGAGCACACAGCGGCTTTAGAAAATCCGCTTGAATGCTTCAACTAAGCTTGAGATCGTTCCACGAAAGTTATACGCTCTAAAAAGTTTGTAAAAGCTCTAAAATATAATAACAAAGTCAGCTTATTTTGCACTTTTGCCGAATTTCGCTAATAGAATATTGAAAATTTAAATTTAAAAAGTAAGCTTGCCATTGAACTTTTCAAAATGACTTTTTTACCAAAATTGACTTTTGGTTTTCAGTAAATCAATACTATAACACACACTTTAAGCTTGTATTATAAATGCAAAGGCAGCTTTGTCTGAATATCTATCTGACTATATGTCTGTCTGATACCTTTTCGCACTTCAGCCATTGAACAAAATTACAGACATAATGATTAGTTAAACCTTTAAAAAGGACACTATCTTTGTATTCATAATTAAAACTATAAACTTTCATGATCATAATCAATCTAAATATTACAAAATGCGGGAAAGCAAGTCATGGAGTAACTGAGATCTGTGATCATCTGATCCGTGATCCGTCCTACTGATACTGAATTGGGTCACGACCTACTCGCAACTAGTAAAGTTAAATGTTTTATTAAAAACAAAACATAATGATTATTAGGCGTAGAAAAAAAACTAATTTCAAATACTTCTTGTAATTATAGTTAAGTACTGAAATACTTAAAAAAACGGTACAAATAACAGTTTAACGCCCAAATACATGAACGCTACTCCGTCTGAGTCTACTCTGAAACGCACAATCCAAAACTTCTTTATCACTCGATTCTGTCATGTACGCAGAGTGAGAGGGACGGGTACCACGAAGTTTCCGATTTTGAATTTTTCGGTGTCATACATCATGTCGTCTCTTTCATACGTTTGACATTCAAAGCGACAATGCGATGTTTGAGACGCTCAAGTTAAGTAGCGTTCGAGTATTCGGGCGTAAGTGTGCTTGTACACGGTGCATGAAGCTGGAGCTAGTAAAGATGCGGGATACACGCGTGAGTAATATACGCAAGCTACTTGTTCAAGTTACTCGCTTGTATTTGTAAACGGTGCAAATAGCTGGAGCAATTAGTAACTACTTGCGCAAGCAGTACGCACAAGTTATTTGCTCGTGATCAAGAGCTACATGTGCGTGCTATTCGAGCGGTAGCTTTACGAGTTCAACCTGCTCAAGTAACATACGCGTGTGACCCGCGCGAGTGACCCGCGCGCGCCACAGAGCACGGGGATTAGTTGCGCGGGTGGCTGCCTGTATATGCTCGAGTCGCTGAACCCGCACATGTTTTTGAACGGTAAGTTTACGATGCATATAACCCGCGCAAGTGCCTCAACATGCGCAAGCTACTTGCACCTTGTACAAGCACTCTAACACACACGTTACATCAATCAAATAATACACACTTGGCGAGCAATTACCGAAATTACAATGCTACGGTTTCCGCTACGTCGTAACGCTCGTAGCTACGGAACGGCTCTTAATGATCGTAGCAAAACAAGCAATACATTTAATTTGGTTCCGGATACGGTTCAACTTGGGACATTGATTGTATGCGTGTTACACATTTAGTTGATTCGTTTACATGCTGATATGAAATTATTCAATTTCAAAGTGCTTGCGCAATTTTTCACGAAATAATGTAAAGATTTTTAAAGTAAAAATTCTTTGTTGTCGAATTTCTTTTTTTTTTTGTGAAAAAGTCTAGGGAGCCCTTTTCACTTCTGCCGGCACTCCCGGAGTGCAACCCGTTGTTTTTTTTGTCAAATTAGTATGTAATTAAAAATTATAGTACTGTGTCAATGTAAGCAGTCTTCACTGTATTATCTGTTCTCTGGTCTTACATTAGTAAAGTGAATTAATTTTCATCGTGGAACAAAATCTCTAAAAGCTACTCATTTTGTCTACACTTAATTATTATGAAGAGATAAAGTTCGTTTGGATGTTTGAGGGAATCTCTAGGGGCACTTAACCTATTTTAAAAATTCTATTCTAGTAGAATTATTATTCCTGAGGAACAGAAGCTATTTTTATACCGATATATTTTTTAAATATTTTTAATATCCATACTAATATTAGAAATATCAAAGTCTGTTTGTTTGTCCGACTTTCATGACAAAACGGAGCAATGGATCTACGTGATTTTTGGTATGGGGATGGTTTGAAAGCTAAAAAATGACATAGGCTACTTTTTATTCCGAAAAAACATCACATTCTCGCGGGATTTCGTCGTGTTATCCACACGGGCGAAGCCGCGGGCGGAAGGCTAGAAATGTATAATTTTAAATTTTAAGGTTCTTATTTTGTCAAAGGTATGAAGAGCGAAGCATCATTACACGGGTATAACTTTATCTAAAAGGGTTGCTCCAAGAACTGGTTTTGTTTCGTACTTACCAGTTACCACATAAAACTATTTTTATACGCTCACGGGAATGAGTGCCACTCAGGTGAAACCAAAGGTAGCACCTCGTACAATATGTAAATAAAAGTGTTGAGAACATTGGTGTGAGTAATTAGTTAAAATAAATGATAAATCCATACAAAACTCATAGTAGGACAGAAAAGCAATATAATCATCAACAGAAAACTATTCCATCGCTTAGTCATAGCATTATATTCACCAAATACCACTGAAACTTACGGTCTACACAGATGATTTCGCGAGCAAAAGCTAGTCATTATAATATGGCTTAATGTTCCACTAAAGTAATATCGCCAAACCTTTCGAATGCTACGGCGTAGCATGCAGCGTAGTAGCGTAGCGCCGTAGATAAATGTTCGTAGCAAGATTAACAATTCATTCGGTTTCTACTGTTTGAAACATTGCTATTGTTTGTGTTGGCATAGAATAAGCAAGTAATGCATTACCTTGTTAAATGGGGCTTTAACGTATATGATAATGCTTCACTGTAGTAAATTTAACGCAATGTAGGTTTTGATAAAGGACTAACTGAATTAGAAATAAATGTCCGACAGTCTGTCAGATAGCAACTTGCAAGTGTAAACTACAACTTGCAAGTGTGTTTACACCTGCAAGTTGCTATCTGACAGACTTTCGGATATTTATCGCAGAAGACTTACTTGCAGGTGGAAATGAGGCCTGTCTGACGCCATAACAACGTTTCCGGCATTGTTGTGTTCCTGCAGTTAGAGATAAGATAGCCAGTTCCTCAGTGGCTGAGGATTCTTGAAGTAATGCGCTTCCACCTTCATCCATATCTTCACTTAACATCAGGTGCGATGAAGGCTAAGTGCTAGCCCGTTGTGTATAAAAAACTTATGGTGGGTCAAGATTCAATTGGTTTGGACTGTCCATGCATATCATAGTTTCAATCACCGAATTTTCCGTGCGAAGTCTACGGGTTGTTAGATTACTTATAAATCGGATATACCTAATAATCTGAATTTAAAATGAGATTTATTGTTATTTT
The DNA here is from genome assembly GCA_949710035.1 of Crambus lathoniellus. Taxonomy (NCBI): domain Eukaryota; kingdom Metazoa; phylum Arthropoda; class Insecta; order Lepidoptera; family Crambidae; genus Crambus; species Crambus lathoniellus. The sequence goes on along the minus strand of OX453314.1, from coordinate 22,255,582 downwards.
CACAGAAGTTTCTAAAACAGTAGCAAAGGCTACTACTTAGTGCTTTTAGATTATAATTTTTTTGCAGGTGGAAATGATGCCTTAGATAAGATGGTTGTTCCTAGCCAGGCGGACTTAGAACAAGTCCTACCACCAACCAAACCGAATACAATATGTACCCCCGTGTGTAGGTATCGGTAGTGTGTACCACTAGACCACAGAGGCGGTTAATTTTGTTTCCCCAACAGATATCAAAATTCAATATGGTCGAAATTTAAGCTGTATGATATTTACCTTTATAGTTTTGGCACTTTCATACAAATTATTATACTTATAAACCTTCCTCTTATATCAGGCTCTTTATATTGATAAAACTGCATTAAAATCCGTTGTTTAGTTAGAAAAATCTAAGCGTACAGACAGACGGCGGGAAGCGAATTTGATTTATACTACATAGAGATGTTATGGAGTCTACACACCGAACTCGCCGACCCGCATCCATGAGTCGACTTTTTGTCTATGTTCAACATTATCGGTCACAGTAACTCAGCAACAAATTTTGGTAGTTAGTGACAGATCTAGTGGCGGCGGCAAATGAGTCGCCAACATTATTACAAGCTTTTTATTAACTTTGCCATGTTAGTTAGTTAGTTAGTGGGGAACAAACCTTGCAAGCTTAATTTGACCCACTTCCCAGTGTCCGATAGAGCTGAAACTTTTTATACAGGTTTGGTTTAGATGACAATACAATATTTAAGTACATTCAGCAAAAAAGCTATGCATGAAAATGAAATTTTTACTAAAAACTTATTAATAACTTTGCCATGTTAGTTAGTTAGTTAGTGGGGGAAAAATCTTGCAATTTTAATTTGACTTACTTCCCAGTGTCCGATGGATCTGTAATTTTGTGTACAGGTTTGGTTTAGATGACAATACAATATTTAAGTACAGTCAGCAAAAAAGCTTGCCATGAAAATGAAATTTTTACTAAAAACTTTATTTTTAAATAAAGCTACCGACACCGTGCCAAGCCGGTCTGTGTCAGCGGCTGTCGGCGTGCTTTGTGTGTAGACTGCTATACAGTGACTTGTACAACATCCACCAACATAACATGCCGTGTGTCAGAGCTATAAATAAATATTAGGGCCTAAACTGAGTAAAGCCCGCGACGGGCACACGTCGCGTGTCTCCGTCCGTGGACACGCGCGCGGGCTTCGTGGAACCGCATCACATAGATAGCGCTATTGACTGAACAAGCCCTTGCGTGCTACCGCTGGCCCGCTGGCGGGCCCCGGCGCGGGCACCCGCGCGGGCGACTGTCGCGGGGAAACGGGCCACAACGAGCGGGCGCGGGGCCCGCCTCCCCGCGACGGTTGCCCGCGCGGCCCGCGACGGAGCACTTTTGTATGGAACCGCGCGGGCGTCCGCGTGACGCAGTTTAGGCCCTTACTCTTGCCCAATCCGAGACTTAAGCACGATAATTTTCTTACGATAATTGTGTTAATCGTTGTTCACTTATAAAACTCGTTAGTGACTTGTCTTCGAACGATACCGGTGTTGGGTGTGGTACAATTCGAAGAAGTTAGCGTTTTCTTTTACACTGTAAAATGTAATAAATGATTAAAAAACATTATGAACTATTGTTTTATTATGCTACTTATAAACATCAAAATTGGACTATGATAATTTATTACTTGGTCGCGTGTGTTATTGTTGATCGAAGGTCGTGTAGTAGTTAAAAAAACCGGTCAAGTGTGAGTCGGACTCGCGCACGGAGGGTTCCGTACCATTATCTACACAACATTGGACAGTAATTTTCATTACTTTTTTGCATTCACAATTCATTTTTTTATTTTAAAAGAGTTACCTATAAGGACCAAGTATTTTTTTATGATTTTATTACAAATGTATAGTTTTCAGATTTTTCCCTGTACTTGTACTATAAAACGATATTACTTGTCAAATTTCATAGCTGTTCTAGACGTCTAAAACTAAGAAATTTGACAAGTAATATCGTTACTATACATTTGTAATAAAATCATATAAAATATACGTAGTCCTTATAGGTAACTCTTTTAAAATAAAAAAAATGCATTGTGAAACAAAATTCATAGGGTACTTTTAGAAGTACCCTATGAATTTTGATTTCCTTGGAGTGTCGAAATTTGCGTTTTTTGCGGCATAAACGACGTTATCTTTTTTTAATTTAACTGAGAAATTTTATATTTTCACAGCTTAAAGGGACTGTAAACCTAAGTATATGGTTTTACATTTAACTCAATACCTTCAAGCGTTTCTGAGATAAAGGGTCTTGACAGACAGACGGACGGAAAGACAGACAGTTAATGATTAAAAAAAATAAAACCGCCTTCAAAAAAATTACATCAAAAAAGTAAGAAATAATCCCTTACCAAATAACGTAAGTAGGGCAGGCGTACCGGTTTTGGCCACTGTACCGGTTTTGGACACTTTTCACTTTAAAGTTATATAAATAGGAATTAAATAATTATTGCTTATATTTAATAATGGCGAATAAAAGGTTGGACTTTTAGTTAATAATTACAGCACTTAGCTTTTTTCATGTAGTACGACATAAACTAGAATAAACACATGTTATGTTTCAAAGTTAACATTTTGTAAAATTCTTAAGAAAAATGTTAAGGTTTTGAAAAATTATTTTATTTCTACAATAAAATTATTTTATGGTTATTTAATATTTTATATCACATTGGAATATGTTTCTTTTAGATGGATTAAGTGTTGTTTTTTCACTGTTTTCACAAAAAGTTGGGAAACAATAAGTGGCCAAAAATGGGGCTAGAAATTTTAGCATTGTGCCACCTTTGGCCACTTTGGCATTAGTAGTGAAGAGGTATGACGCTTTACCGAGGCTAAGGTAATAAAAGAGATGTGACTTGTTCGGTGTCAAGATGTATATTGAGATAATAATATTGAGTACAATTAAAGATACATTATCTTAGTAAGCGATCTTATTCTAGATTGCTGAGAATGCTACGCGTGTGTTCCAATTTTCTGTAAATGCGCGATAATGCAAACATCTTGTTTGTGTAATATGTTGCAATCATACTTCATCTCCCCTGAAAAAGTGGAAGGATCATCCCCTCCCTGCAAAAAGGAACAGACTCGTAACATTGACTTTAACGAGCTTAACCAAAATTTAATTACTTAAGTAAAATAAGTAAACAAAATTTAAACATTATCAACATAGCAAAGTTAAAACTATTTCATTTATTAAATCGTACTAATACAAAAACGTTTTACAATATAAACAATATACCTAATTAAAATTGTATCTAATTAAAATGGTATCGAATTGAAATGGTATTGAATTAAAACGGAAGCTTCACATTTTACACTTAATCATAACAATAACAAAGTGTTAAGTAACATGGTATGTAATTAAGTACCTATACTTATAATTACGTATCAAATAAAATAGTTATTTATTGAATGGTTTGGTATTATTCTTATGCACAATTATAGCTTTATTTTCTTTTAAAATTTCTACATTAGACGTCATATCTCTTAAAACTTTATAAGGGCCATTGTAAATACTATCTAATTTATTTCCTACTTGGTTCTTTAATAATAACAAATCGCCTAACTGATAGGTAACATTATTGCTAGTTTTATCATACAATAATTTTCTTTTCTCTTTAGATTGTATCAAGTTACGTCGTGCGTCGGATTGCGCTTGTTGTAAACGATACTTAAGTTCTCGGGGATAACTGTCATAGTTATATAAGGGGTCGATTTCTGATTGTAAATTATTTGGAAGGTTACAAATTTTTCCAAAAACTAATTCGAAAGGCGTATATTTAGTTTCACTATGCACTGTGGTATTAAAAGAAAAACACCAATATGGAATCCAGGTGCTCCAGTTATGTTTATAATTATTACACTGGATTCTCAGAAAAGCTCCTAGGGTTTTATGAGTATTTTCTAAAGCGCCTACAGTTTCGTGATGGTACGCCGTAGAATTTAATTTTTTAATATGTAATAGAGAACATGTTTCGGACATCACTGATGACATGAATTCGGTTCCCTGGTCAGTCAATATTTCTCTAGGAATACCATAACGTAAAATGAAATTATTGGTAAAAGATTGAGCAACTGTGACCGAGTCTTTACTAGGTAATGGATACGCTTCAACGAATTTGGTTAAATCGCATTGTAATGTCAATACATATTTATTATTATAGTCATCAACATCGAGTGGACCCATTATATCCAAACTAATTCTTTCGAATGATGAGTGGGCTGTTGATGTTATGGTTAAGGGCTGCTTAATATGTTTATTACTATGCTTATGATATTGACATTGATGGCAATTTTTAACAAAAAGTTTTACATCATTACTCAAACCTGGCCAAAAATAATATTGCTTAATGTTGTTCATCATTCTATTAACTCCTGCGTGTCCGCTGGTAGGTAATAGATGGAAATCATTTAGTATTACTCTTTTTTGTTCACTATCATATATTCTTAATATATTTTTTGTTATGAGAAAGCGCGGGGTAACAGAGTTAATTCTTTTTGTTGCTTGTACAAGACTTTTGATTTTACTCTCGTTACATTTTTCTTTAATAATAAGTACCTCATGTATGCCTATTTTTTGACATAATGACTCTAAGTCCCTCGCTAACACCTCTGGGGTAGATGACGATCGGGTACTCAGATATATCGCTGATTGCGAAGGTACGTAAACGTAACAACTTGCATTAGAAATAATGCTATCTTTAGACTTTGAATAATTGTCAAACTTTAATTGATTAAAACTTAATTCAGTTACGTCATCGGGTTTCTTGAGAAGTTCTACCGCAATAGGTTGATCAGGCCTAGTGCTGGTGGAGCTCTCTGAAGAAGAATCAGTGGGGGTTTTTAATTTTTTACTTTGTGCTCTAGTTAAAACTGATACTGTGTTTTGATGTAATGATTTTAAAGTAGAAGATGTAATAGGTATGCGACTCAATGCGTCTGCAGCTGCATTGTTTCGTCCTGGAACATACTCTATTTCAAAATCATACTCCTCTAGGAATAATCGGAATTTAGTAAGTCTGCTTGTTGGGTCTTTCAAGTTAAATAAATAAATTAACGGTTTGTGGTCTGTTATAATTTTAAATTTACGTCCATATAAATAAGGGCGAAAATGTCTCACAGACCAAACAATTGCTAAAAGTTCTAATTCTATGATGGGATATCTCGTCTCGGCGGGTTTCAGGTTTCTACTCGCATACGCGACTACTTGACCGTTCATGTTAGATAAAACAGATCCTAAACCTGTCTTACAAGCATCTGTTTGTAGCCGAAAGATGTTACTTTCTGAAAAATCTGGATAAGATAAAATAGGGGGTTGAATTAATGCTGATTTTAATTTTTCAAATGCCGTTTGACACTCTGATGACCATAGAAACTGTACATTCTTTTTTCTTAATTGATTTAAAGGATAAACAATGTTTGCAAAGTTCGGTATGAATCGTCTGTAGTAATTTGCAAACGCGACAAAACGATTGACATCGTCGCAGTTCATCGGCACTGGATAGTTTTGCATGGTTGCAATTTTACTTTCATCTGGTAAAATTCCATCAGAAGTTATTTTGTGTCCTAGATATATTATTTCGTTTCGCAAAAATTCACACTTCATAGGATTTAATTTTAAGTTAACTTTTCTAAATCTCTCTAGTATACTAATTAAGTTTTTATTGTGGTTTTCTATAGATTTCCCGAAAATTACGCAATCATCTAAATAAATAAAAGCCTTTTTATAATTTAAGCCTGACATTGCAATAGTCATAAGACGTGAAAATACACTCGCAGATGTCCGGAGACCCATGGGACAGCGTTTCATCTGAAAAATTTTATCACCAGCAGTGAAAGCTGTGTACTTTCGTGAATCTTCGCTTAAAGATAACTGATAATAGCTTTGCGAAAGGTCTAATTTTGAAAAATAAATGTTATTTGCAAGCGAATCTAAGATATCAGTTATATTAGGCAAAGGGAATTTGTCGTCCTCAATACGATTATTTAACTGCCTGTAATCTATAACTAATCGCCATTGTTTCTCGTTTGACCTATCTGTTTTTTTCGGTACAAGCAAGACGGGACTAGACCACTCTGACGTAGCCTCTTCTATAATATCATTTTCGAGCATAATATCTATCTGTTTCTGAACTTCCTTCCTTAGTGCGAACGGTAATCTATGTGGCTTGACATAAACTGGCGAGACATTAGGTTTTAAAGTTATATTATGGGTCATTAGGTTTGTACAAGAGAGTTTGTCGCCTGGCAGATGAAAAACATCTGCGTACTTAGCGCAAATACTTTCAATACTTCGTTTTTCTTCTAAATTCAGTTCAGGTAAATTTAATAATCCTAATAATGTTTTTACACGATCGACAGAAACCTCCTCTTTTTCAAAATTACAGACTTCAAAATCATTCAATGAAAAAGTCTCTAAATCGGTAAGATCTAGATCAACTTCTTTCTCAGTGGTGTTTAATATCCTTACTGGCATGCGACCATTACAAGGTTTCGCTATTATACTTCCTATAAAAACTCCTTTCTGGATCTCTTTAGATAAACAAACACAATCGTCGCCTAACGATGTAGGTATATATTTTATTACCTCACATCGTGGCGGTATCAAATGTCTATAGTGACTCAATATAGGTATAGACACATAATTACTATCTTTAGTTAAAAGCAAAGTATTTTCTTTATAGTTAATTATAGCTTGATAGCGTTTCAAAAAATTATCACCTAAAATACCATTTGCAGAACAAGACATATTTTTAAACACATACATTTTTCCTCTAAAAACTAACCCATTATAAGACAAATCTAAGTAAATATATCCTTCAGATACTAGTTTACCGCTAACACCTTTTATAACTAACTTCTCAAATGTAATTAAATTCAATAACTTCGGATAATCGCATAACCATTCGTATTTTAAAACACAAAGGCTTGCTCCGCTATCGACTAAAAGATCGATATTGCTATTACTTACGTTAAAAGTTACGGTACTACTATTATTGTAGTTTAAAACATAATTTTCAGTAGGAACGAAAAAAATCTAAATTATTATCGTTCTGGGGCTCAGAACGCGCTTGTGACTCACTATTGGTCGATTGCTCGTGGCTAGCGTACTGCACACGTTGAAAAGGCACAGCTGAGCGCGGCGGGCGCGGGCTCGGCCGACCGCGGTCACGTGAACGTGATTGTGTTCCTTGCGCGGCGCGGGAGTCTCGCGACATGTACTTACCTTGTTGTGGTCTCGTGTTTCCGGCAGCGTACCTATTGTTTGCGCTAAATCTATTATAGTAACTATATTTATTAGAATAATTACTTGGCTGACGCGGATAATTAGTAGGTGTGCGTGAGAAATTACGAGTATGAAACTTTTTAATGTTCATAACTTCCTCGTGTCTGGTAGACATTGACTGCTCGTCTAGGGCAGTTCTTATAGCCTCTGGTAAAGAATCAAAGTGACGTGATGCTATGATAGTACTAAGCTTTTGATTCACTAATCCATCTGAAAAGCGCTTGATTGCAACCTTTTCATTAATGGGACGCAATACTTCAAACTTAGTAGCGTCGTCATCCGCTTGTGCTATGGTTAAATTCACAAAAAGTTGTTCTAGTTCCGAGCCGAATGACTCGATCGACCTATGACCTTGACGACAGTTTTGTAATTTGTGTTGGATAGCAACAGCAGATTTTTTCTGAATCAAATGCGTATTCATATCTCTAATTAAATCTTTAATAGTTGGATAACTACTTTTTAAACGTAATTTTGCGCTAGGAGAGAGCCTAGTTTTAATCACAAAATCAATAAGTAACCCATGAGTAGCATCGCTGATCATTGAACTATATAATTGTATACCATCAATTAGAGATTTAGTGACGTGTTCTTGACCTGTCATCGTTGGTAAAAGTGCAATGGCTGTCTTCAAGTCAAATTTATCTTTTTCTGCCATTTTTGAAATACTACTAACACTTAAAGTCTCTAAAGAAATAATTTTGTCATAAATGATCTGAATGTCATTTGCTATTTTATTAATTAAAGTTATATCTTTAGTTGATACCTCCGATTTTTCAACTAAATTATGTACTTGAGCTAAAATATACTCTAATTTCGCGTATTCAAGTTTCGCTTCATTAAATTTCGTAAAACCTAACTCTTTTTGACGTCTATCTGGTCCTAGTTTTACTAAATTATCTTTAATATACAATAGTTTCTTATGCAATTCATTTAAATCGGAAATAATAAATGACATTATCTAATAAGAAAAAAAATGTAATCCTACATATTATTTAAAACGTTTAGGTATAAAATAACTTACGACTTACGGTGGCATTATAGCGCGCGAATAAAATAATTACGTCTCTGCACGATGAGTAGGTATGTGGTGACCGGCGTGGCGTGTGGGGGCTGGGGCTGCGGGCTGGGGGTTTTCTCATGCTCCTTGAGTGTGTAGGATCTTCAGACTTCTAAGATGGGTTCCTGGACCGCTTGAAACAGCTAACTGAAGATCGGGCTGGGATTTCCCTTGCCCCTCGTACAATGGGCCGGGTTTCTACCCTGGACACCTCCTGGTCTACGTTGATGGTTGAGTCGACGTCGTTGCCAGTTCCACGGAAGATATTGTGTTTCTTAGAACTGCGCTGTTGAATTCTCTACGGAGTCGGTTGACAATTCGGTCCCAAATTTTCCGGATGCAGGCGTAAATGATGAGTATAACGATGAGAAGCAGTATGACGGATAGTAAAATTTCTGTTGTAGTGAGCTGGCTTGAAGTTTTCTGCGTTGCTTGGGCGTCGCCGCTGGCGGTTTGTGCGATGATAACTTCTTCTTTACTTTGTGGTGCTCCCATATTATTGTTTTGTCTTCCCAAGTAATGCGATGAACAGAAGTGTAGAGCCAAATAGCACCGCAACGAAGACTGCTGCTAGTATGGTGTTGAAAATTTTGCTTTGCTGCTCCATGTAGTAATGATTTTCCCGCAAAAATTTATAAGTTCGGTTGGCAAAGGGTCGCCATGAAGAGGTATGACGCTTTACCGAGGCTAAGGTAATAAAAGAGATGTGACTTGTTCGGTGTCAAGATGTATATTGAGATAATAATATTGAGTACAATTAAAGATACATTATCTTAGTAAGCGATCTTATTCTAGATTGCTGAGAATGCTACGCGTGTGTTCCAATTTTCTGTAAATGCGCGATAATGCAAACATCTTGTTTGTGTAATATGTTGCAATCATACTTCAGTAGAAAGTTTCCAACCTTTCATAAAGTTCATTTATTTTAAAAGACTCACAACTCACTTTTAAATTAATCATGTTTAGGTTGTCCGCTGTCGCGGTAGCGGAGCGGAGTGAGTCAACAATGCAGAGCGGAGTCATCTCAATTTACTAATTTTCTTTTAATCAAGTGATAAAGGTATACTTATAAACTTGTAGTAAGGAGCTAGCTGGGATTGAAATACTATTTCATGTAGCGTTTTAGTCCAGAACTCTAATAAGACATCAATTAAGCATAAACTCTACTTATAAATATAGTCATTTTATGAAAGTGGCCAAAACCAATGCAAACGGTGTATTTGGCCCCCTCCGCAGAATTTATTTTATACTAGCTGTTGCCCGCGACTTCGTACGCGCGGTGTAGTGACTTTTGTGTTAGTTTAGTTTATGTGTGTTTGTTGCCCAGATTTCATAACGCTCTTCTTGAAATCCTATTCTCTACTAAAAGGGTCTAAAGAATATCGAATATGCAGGCTAGGGTATGAACATGGTATGTTGTTATCAAATGCTGCATGAACATAGTTGAGCCCTCATTCATAGATCTGTCCGTCTACCTATCAAGAAACTTTTTCTCAAGTATGCGTGGGAGGTATCAAGCTAAAATTTATGTTCTTACTTAGTAATGCATAATATCAAGCCTATCATATTTTTACTATAAAATGAAAAAGAGATTGTGTGTATCCATACTAATATTATAAATGTGAAAGAGGGTTTGTTTGTTTATTCGTCTTTCACGTCAAAATTGATGCAACGGATCGACGTGACTTTTGGAATGGGAATAGTTTGGCAGCTGAAAAGTGACATACTTAGGCAGCCATTAGACAGTCAATCTGGATCGCGATCCGCGATCAAAATCAATGATCGCGATCCAGATTGACTGTGTACGAAGGTGATTGACGGCTCGCGATCTTGATCGCAAAATATCTACATAGTAAATCTCGATCGCGATCAAGATCACGATCAGTGATCGCGATCTGGATGGCCTGTGTAATGGCTGCCTTAGACTGCTTTTTATCCCTGAAAAATATCACATTCCCGCGGGATAACGTCGTCTTTTAGTCCGAGCTTGCGAAGTCGCGGGCGGAAGGCTAGTATTTTGATATGGAGACATTTCCTATTTGTGAGAGCTTGTAATTAACTTTCTTTAAGTAACAGGTATAAAATGTAATGATATACCATTTAATTGTTTAATTTATCATCATTTATGTAAGCTTTCCTAGTAAATAAATGAATAAATAAGTTAGATAGAAAACTATTTTTAATATTCCTTTATTTTATTGGATGGTACCTACGGCTGAAGGCCTAAGTAGCCAGAGCCGGTTAAATGACATAAAAAATGGTAGGTAGGTGTCGGTATCTACGTACTGGCCACTTAGCGTTTATGAGCAAATTTTTCAAAATTACATTGGTGACATTTTGTCTACATTGCGACAAACTTATTACACACAGTGGTTAGTTTTTGGTACTAAATATACTGTTGACTGCCGGCAGTCCATTTTGACAGTTAATTTTGTATTGTTAGTGGCTCCTCCACGACCACTGTCACCGGGTCAGATATATTTGTGGTACCACTATACTTACTGTAGCGACATCTAGCGTCGAGTGGAAATGCGAAATAGAAATATTACATCAATAGGGTGAAAACTTCAGTTTTGGCCACTGCCCCGAGTGCTTACTTAGCTTAAAACATTTCGTTAATAACTTTTGCTAACTTTTGCTTGATAATATACTTTTTATCTATGACTTTTAAGTCATAATATTCAACGACACGGTTTTAGCAATTTACAATGTCCATGCGCCCATCAGAAAGATCCGACTTAAGCGGCCACCAGCGCCTTGGATGACCACTGGCATTCGAATGGCGATGAGGCGTCGGGACAAGGCTTTTCGTAATTTTAGAAGAAATCGTATAGATGACAATTGGAATATTTTCAAAGCTGCAAGAAATAGGTGTAATCAGATGATACGCAATGCTAAACGCCGCCATATTCATAACAACATCTCGTCCTCCTCTTCTGCCGATATCTGGAAATTCCTTGGAACTCTGGGTATAGGCAAATCGCGACATTTAGACTTGCCTAACTCTATTGGTCTTAACGATCTCAATCACCACTTCACCACTAATTCATCTAAACTCGATCATACAGCATCCTCTCGTACTGTTGCTTCTATAGGCAGTCTAACGCGTCCCAATATAACCCCGTTTCGTTTTTCTCCAGTGACCGAGGAAGAGATCAAAAATATTATCCTCTCCATAAAGTCCAATGCTGTGGGTTGTGATGGCATAAGTCGCCGTATGATACTTACACTATTGGAACACCTTCTACCTGCTGTTACCCACATCATTAACTTTTCCCTTGATTCCGGTGTTTTCCCTAAACTTTGGCGAAGAGCCTTTGTCCGCCCTCTCCCTAAAGTCCCTAATCCAACTCATCCCAACCAATTTCGTCCAATTTCCATCCTTCCCTTCATGTCCAAAGTGCTTGAGGCCTGCGTTCACAAGCAATTCTCCCATTTTGTCCATCAAAATTCCCTCCTTAATCCTTTGCAGTCCGGTTTCAGACCTGGACACAGCACCACTACTGCTCTCCTTAAGGTGACTGGTGATATTAGGGCAGCTGTTGAGGACGGCCAAGTAACTGGTTTAGTTCTTATAGACTTCTCCAATGCCTTTAATACTGTCAGTCACGACATCCTTCTTTCCATATTGTCCCATCTTATGGTCTCTGATGAGGCACTGGAATGGTTCTCTACTTATCTTCGGGAACGCCAGCAAGCTGTACAGTTTGATGAGTCAAACTCATCGTGGCTACATTTAGATACTGGTGTTCCCCAAGGCGGCATACTTTCTCCTCTTCTTTTTTCAATTTTTATTAATTTCATCACTCTCAAACTTCAGTGTTCGTATCATCTATATGCTGACGACCTACAGATACATGCCCAGACACGTGTTGATGACATTAATAATGCCATCGATGCGCTAAACAGAGATCTACACCATATTAAATGTTGGTCCGACAATTACGGTGTTGCCGTCAATCCTGCCAAATGCCAAGCTATGCTGGTGGGTAGTCCCCGTATGATATCCAGGGTGGACCTTACTAATCTGCGTCCGATTGTTTTTGACGGTACTCCCATCCCTCTCAGCCCTAGCGTAAAAGATCTTGGTTTGTGTGTCGATTGTAGGTTAAACTGGCAAGCTCAAGTATCTAGTGTTAGTCGGAAGGTTACTGGAGTATTGCGATAAAAAATCAAAAACTTTTTACCGACGAATATCAAAGCAATGCTTGTGCAAACCTTAATATTTCCTATAATCGACTATGGTGATGTGTGCTACCTCGACCTGAATGCAGATCTACTCAATAAGCTCGACCGTCTTCTGAATAACTGCATTCGATTCGTCTACAATCTCCGTAAGTATGATCACGTGTCCGCGCATCGATCCCTTCTTAAATGGTTGCCCATTAGACAGCGCAGAAGTATGCGGGCATTGACCACTCTTTATTCTCTCTTAAACTCTCCTAATGCTCCCCCTTATCTAACTTCACATTTCCAGTACTTGTGTACTACTCATGATAAAAGCCTTCGTTCTTCGTCTAATCTGTTACTTAGCTGTCCCTCTCATCAATCTGATATTATTCATTCTTCTTTCTTCATTTACCCAATTCTTCTGTGGAATGCGCTTCCTTTAGACATCAGAAGGTCCACCAGTCAGTTTTCGTTTAAAACTAAGTTACGAAAATTTCTCACTGAGCAAGCAGCTAACTCTTAAATCTTGATCGTCGTTATCTTTTATGTGTACCTATATATATATTTATATATTTATGTATATTGTATGTAGTATAATTTACTATATATTTTATATTTATTATAATTATATAAATACTTATGTGTAATATATATAATATTTATTATTCTTTTATTATAAGCTATATAAGTTTATTTATTTATTACGTTGTATATATTAATATTTCTCTCGCCTTTTTTTTAAGTTTAATGCTGGTTGTGCACCCTACCACTTTACTATCTCCATATCACCCTAAGGTTGACTGGTAGAGAATGCCTGAGGCATTAAGTCCGCCTATGTACATTGTGCATGAAGAATTAATAAATAAATAAATAATAACAATAGTAATAATTCAGTTTACATCGAATTAGATGTTTCTTTTAAAATTTGATTAACAAAAACACATCAATCGGCACCCTTCGCACATTTTAAGTTTAAAAAATAGGTTTTTAATTTACTTAAATAAAACTAAATTTCGTAAGTATATGAATACTTAGTTATATGTTTTTTACTATGTTTGTCCACGAATTTCTCGAAATCTTAAAGCATATCGAGATGATTCTATTTGATTTAAATTAGGTGTATTCTAACTTTGGGAACAGTCTAAGATTCATCAAAATCAGTTTAGTAGTTTCCGTGGGTATCATCATCATCATCAGCCATTTAATGTCCCCACTGCTGGGGCACTGGCCTTCCTTATGGATGAATAAGGAGAATGAGCCATGACCCACCACGCGGGCTCAGTGCGGGTTGGTGGGTATTAACGACTGCAAGTGCAGCCGGGACCAACGGCTTAACGTGCCTTCCGAAGCACGGAGGAGCTCGAGATGAAAAGTTTTTGGTCACCCATCCCGTGACCGACCATTGCGAACGTTGCTTAACCTCAACGATCGCAGGCCGAGCGTGCTATCCACTGCGCCACGGGCTCATCCGTGGGTATGTTATAGTACAATTCACTAAAACTTATTGTTATTGTACACTAAAACTTAAGAAATAAAAAGTAATTAAAAAAAATAAACTGACTGGCACCGACCTCAAAAAGGTAAGTACCTAAATTATAGATATTATATTTTTCCTTTTCAGTTGACAAACACTTTTTGGAGTCTGTCAAATTTTTTTAAGTAGTTTTTTTGTATTGTAAGAATTTAAAAATGTAAAGAAAAGTATAAGATACATTCTTGACAATTTTAGATATAAATTTTGTATTTTATAGATACCTACTTAAGACCATAGGCAAAAGAAGTGAAAAACATCTTAAAGTGGCAACAGCGGGGGCTTTCATCCTACTTAATATAATCATTCGAATGTACATTTGTGAAAGGTATATCGTAATCTTACTGACTTCCTGAGCCATCTATTGCTTAGTAGTTATGATGCGAAAGAAGTGAAAAACATCTTAAAGTGGCAACAGAGGGGGCTTTCATCCTAATTAAAATAATCATTCGAATGTACTTTGTGAGAGGTATATCTTACTGACTACCTGCGCCATCTATTGCTTAGTAGATATAATGACGTAAATAACATGAAATTATTTTATGGGTTTCAATTTATATTATGTTTTGAAGCAGGTAAAAAAAAATAACATGATTCATTATTAATTGAGACAGCGATTAATTATAACGTATTTTCATAATCATGTGGCGCCATCTAGTCTTTGTATTTTCCCGTAGGAATAAGGGGTTTTTAATTAATATAAAGAAATTTTCCCGCAATAAAAGGTACCCTATATGTTGACCCGGGTTATAAGCTATTACTTCACAAAATTTGGTAAAAATCCGTCCAGTTGTTTTTGCGTGAAAAGCGAACATACAAACAGACAAACAGATAAAAATTTTAATATCTATCGTTTTCGGGTCTATATCCTGTACACATCACATAGCAGTAATTATTTTTTTTTAATCTTTCATGTACAGACTTTTTTTCCGTTTCTGTTTTATTATATGTATAGATAAAAAAAACTATTGTTTTTTTTTTACTTTGTAGGTTGTACCCTTAAAGGTCGATAAATTCTCTATAATTCTACATTATAAATTTTCTCTAAAATACTTAAGATCATTAGGCACTAAGCGGTTAAAAGTGAAAAAATCCTTAAAGTGGCCAAAACCGGTACGCCTGCTCTACTTTGAAGTCGGGCGTGAAACATGTTAAATTTTTTGTTGTTTTTGTTAAAACCCGCCCGACTTCAAAGTACTTACGTTATTTGGTGAGGAATTATTTCTTACTTTTTTGATGTGGTTTTTTAGAAGGCGGTTTTATTTTTTTATTAAAATAATTTTTATTTCACTCTTTTTAGTGCATCATGCAGGCAATTTACGTGTATTATGGTAAATAGGTATGTGATCAAACTGAAAACCTCCTTTTTTGAAGTCGGTTAAAATAACTTGAGGTATTCTCTTTCCAACAAAATAAGAATCATCTAAATCGGTTTATAAACAAATGAGTTATGCCTAAAGATACGTAATAAATTCACATACAGTGGTAACGAAAACGACAGTATTATCAAGATTTCCTGAAAACTACTAAACGGATTCAAAATTTCAAAAAATGGGACCAACTTGGTAATAAACCTGATGTTATAACGTTTGAATCATTTAAATCAGTTCAGCCGTCTTCGAGTAATCGGTGTACATACAAATAAAAAAAAACACGCGACGAATAGATAACCTCCTCCGTTTCAATTTTTGAAGTCGGTTAATCACAAATGTATAGTTTCCAGATTTTTCCCTGTACTTGTAGTATAAGACGATATTACTTGCCAAATTTTAAAGATTTTGGTCAACGGGAAGTACCCTATGAATTTTGATTCCCTTGAGAGTGTCTAAATACGCGTTTTTTGCGCTTCGAGCAACGCGGGTCTTCCGTTCCGGGACGGAAGACCCGCGTTGCTCGTAGTTTTTGCGGCATAAACGGCCATATCTTTTTTTACGTTAACTTAAAAGTTTGATTTTTTCACGGCTTCAAGGGACTATAGACCTTAGTATATGGTTTTAATTTTAACTCGATACCTCCACGCGTTCCCGAGATAAAGGGTGTTGACAACAGGTGGACAGAAAGACTAACTTTTAAAATAAAAGAGTAAAAGTCTAGAAAAAATATATAGATCTTAATAAAAACTTTGAACGAAAAATTAGTTTGAACTTAATATAATTAGCAGTTTATGGGACATTTTTCTATAACCGCAAATGTTTTTTTTTTCAAGGCTGTATGACACATGCGTGTATAAAAAAATGTGTTTTCGCAGGTGTTATATTTTTAAGCTTGTTTTGTTTGTCTTGTTTTTTAACCCGTTAGAGCAACACTTCACTAGCTATATGAGAGTACTAAGCGTTGAATATCGATTGAATAGTACTGCAATCGCTATCTCGCTCAACTTGTACCAAACATGATCCTTAATGGAGTCGCTCGTTAGCTGCGGCTAAAGATTATCAGAGAAATCTGTACATAATGTGCTTACAACTTGTGCTGTCGGACCTTACGCCAGTCCCCCCTGTCCGACCTTATGCTCCAGTCACGCGCTAGGATTGTCCACTTCCTAACTTACATAGTTATTACGGACAATATGGGGGTGAAAATGTGTAATACCGTCAGATAGTAAGATCTTAGACATTCTCTAGATACTAGATGTGATTGTTGATGTGAAAATAAATAATAATAATAATAGAAGACAACAAATGCATAGATAGTATGGGAGTGAAAATGTGTAATACCATTAGAAAATAAAAATAACTATTATTAATATACCTACATGTATGTAATACAAGAAGACAGCAGCATACCCAACAACTAATTTCTTAGAAATTATAGCATTGAAAATACGAAAAGTAAATGCATTTGTAAAGTAACTTACACGTGTTGTTTACAGCCATTCTGAGATTTCAATTAGGTAATTAAAGCTAAAGATAAATTGGACAATTAATGTCCAATGATACATATGAAAATATGTTAAAGTTTTATAACATAATCATATTAAAACATTCTCTTTTCATTCATCTGAAAATAGTTACTTAAAAATAAGTTTATTTTATTATATTAATGCATTAACTAACTTTTGTTCTACGTATGAATAACATTAGCTTAAAATACAAGCTTTTGCCTAAACACCAAACTAAATGTCTAGTGTTTACCTAAACCTAAAAAAAACCTGATTGAAAACATACCTAATTAAATCAATACATCAGTGCATACGAAAAAAATATTTCATGATTACCCGGCTTCAGGTAAAAAGCCACATTTCGCTGCACTGGAGCGTGCAAATAAGCTTGAAAGATACCGACGACTTTCAGTTTCTAAAAGCCAGTTTCAGTCTCAAGGAAAAAAAGCTAAAACTTTCAGCGCAATCTCCGCTCGCCACTTTATCTCATTTGAAAGCTTATTACTGACTTCAAGTAAGTCTCTTTACCATTTCATTTTAAACAACTTATGACTGACGAGAGATATAAACGGATTTCATATAAGAAAAAGTCGTATTAAATAAATCGTAGAGAACCTAACTAGGTAAGAAGGTCAAAAGTTTCTTTTGTGTTTTTTTTTTGTATATCTTTATATTTTCTTCATGAAGTTTGTATGAAATTATTCAATGTTTATTGCATACGAGTACCCGTCAGTACTCTTACTTTTTAAAGTAATATATTTTAATCTCATCAAAAACATAAAATATGTGAAGTGAGAGCCAACTTCAATATTAGGAAATATGCCTTGCTTGTTGACTTCAACGACAAAAGATGTGAGATCTAAATGGGTGCCAAGTTTAACGGTCAGTCCTGAAAATTTAGTACATAAAATGTTTTATAACAAAAATATAATTTCTTCTTATAACTTAGGATAATATATTGAAGCCTAAGGTCTGACTTGGCTTGGCAAAACAATTTCCATAGAAGTAAGTGGCTAGAGCTAGAGCTGCATATTTTGGCCAAGATTATCTGCTATTAACGAATAATACCTATTATACTGTGGGGAAACTTTGTAGATATACAATATTCAAAAGATATGTATATGATTTATTTAAAAAAAATTACTTTATAGAAACAGTATTCGAAAAATAATTGTAGAAATATTTTATTAAAATATCAAAAATTTTACTTTTAAGATAGGTATCCAACGAAATAGATTATTTGGAACGGAATCGTGCATTGCCAAGCGCAACCCGATTTTCTTTTTTTTCTTATTTATTTTTCTGTCAACCGATCGCGTGCTGAGGCGCTGTGGGCGCCCGACTTTCGTCAATTATTTC
Organism: Crambus lathoniellus; assembly: GCA_949710035.1. Lineage (NCBI taxonomy): Eukaryota > Metazoa > Arthropoda > Insecta > Lepidoptera > Crambidae > Crambus > Crambus lathoniellus. The sequence continues at coordinate 22,237,263 of OX453314.1, read as the reverse complement.
TCTAATGCTAATGGGTTTAGTTCTCATGTTTGTTTAAAATGCAACTGAAACGGGATACCGAGCCACGTAATTATCACGAAAATTTTCACTTTTAACATTTACCACGGGAACACGGGAAATGTTATGATTCTATCGCCTCTGTGGTCTAGTGGTTCATACCACCGATTTCAGACCCAGAGGTCCCGGGTTCGATTACCAGGTGGGGGTACATGTTGTATTCGGTTTAGTTGGTGGTAGGACTTGTTCTTAGTCCGCATGGCTAGCTACCGCCATCTTATCTAAGTCTGACGCCATAACAATGATGTTTTCAGCATTATTGTGTTCCGGCAGTTAGAGATACGATAGCCAGTTCCTTAGTGACTGAGGATTCCGGGAGTAGTGCGCTTCCACCTTCAGCCTTATCACCACTTAACATCAGGTGGAATGAAGGCTTAGTGCTACCCCGTTGTGAAGAAAAAGACTTTGTGTGTATTCCTGTTTCGTGGCGTGATTCTCAATGTCGTAAATAAGGTATCGACATTTATTTTTAAAGTAAATTTTTATCGCTACAATCAATAGCACAAAAAATAACAAGAAATGCAATGAAATCGATTAATTGAAACGGAATCGTGCATTGCCAAGCGCAACCCTGATTCTTTTTTTTCTCTTATTTTCTCTCAACCGATCGCGTGCCGAGCACTGCTGGCATCAGTCTTTCGTTTATTTCTGTGATGGGTTTAGTTCCCACGCCTATTTGTTTTAGATGCAACCAGAACAGGATACTGAACCGAATGTGTACTCACGATTTTCACTTTCAACATTTTGTTACCCTCGTTCCACTAGATACGTGAAATGTTACGATTTATGTGTTTTCCTTTTTACCCGACTGCGGCGACGCCCAAAAGGAGGGTAATGTATTTGACCTGACTGAATGTATATCAGTTCCTGTGGTCCCTCGTAACTACTAAACGGATGAACCGATTTGGGAAAATTTTGTGACGCGAATGATACTAAGAACATCAATATTAAATAAGTTTTTAGTAAAAAAAATCATTTTCATGACAAATTTTTTTGCTGACTGTACTTAAATATTGTATTGTCATCTAAACCAGACCGTATATTGTATTAGTAATATTATAGTATTCTTTGCCTGTATACAACCTCACCACTAACCAATAACCACTTCCCAGTGTCCGATTGAGCTGAAACTTTGCATACAGGTTTGATTTGGATGACAATACAATATTAAAATACAGTCAACAAAAAATCTTGTCATAACCATTGCCCCCCCACAGTCGGTGTGCTTAAAACTGACGGAGGAGAGCAAGTAGTGAGGGATTTAGTTGGCAGTGGTGCCTGCTCTCAACCACCCCATCTGGTCAGCCCACCCGGAGTGGGTAACCTTATGGGGAGATTGAGAGGAGGATCTCTCCTCCTGCCCCGCCTCCTGTCGAGCTTTCGAGCTCGTCAGGGGTCGGGGCAGGGGTTACAACCACCCAGCCCTGACGCGAAGCCTATTAGGCTTGGCGGGAGGACTAGGCGCGGCAAGAGACAGGCCTTGTCTGACTGAGTCCAACATGCCGTTAGTGGTATACGAAAATACTTTACTTGCCCTCACTATAAAAAAAAAGGTCCTGAGATTAGCGCGTTGAACCAAACAAACAAACTAACTCTTCAGATTTATAATATTAGTATAGATTTTGGTGTCGATTTCCAGAGCAAAGTTTCATCGTTACACCGCAATAAAAAGAAGAAAGAAAAAATATCGAGATAAATTGAAACTGTTTCTTTTTTTCTTTTCTCTCTCAACCGATCGCGTGGCGGCTGGGCGGGGCGTGCGCTGCGGCTGTTGGATTTTCGTCTATGTCTCTGCCTTATATTAGTGCGATTTTTAATCGTGATTTTGATAGGCACACGTTCTCTTGCTTACAATAAAGGCGAGGATAAATATGCTGATTAGATAAATGTAATTTTATTGAGTGTAGTTCCCACGTCTGATGCAACGGACACAAGATAATCCAATGTTTAGTCGCAAAAATGTTTTCTTTCAAAGCTGAAAAAACTTGCAACGACTATGTGAAATGCTGTAAACTTATATGTCGACTGCTTTTTTCGTGGCGTGATTTAATTTTAAGAAAAGTTAAGTATTTACATGTACTACATAATAAATGTCGCGTTAAGTTACGTTACTCTTGTTTATAATTATAACAGAACGCGAAAGTTTAAAACTTGTATTCAGTACTATTACAAACTGTTAACTTTACGGTATCAAAAAGTTTTTATGTTTACAAAATGAACTAAACTTTCTTATGAAAGGAAATACAAAAAGGCAAATTTTTTCAAACTTGTTTGAACTTATAACTACGTTACCCCTCTTGAATGTACCGTAGAGAACATTTACAAAGCCTCAAATAAAATAATAAAACTCGTTCTCAACAATCCTCTCTTGTAAAGATACTTAATTTAGCAACCTTTTTGTTTTGTTTCGTTTAATTAAATTCCAAGCCTTCTCAACCCTAATGTGAGTATAACGTAACCAATTTGCAGTGAACTTTGCTGTAATTGCAATTTTAACTATTTTCTTGTAAAACAGAGATCAACATAAATTGGTCGTGTGATTTTCTTTTAAAAAGCACAAATGAGGAGCGACAGAACAAAAACAGTCAACTACTCAACAGGCAGAAAATGACACGGCACATGCTAAGGCCTTAGTTTTTTTAAAACCTACCGATGCTGCCAAACAAAATCAGTTAATTACGATACAAAAATCAGTTCAAAACTGACTAACGGAACATAAATGGTAAAAACTGATTTATTTTTAAGTATTTTAACTGTCATGTCATTCTCTGCCTGTTAACTAGTTACCACTTTTGTTCTGTCGCTTCTCAAATTTTTCCATCACTATCTTGATAGGTGTAGTTCATAGCAGATCAGTCTACAGTTTGGCCAAATTTAGAATGTTTTAGCAAATTTGTTAAGTGATAAAATGACAATTGCCTTAAGGCCCGTTCTATTTGGCGCAGCCTATTCTGAATTTTCGATGTTGGACTGTTTGTATAAACAATGAATATTCAGTTGTTATGAAACAATGAGCACGTTTTTACAATCGACATGAAACGATTTTGCGCCATCGGTGACTTGAAATATATTCCAAACTGAGCTATAGCTCAGTTTTGCATCTACACAAGTTTTAGAGCAACATTTGAGACCAAATTTTAAGTAGTCGCCGAGTTGAAACATGAGTTTGATTAGCTTCCCGCAAAACGCTATAACATATGAACCATGCTTTGCGTGGATTGACATTTGATGATTAAAGACCTGTGGTCGATTGGATAAATTATAACTAAAACGTATAACTTTACGATTTTCATATAATTATTAACACATACTTTAGGTAGGCAAAACCTTAGAAAAGAGAACCCTTGCGCCGAGTCGTTATAACAATGAAGTCAAAATTAACAAAAAAAAAAAACAAAATGCAACTTCGTATAAATTTAGTCTAGCAAGCACTTGGATTGGTTGGTTACATGACAAATCTCAGTAACGTGTATAGCCTCTACGTAACGTACCTATCTACTAATATTATAAATGTGAAAGTTTAGATGTTTGGATGTTTGGATGTTTGTTACTCAATCACGCCAAAACGGCTAAACGGATTTGGCTGAAATTTGGGACACAGATACTTTGTAGCCTGAAGAGGAACATAGACTACTTTTTATCCCGGAAAAACATCACATTCCCGCGGGATAACGTCATGTAGACCACGCGGGCGTAGCCGCGGGCGGAAAGCTAGTGTTTCATAAATCATATTTCTCAAAAACCTTTTTCTTTTGTTTTTTTTTCTGACACCTCATTACCAAGAAAATATACACTTATCATTACTGAATTTCAATGTTTTTAATCTCTTACCGTTTTCCTACAAACTCCTGTTAACACGGACACGGGCAGTGATCCCAAACTGCAATGGTTGCAATTGCAGGCGTCATTTGATTCTGCCGACGCGACCGTGGAACCAATTACCAAGTTTGGTTAGTGCTTACTATTGCACAAAATTTCCCTGCGAATTGAGTCGTAATTGAAATGTATTGATTGATTAGATATCTTTTATTATCACTAGCTACTCCTCGCAGTTTTACTCATGTGGTTTTCATTCCAGAGGGTATGGCTGGATAAAAAGTTTGCTCTAATGCTGGAGAAAGAATTTTGAAAATCGGTTCGGTAGTGCCGACGGATGCCGAGTAGAGATTACCAAATAAAACTATACTCACGTTAATTATGTAAGTACTCTAAACGTTATAAATATGTATATAATAATTATTAGCTTAGATAATAATTATTAAGGTCGCGGGAAGCCGCTGGATGCGGGCAGCGTAGGAACCATCGTTGCGGAGATCCTTGGGGGAGGCATCGTACGACTGACATGATGATTTGTAATATTGCGGAATTGTCATCAATACCACACCCACTACCGCACTATTTTGTATGTAGAGCAGCGCCGCTACAATCGTTTACGAAACTAAAATTCAATACACGTTAAAATCTAGTTATAGTAAGTATGGGATTGGCAGCATTTTGATGGATGTTATAGTTTACGATTACCATTACCAGAACAACGACTTTTTGTTCTTGGTCAATATATATGGTATACTCGTAAGTATACAGAGTGGAATTATTTCGTGATTTCGGAGGGAAAGTACTTGAAAGAAAAAAACAACCCTTGGAGTTTCTTGCCGGTTCTTCTCCAAGGCCTCCCGCTGTAGGGTTTGCGAACCGATGGCGTAGCTTCTATGACGTTCACAAGTATTGTAAATAACAATCTAAATTGAATAAACAAATTTGAATCTTGAATCTTGAATCTTGAAATAATGAAGATGTCAAATTTCACTCAAAGGAAACATTGTTTTATTTTTGGAAATTGCTATTTCCATTAAATAATAGGTCTTTACCTATGAAATTGCCGTTTTGTATGGAGATTTCTGTAATTATTTTTTTTTCCATACTAACGTTTTTGTTATTATTTAACGACTAATATTATGTAAATTTACAAAATTTTACACAAGTATTTATGGACATTTTAACTACTAAATGACACATTCGTTAAGAGAAAAAATTTTTTTTTCACTAAGTTACAACTAATAATGTACGAAATTCTGGAAACAAAAATAGTCGTAACTTTCGGAATAAGTTTTTTTTATGTAAATAATCAAATATCGTGGTTATTAAATTATCAAAAGTTGCTCGATACGGTCTTAATGTAACGCAATATTAAAGAAATTATATATTTCTAATATTATAAAAGTTGTTAAGTTATATGTACAAAAGAAAAAAACGGCAATTTCATATGTAAAGACCTATTATAACGAAATAATTCCATCCTGTATATTTATTCTTCTTGATACCTGGCATATTTATTATTCTTTATACCTAGCTTGGTTGTTATCTTCGTTTTGACTCTAATGGCGTACATGGTATAAGCACTAATTTTAAGCCTATACAGCTAACATCGGTTTCTCCAATCAATAGATTTCAATTTAAACTTGATTCGGTGGCGACTAAGCATAGCGCTGCAGTAAGCACTGTCCGAACTTCGTAATTGCTTTCAGCGTCAACAGAATCTGATGACCTGAAACCGTTCCTGCACGAACCTCACTAGGGTAAAATGTTTTATTTATTTGTAGTTAAACACGAGCATGTTAGTACCATAAACGAACGATTTACCTTCAGCGCCAGAGGTCTCGTGTTCGATTCCCGAACATGACAAATATTTGTGTGCATAAACATGTATATTTGTCTCGCTCTGGGTACTGTCTGTCTATGTAAATTAAGAAAATGTAGACGATTCATAAGTACATAATTTATTATGTCTAAGTGAATAAATATATTTTTTATTTTATTAATTATTTATTTAAGTATTTATTTACAAAAAAAGTATGTATTTATCTGTTATCTAGTTTCCATAACACAGTTTCTTAATAAAAAACTACTTATGAGCTACGGGTGACGGCTGAAATACTCCTCCTACATACTCCTTTTTTTTCTCTGTGTCATGTGCTCATAGCTTAAGGTTAATTAAGTGTATGTCTGTTCTTTCTTATTCTTTACTAGCTTTCCGCTCGCGGCTTCGCCCGCGTGAACTACACGACGTTATCCCGCGGGAGTGTGATATTTTTCCGGGATAAAAAGTAGCCTATGTTCCTCTCCAGACTATAAAGTATCTATGTCCCAAATTTTATCCAAATCCGTTCAGCCGTTTTGGCGTGATTGAGTAACAAACATTCAAACATCTAAACATCCAAACATCCAAACTTTCACATTTATAATATTAGTAGGATTTGGTTTCTGTTGTAATGTCATGTGTGTGTTGTAGTGAAAAAACTTTTTATCTATCTATTTTATTCATAAAATCCTATTAAGTACTGTGATGTATTAACATCACGACGCAATCACCCTGTGTTACTAGGAATATTGAATCTTATAAAACTACTTACTATAATGCAATTTCCGACATGCCGTTTCCATTCCAAGTTTTCTCGGAATTTTCTTACAAACGAAGGCGGAAAGTAATTTTAATCCTCGGACTCGATGGCTGTAGAGGTATTGTCATACAGCTCAAAGAAATTCCTTCACGGTGCAAGGTGCAGCTTATTACATGTAGGGTCTTGGGAACAAAGACCTAAGACTACTGGATATACCTTAAAAAGTTTGATAATACCTACGTTGTAAATTTTTAGATAGGTTGCTTTATTTAAATATCTGTATGTCAAAACTGTCACTTACTTCACAAGCATTGTTAACGATTTTTTTTTATTTTTATGCACCTTTTTAACCGTTAATTACGTTAAATATATATTTATTATTTATAATATAAATAAAAAGTTGAATAGACCACAGTACGAGTATTTATTTTTAAGTATCTTGACAATTTTCAGAAATAAAAATAGAGCATTAAACTTTCTAATTTAGAAAAAAGGGATCAATACATGCTTGTGTCCTAACTTACCTGTGGCACCATTAGTCTTGCGAAGAGACGACTAGTCACAATATTTTAATCAAACAGCTCATAAGCCGCTTGTTGTAAAACTGTTTTTTTTTTACACACAAGATTAATTATTTGCCCGTTTGGGCGAAAAAGCACATCAGTTTTTAACAGAAGCAAAGCGTTAAAGCTGCTGGTAATTTAGGTTGTATGCCGTTTGTTTTTTATTAATAATATATAAAAATTGCTGGTTACTACTATAAAATAGACAAACTACAACTAGCGTCTAGTTTTCGATTGCATTAAACATAACGCTAACCAACCTGAAAATAATATAATTTGTTTGCGCCTACATCTTTTATAACAGCAATGCGTCACAGCTGTCGCGTGGTTTTACGTCGGCTATAGGATCTTCGCCTGCAATTGTATACCTACCTATGTATAGCTACTACTTCATTATTCGTCATCGAACAGACGCCATCGTTGTCCCGAAGAAATATTGTATTTTATAAGTTTTAAGCATTATATCAAGTTATTGCCACAAACTGGAGTTTCATTTATGTCCAAAGAAGAGACATAATTTATTTCTTTATTCCATTAATATTTTTTTTATCCACACAATTTTACCTTCATCACATCTGATGTAAAGTGGTGATAAGGCTGAAGGTGGAAACACACTACTCCTGGAATCCTCAGTTACTGAGAAACTGGTCATCTTATATTTAACTGCTGGAACACAATAAAGCTGAAAACATAATTTTTATGGCGGCAGACTTCGATAAGATGGTGGTAGCTAGCCTGACCGACTAAGAACAAGACCAACGAAGTAAGAAGACGTGTTGTATGATTATTAGTTTTTGAGTAATGAGTCTGTTTACCGGTTACTCTGTATCTGTAGTCTCATATAATGTAACAGAATTTAGCTCGTCTAGTATTCGGACTCTTGGTCGCAATCCTTTACTGATCCGGCGTGAAAATACAGTCTTTCGATTCTACAGGCGCATTCAGACGCCACAAGCTTTTTAGCGGCAGGCACGTTCTGCGAGACGCTCTCCTGCAAATTGCTTTACAAGCCTTTTTTCTGTTTTCGCAGAGTATTGAAACGGGGCGGTATTTCTGCAGTGTATAGGGGGTTTTATTGCGGAGATGTGTAAAGAGGCTTTAATGGTTGGATCCGTTTGTTGCGTTTATAACTTGTTTTACTTACATAATAAATAAATAACTTTTCTTTCTTCCTTTCTTTTCTTTACAATGATGGGACGGTTGTAGCAGAAAAGTGGAAGTGCGGGATTATTTTTCTGACTGGCCATTTAATCGATTTTTTGGTTTAACATTCATCTGTATTTTTCAGTGTCTGGATATTATTGGCTACATATATGTTTTATTTGTTGTCGGTTAAGATATCGGTGAAATAATTGTCTATGGAACTCCATAGACAATTATTAGCCCTGTAGTGCCGGCACATAAATAGAATAGCTCTACCCCCTCTCTACCCGTGGGTGTCGTAAAAGGCGAAAAAGGGAAAACTGCCATCAAGAGAAGGGCAGCAGCGTCTCCATGTAACAGCTGGCCATACTGCGATCGTCAACCCGTATGCCAAGCGTGGCGAATATGGCAAACCCCCCCAAATGGATCAACCACACCAAAAAAATCGGCCCCCAGTCCCCGGCGGGCGGCTCCGCTATTCCTAGCTAGGACCGACGATCTGATCAAGGTCGCAGGAAGCCGCGGGATGCGGGCAGCGCAGAACCGATCGTTGTGGAGATCCTTGGGGGAGGCCTATGCCCAGCAGTGGGCGTCGTTTGGCTGATGATGATGATGGAGTTGAAGAGATTGCTCCGGGGGTGAAACATTTCAAGCTTAAATTGTTTATTTCTATAGTTTCACTGAAATATCCTCCGTTAAATCCTGAATAAGCATTTCAGTGGATTAAATTTTTTATAAGAAGTTTATGCTAATTATGTCAACAAAGCATGTCGAACTAATTTATTGTTTGTAGGTCAGCATGAAAAAATCTATGCGAAAACCGCAATAAGAATATCGCCCGATTATTATTCGAGAAGGCCAATTTTAAGTAATATACATAATTTCACGACAGTTCATAAGTTATTACCAAATAGTGATTCCATAAATTCATACATTTACATAAATATCGGCAATAATTTCCAATCCAGTTACCTTGTAAGTATTTCAGTCATTACGACGAAATCACATAAGTTATAAATTACAGAGCTTTTGAATAATACATTCATACGTGATTGATGTTGCTCGCACGTTTATTTACGGTTTTTATATGTTTAATTTACTGTAAAGAAACCTCTTTTCCAATCGTCTGGGGTGGTTATAAATAACACTTGATTCGAAAATATGAATCAGAATAATTTTATAAGAGTTCTACTTACTTACATTTGTCTACGTTATAACTGTTTTAAATATCATAGATTTCTTAATTATAACTTTAACTTTATCGATACTAATATTATAAAGAGGAAAGATTTGATTGTTTGTTTGTTTGCATCGAATAGGCTTCGAAACTACCGGACCGATTTTGAAAATTCTTTGACCATTAGAAATCCCGATATCCCCACAGGAACGGATACCACGCAGGTAAAACCGCGAGGATCCGCTAGTAAAATATAAGTATGTATAATAAAAAATGCTTGGAACCGACATGTTGAGAGTAGACTACTCTCCGAGGCGTGCAAAAGATCTGGGTAAGAAAATGTTTATATATTTTATCCTAATATTTTTAAGAAACACTTTCTTATAATATATTTGTGTAACTCAACACTGCACGAAATTATAACTGAAACGTTTGATTATGACTGAAACGGATAAGTAGGTACATTAATTTACGTGTCAAGTAAATTGCTTCGAAATTAAAGGAACAAGAACTTATTATTGTGTGGGTAACTATAATTTTACAAACAAAAAATAACAATACTCGGCAGAAACTAGAAACAAGACTTAAGAGTTTCAATTAAAACTTTGCAAAACCGCAATAGCAGAACCACTGAACTTGTATTCAAGGAAGTTTCGCACTTAAGTTCAAACAATTGATGATATAAATACGGTTGTTTATTGCTTGTACTTATTTATTGTATACTATCTGCGGTTTGCAGAGGTAAGTATACCTGCCCTCTGCGCCCGTGGTCTTGGATTCGACTGACGGGACAAGACAAATATTTGTCAGCATGAACATTCCTAATCTATTTGTCTTGGTCTGGGTGTTTTCTATGTATGTTAAGAATGTATTTTACAAACGATAAATATTTAAGTTTAGTATATGCATCTGTTATATAGTTTCCATAACACAGTTACCTAATGAAAACTACTTATGAGCTAGATTGGTGATAATAATTGGTGTAGTTGTAAGATTTTTTTTATTATTATGATTAGTGTGGATGCGATATCGGACCGCTTTTTAATTATTTTCTATATTTTTTGTTAATTATGCATAATATATTTACCCAATGGCAGGTATAAGTAATGGTCAAGATTAATTAAGCTATACGTCAAAATAGATTATGGATGTATATTGTATACCCATCAATCATAGCTTGGACCTAATCATCTGAGAATAATCCGGCGAAGGTGCTCCATTCTGAATAGTAATGAGGTTGGCAATCTAATGTAATGACTGAATTATACCGTCAGTATAGACTGTCAGTATGGACTGTCAGTATGGACTGACGGCTGATGAGAAATCTTAATCGATTGTCAATTGCAATTTTGTTTGAATGCTGTTTCTGTTTAAATTAAGCTCATTTAATGAATCAATAACCACAGTTTTCATGTAAACGATGATAATTATTGAAAAGCTATTATTTATTAACATTAAGGGCAGGATCTTCGAAATTATCGAAATTAACCTATTAATCTATTAATTCTCGCGCATTCTCGAGAATTTTTTGGCTCGTATCTAATTTGTATGTTTAAAATTTTAATGTTATTTTAATAAAATAAAAAATATTTTTTGAATAACACACAATAGTTTTTTAAACTTTTAGTTTTTTGCATTCACAATGCAATTTTTATTACTGAAAAATGGAAAATGAAGTATTTAGAAAAAAAAAATCGACCCGTCTCACAATCAGCTCCGATGGGGCTCGAACCCACGACCTTTCGCTTTCCGGGCGACTGCTCTAACCACTAAGCTACGGAGTCGTTACGAGAAGCGTCGAATTTATCCAATACTTCTTACTCGCTGTATATATATAATTTCATTAATTTCGTGGGTTCGAGCCCCATCGGAGCTGATTGTGAGACGGGTCGATTTTTTTCTAAATACTTCATTTTCCATTTTTCACACAATAGTTTGTAAGTAAATATCTATTATGCGTATCAGATCCCTACTGCAGCTAAATTAAAGAGCTGATGACCTTGTTTGTACAGATCTTAACAAGTTATAGTAAGAATTCGATCACGTCAGCTTTGAAACAAAACAAACCGCATCAAAATCGGTCCATTGCCACAGACAGGTACGCAGAGAGATCTATAATACACAGACACGTCCTACTTACAACACCCCTATTTATGCAGTTGGGGTTAAAAAGAAAGTTGTTTAAAATTTAGTACATTGATTTGTTGTACAAAAATTTAAAGTTTTCCAGCGTAACGGTGACCCAGATATTAAACTGCAAGAATTATGATATTATCCGTTAAGTATGTAACTGCTGAGACCCTTATAACACTTTCAACTCAGAAACCTTCTATAAATCCTTCCAAAAATATACCACTTTGAACATTTACCGCTACTTAAAGTAATATATTGGAATCTTTCTAATAGCCTCACTGAAATACTGTACGGCTTTTAATGGTATTTGAGATTCAAGCGTTTCAAAGAAAATGAATGCTCGCAATGTTATGCAGAATTAAATGTATTATCAGTTAATGTAAGTGGTTTGACGAGTTTGGTGACGCAGTAGATTGTGTTTATGGCTGTCAGCTTTTGCAATGGTCAGACACGGCATGGGTGACCAAACTTTTACTCATCATCATCATCACCATGTCAGCCGAACGACGCCCACTGCTGGGCATAGGCCTCCCCCAAGGATCTCCACAACGATCGGTCCTGCGCTGCCCGCATCCAGCGGCTTCCCGCGATCTTGACCAGATCGTCGGTCCACCTTGTAGGGGGCCTGCCCACGGAACGTCGTCCGGTACGCGGTCACCATTCGAGCGAGCAATGGAGAGAGCGATGCTTTGTATTTCCCTGCTCGATCGAATCAGAAATGATGAGATCCGCAGGAGAACTAAAACAACCGACATTGCTCGAAGTATTGCATCATTGAAGTGGCAGTGGGCGGGACACATAGCGCGGAGAACCGATGGCCGATCATAAGTAGTTATCATTATGAAACTGTGTTATGGAAACTATAGATAACGGATAAAATATACTTTTGAACATTATTTTGTAAATACATACTTAGTATACATACATAACACCCAGACCTAAGAATACTATAATATTACTAACGTACCCAGACCAAGACAAATAGACATGTTCATACACACAAATATTTGCCTAGTTCGGGAATCGAACCCAAGACCTCCAACGCAGAAGGCAGGTATCCTACCCCTGCGCCAAACCGGTCGTCAAATCGGTGTTGTGATTCGGAAAGATTGGCCCATTTTCTTTATTCGTTAGGTCTGTGACATTTTGCCTATTAATAGAATAGATTGAGTGTGCGAGTTAATTTTCTTTATACTAATTAATTGAAAAGGTAACAAACTAACAGTCTTCTGTTTTGGTTTTATCGTTAAAGAGAGGTATCTATACTAATATTATAAAGAGGAAAGATTTGATTGTTTGTTTGTTTGCATCGAATAGGCACCGAAACTACTGGACCAATTTCTAAAATTCTTGGACCATTAGAAAGCTACATTCTTCCCGAGTGACATATATGCTATATTTTATCCCGATATTCCCACGGGAATGGGTACCACTCGGGTAAAACTGCGAGGATCTGCTAGTTTGTTATATTCTCGTGATTTTACAAACTCGATTATTAATTTCGCAATCCCTATCATTTGATTGATGAGAGTTGTCTGAAATGCTTCAATATTGATGTTATAATTGCGTCGATTAAAACATATTTCAGTTTACGAAAATGTTACAAACAAATATTGGTCAGACATTTTTATTTTTAGCTTAGTTAGCCGGGAAGTTTGTAGGTCAAGTTCGGTTGTTATTGATTGCAAGAGTTTTTAGTGCCTACCTTACTGTTATACCTTCGTTTGTTTAGGAAGTTGGGTAATTTGAGCAGTGTGTTTTTATACCTCTGTAAAATGAACAAACAAGATTCTAGTTAAGCTAAAGGATAAAAGAGCTAAAAGATGTCATTAACGGGTGATTGGAAAAAAAATTGGGACGATTTAAAAGTATTTCATTTTGCAAATCTATTTGAATAAAGAGTTTTTGACTTTGACTTTGGATAATCATGCTTGAATGAAAAAAAAATTATCTTGTTCAGTTATCATAGGCTATAAGAAAATGTATCTTTCTTCTGGTGAATGTTTTTGGTGAAAGGTGGTAATAGTTTCTTTTTAGTTATCCATTAGTTAGAAACAAACAGACAAAAAATAAATCTATCGTCATTGTAATATTAGAAAACATTAACCATCTAACACAAAGAACTTTACAGTTTTTTTTTATCCACAACGAGGTAGCACTCAGCCTTCATCACTCCTGATGTTAAGTGGTGATAAGGCTGAAAGTGGAAGCGCACTACTCCCGGAATCCTCAATCACTGAGGAACTGGCTATCTTATCTCTAACTCTCTAGCTCGATCGAATCAGAAATGATGAGATCCGCAGGAGAACTAAAACAACCGACATCGCTCGAAGGATTGCATCAATGAAGTGGCAGTGGGCGGGACACATAGCGCGGAGAACCGATGGCCGTTGGGGCGGAAAGGTTCTCGAATGGCGACCGCGTGCCGGACGACGTTCCGTGGGCAGGCCCCCTACAAGGTGGACCGACGATCTGGTCAAGGTCGCGGGAAGCCGCTGGATGCGGGCAGCGCAGGACCGATCGTTGTGGAGATCCTTGGGGGAGGCCTATGCCCAGCAGTGGGCGTCGTTCGGCTGACATGATGATGATGATGATGAGGAACTGGCTATCTTATCTCTAACTTGCGGAACACAATAATGCTGAAAACATCATTGTTATGGCGTCAGACTTAGATAAGATGGCGGTAGCTGGCCAGGCGGGCTAAGAATAAGTCCTACCACCAACCAAACCGATTACAATAACGTACCCCTACCGGGATTCGAGCCCGGGACCTCTTGGTGTGAAATCGGTGGTGAGAACCACTAGAACACAGAGGCGGGTTACACATAGATATGAATAAGCAAGTGCTACTAGAGTATGTTAAGTAATAAACTTTTAAAATACGAATAAAGAATAACAGAAAGCACTCTCTGCATCCTAAGCACCAGTGCTTAGCTTCCCCGATGCTTCACATGAGATTTATGGCACATTCACACTCAACATTTTTGAAATAGTCTAGTTTGTGCAAACAAATTGCATTGAGATGCGGTCGAGGACGGAGCGGCGAGATTGAAGTTAAAATATATAACTTTACTGAATGATAAATATTTTGGATTATTCAACACAAAGCCGTTAAGAGATGTTTAACTTTTGCTTTGGCCTTTAATGGGATGGAAGACCAAAATATTATGTTGAGCTTTTCGTATTTTGAAATGCACGTCAAGTCGTTGGTCCCACCTTCATTTGCAGTTTTAACAACCATAATGGAACGCCATAATGGGTTATGGTCTTTTATCCTTATCCATTATGATTAGAGACATGCTTATCAGAAGTTGGGATGATGACGTGACATGTAGCCATTTAATGTCCCCACTGCTGGGACATTATGGATGAATAAGGAGAAGAGAAGGATGGATAAGTTTGAGAGATGTTTAAATGTTTGGATATTTGTTACTCAATCATAGCGAAACTGCTGAACGAGTGGATATGAATAAAATTTGTCCCAGCGATGGCTAAGATTATTTAAATTGCAGATGATAATGAATTAGTTTTATTATTAAATGTGAAATATATGAAAGGGTAACAACAAATATAGATAGTGTGGCTTATTTTAGTACATACGGTTTGCACCCTTAATCCCGGAATATCCAAATTCGCCTATCGAACAGATCTAGGTCAGCCGCATTATATGGTACCTTCGCAGATGAGCTTTTCGGGTAGTAAAGCAACTTCCGCTACAGGTTTAAGATGGGTGACCAAAACTTTTTTTTTTCGATTTTCGTTTTTTGAAAGGCACGTCAAGCCGTTTGGTCCCACCTGCATTGAAGTCTTTAACAGCCACTAATCAACAACAGAACGCCATAGTGGGTCATGGCCATGTCCCATTCTCCTTATCCATTAATAACGATGGCCTGTGCGTCAGAATTGAGGATATTAAAGTGGTTGATAAGATGCTAATGACCTACATCAAAATGTACTTTCAAAGGTAAACGTGTAAAACACTTGCTTTTTCATTGATAATATTATTAGTTTGAATAGTGTATTAGTCCTTATAGTGTACGGTCGCATTCCAAAAACCTTCTTCAGTTAACAAAATCATTGCTCTTATTACATTTCGAAAGTAAAGCATAAAGCAGATAACTGCATATAAAATTAATTTCATCGTTATAAATAAACAAGGTTATAAAATTGCTTACACCTTTGACCTAATCTCATATGGTCTCATCTCTATTTGGTCTAATTTTTATATCAATATCATAACTTTTTAGTAGCCTTTATTCAAAACGAAGTTTCAATAAGTTATGTTTTATTATTTATCAGTGTCTGTCAGTGTCTTAATAATTGATTTGTATTTCTTAACCGACTTCAAAAAAAGGCGGAGGTTCTCAGTTCGGTTGAATTTTTTTATTTTTATTTTTTTTTTATGTTTGTTACCTCATAACTTTGTCAATTATAAACCGATTTTAGAAATTCTTTTTTGGTTTGAAAGCATATAGTTACAAATTGGTCCCATTGTTATACGGTCAGGATCTGATGATGGCATCCTGGAGAAATCAAGGGAACTCTTCAAATATTATAGGCACACCTATAGCGATTTTGGTATTTTCTTAAGTAACTCGTGCATTTGCTTTCGGTAAGCACCATTTAGTGAAGAGTAACTGATGATGAAGACCACATATGGCCATCGAAAACATTAATTAAATACCAAATATGTTACGGGCGCAATACGATTCCTTTAAGGTTCATAAGTAATTTTCAAGTATTTGCGACTGGTAGTCATCATCTCACGATGATGAGCTGGTGATGGAAGGTACAACTCCTCAATAGTTAGGAGTTGGAGGATAATTCTTTAAATATCGTTGATACGTAAATATTTGTAGTTGTTACCTTTCAGGTTATTTAGTTAAGCTGATGATGGAAGGTAAAACTCTTTAACGCTTAGGAGTTAAAGTATGTTTTTAAGTACTACAAGCGCAAATAGAACTTTAGGTTGTATTCTTTCAAGTAATTTAGGTTAGCTGATGGTGGAAGGAAACTGCATAACAGTTAAGAGTTGGAGGGTGGTGCTTGTCTGAGTTCTAATTTAGATATGGGCTATAGTCGTTGCACATTGAGCTACCCTTGCTCATTATGCGGTTTCTTATAGTAGATTTCTTACACTAAAAAAGGAAAAATAAACAAAAATTTTAAAAAAAAATTAAACCGCCTTCAAAACGAAACTGCAAACAAAAACTCATTTCCCAAAAACACGTAAAAGTGAAAAATAAATTGAATCATTCAATTCAAAGTACGAAAGTGCGAAACTTTTTCTAATTAATCTTGAACTTACTGATCTGATTGAAGTCGGTGTCAAGCCGAAAGTAACAAGAACGAATACTTAAAATTCAATTTCATTTCATTTCAAAATAGTGAAACAATAATAAACAATATCTCATGCGCAGAGTGGTGTAAATTGTAACCTATCAAATACATATTAATATTAATATCTATTTGGCTTGACACCGACTTCAATCAGATCAGTAAGTTCAAGATTAATTAGAAAAAGTTCCGCACTTTCGTACTTTGAATTGAATGATTCAATTTATTTTTCACTTTTACGTGTTTTTGGGAAATGAGTTTTTGTTTGCAGTTTTTGCAATAGCTATCTTAACAACTGTTAAAATTTGTTGACAAACTGAAGTCGTTTTGCGTAAAGAATGACTAATAAACATTGCGACGCTTTAAGCCATACGCAATCGGTAAAGCAGACCTATTGCTTAGACTGTGCAAAGTAAAATAGACCTTACGGTGACGAACCTTTTAATACTTCCAGTGTACAGTTTGCATCCCTAATCCAAGAATATCCAAATTCGCCTATCGAACAGTTCTCCACTTGAATCCACGCACGCCGGGATCTAGGTCAGTCGCATTATCCGGTACCTCCGCAGATAACAGTGAGCGTAATGGTCTATAAAATTTCACAGTCGCATTCTAGTGGGATTTCAATTAAAACTTGAGGTTCATCTTCGATGTGTAGGGTAGCCATCAGTAGTTCAAACTGAGACTTTGGGCTGTGGTAAAGGATATTATCATAAGGGCTCTAACTATGCGAGTCACGTTACATTTACAAGTCAAAAACGTGGTCCGATCGGTTTGATATTATGGTCTAAAAAATATAGTTTCGATAGTCCGATTGTTAATCGAACCAACAGGAAAAAAAATCTCATGTTGTCCGAACAGTATGACAAAGACAGTCGGACCTCGTGGCTAAAGGGTATCTTAATAAATAAATAAATTTCGACTACTAACAGTCGAAATTTATTTAAGTTTGGTGATAAAAATCCTTATAACTAAAGACTCTTCTTTTATTAGCAATGTCGATGAATTTATTATTGTTATGTTAACATAATAGGAAAAGTCTCAATTTTACCTTTGATTGCTTTGACTGACTTTGTATTAAGTATACGTAATTGGCGTCTTATTATTTATTGCTAAATGTTAATATACTACCTAATCGTACAAATAATGTAGACTGGGTTAACAATACAAACCCTATTGGCAAATAGGTTCTGTATCTGATAGCCGGAAACAATGCAAGAGAAAATCTATTGAGTTGAGGCTGTTATTTAAATGGAGGTACTAACAAAGTTAATTATCTTAATTGTTGTCAGATTTAGTCGAATAGTTTCAATAGGTTACGACGCGACCTAATTGTTTGGGTCATACTGGAACTAAATTATAATGTCATGAAAATTGTAAAGGGATCCTACGGCAAGGAGTTTGTATTTCTTAAGTATAGAAGAATGGGCGAGTGATTATTTTTCAACCAGCAATAAAATTAATACAGAGTAATACTTTTGTATCGTTTTAATGTTTTAAATGCAAAACATAGAATGTAAAGAAAGAAAGAAAGAAAGAAAGAAAGAAAGAAAGAAAGAAAGAAAGAAAAAGGTTTTATTTTAGAATCACACGACACTAAAAAATACAGTAAGTAAAGATGTTTATTACTCAAACTCGCCACAATATAGTAGAAGCAAACTGGGTAAAACTTGACAGAAAATTGAAAATTGTAGTTTGAAATGGCAATTACCATAGTTTTTACACCAATAAATATTTATTTTTTATTTATTTATTAAACTTTTGTACAAAATACATCATAATAATATACAAGGCGGACTTAATACTAAAAGTATTCTCTGCCAGTCATATATGGTTATGTAATAGATTTTGCACACGTTGCACCCGAGTAAATTTATTGAAATAATACGTTTTCAGTACTTCTACTGGTTCCTAAGATAGCTAGACACAAACACATATTAAGGTGTATCGATGAGCTCAGTGGCGCCGCCAATGGAAATAAATCAATTGCATTTTATTAAAGGCTTGGATTAAAAGTTTCGGTTATTTCGCGCAGGTGAAAGAGTGGAATGCATTTTATAAATATACTTTTGAGAACTCAAACTTACGCAATAAGTCGTGAATCTCAATAGTGCCAAAAGTGGCCACATTTGGCAATATCGAGATCCATAACTTGGTGCTCATATTTGAGGCCATGAAAAAACAATTAAAAATTGCATTTTGCTCTTCTATTTGCGCGAAATAACCGAAACTTTTAATCCAAGCCTTTAATAAAATGCAATTGATTTATTTCCATTGGCGGCAATACTGAGCTCATCGATACACCTTAATAGAAGAATGTCAAACAAAGTGTTCTTACGAGCTCGATGGTAAAGTGACCTTGCCTTCTTAGTCAGGAATCGTGAGTTCAATAATTGGATGTTACGAGTATATTATATTATCCACATGTTGTTCACTAGTGGCTCCTCGCGGTTTTACCCGCGTGATACCCGTTCCCATGGCAAAATTGGCATAAAATAATGGCCTATGTCACTCGGGAAAAATGTAGCTTTCTACAGAGGAAGGAATTTTCAAAATCGGTCCAGTATTTTTTTAGTTTATTCGTTAGAAACAAAAAAATCTAAAATACTACTTAATATTATCTTTTGATAATATGATGATAGTTGATTAATTTTTATAGTATTCGTAACTCAGTTGAGTTAGATGATGTATGAGATGTTATCTGATATTCTTTTAAAAAATAGAAACGCAAAAATGAGAAAGAATAGACTCACAGATAAACCGTCAGATGGTCACCCGATAATAACCTAAGCATTCCGATAGTTAGTAGGTACCAGTCTAAGTTGGCCGATGCGGTTTATTACAAATAGCTGAGTTTCTACTGATAATCTAAGTTGGTTTATGTCGACTGTAAAGCCGCTGCAGTTTGTCCGTGATTCAAGGTCTTGCCTCGGTCGAGAATAAAAAAAGGATAGGTAGTAATACTAAAGATGGAGTATACTACATATTTCCTACTAGCTCTCCGCCCGCAGCTTCGCCCGCGTGGACTACACGACATTATCCCGCGGGAATGTGATATTTTTCCGGGATAAAAAGTAGCCTATGTTCCTCTCCAGGCTACGAAGTATCGGTGTCCATAATTTCAGCCAAATCCGTTCAGCCGTTCTGGCGTGATTGAGTAACAAACATTCTAACATCGGAGCTGGTTGTGAGACGGGTCGATTTTTTCTAAATACTTCATTTTCCATTTTTCAACCATAAAAATTGCGTTGTGAATGCAAAAAAGTAAAAATTTAAATAACATTCTAACATCCAAACATCTAAACATCCAAACATCTAAACATACACATTTATAATATTAGTAGGATGCTTTGCTGTTACAAATTCTATTTTATATGATACTAGCTGCGCCCCGGGGCTTCGTTCCCGTGAAATTTCTGGATAAAAAATAGCCTACAACCTGATTCACAGACGTACCAAATATACACAAAAAAATCATAATAATGGCCCAAGCCGTTTCGGAGGAGTTCGATAACAAATGATGTGACATAAGATTTATATTCATACCAATATCATAAATGTGAAAGTGTGTTTGTTTGTTTGTCCAACTTTCACGTCAAAAAGGAACAACTGAGCAACTGGCTGTCGTACGATACAAAACTCTCATTTCTTCCATGGCCGCTTCCGCGTCTGCGCGCGGGCAAAATCGAATACTAATCTTTCCATAAGATTAGAACAAAAAAATGTACTGTAACTAGCCCCAAAAACGCATGCGCGCAGACTTACTGCCACGCATCTCTATAAAACTTTTTTACATGATTATTATTTTCACCTGTCTAATAATTTTGATACGAAGTACTATACTATAGTATACTATAATTTATATGGCAAAACAAATGTTTATCGGGTCAGCTTGCTTGTATGTATATAGGACTAGTGGCTCCCCGCGGTATTCCCCGCGTGCATGATACCCGTTCCCGTGGGGATATCTAGATAAAATATAGCCTATGTCACTCAAGAAAAATGTAGCTTAAATAGTGAAAAAAATGTAAAAATCTATCCAGTACCTAAAGTATTTACATAGCTTTTGAGTTTATCCGTTCCTCACACCGGGAAAATGTCTCATTCTCACGAGGAACCTCAGCTTGCTCACGCAGGCAAAACCACTAGACGAAGACGAAAGCTAGTTATAAATATAAGTTTAGTATAGGGCAGTGTACGTGCAAATTAATTTTTTACTTTTAGCATCCACAATGCAATTTTTATTATTGAAAATGAAGTATTTATTAGTAAAAACCGATCTAATCGACCCGTCTCACAACTAGCTGCGATAGGACTTAAACCCACGACCTTTCACTGTCGAGTAGAGCATTCGCCCGGACAGTGAAAGGTCGTGGGTTTGAGTCCCATCTGAGCTAGTTGTGTGACGGGTCGATTGTTTCTAATAAGTACTTCATTAATTTGTGAGTTTTTAAGGTTTCCGTACCAAAATGGTAAAAAGAAACCCTTATGCGAGACTCTGTCTTTCTGTCACAACTGGACATCCGAGAACTACTAATGCTATCAACTTGAAATTTGGAATAGTTTCGTATATTATTTAGTATTATTAGGTATATATAATTATGATATGTAGATTTGCTAGTTTTCATATACGAATTATATAAATAGCCTTCGCAAGCTCTAAAGCCGAAGTTCTTATTTTATTGATCCGAAAATTTGGCTTGCTGGTAGACTAGAAACTAGACATCGAACACAGGGCTCTTCCATGACTGTTTTAGTAGGTACTTAATAATTATTGGTATAAGAGAACTAGCCAAGTCAGACCTTAGGCTTTAATATAATTATCCTAAGTTTTAAGAAGAAATTATATTTTTAGTTGTTATAAAATATTTTATGTTTTAAATAAATTTCAGGACTGACCGTTGAACTTGGCACCCATTTAGATCTCACATCTTTTGTCGTTGAAGTCAACAACCAAGGCATATTTCCTAATATTGAAGTTGGCTCTCACTTCACATATTTTATGTTTTTGATGAGATATCATTACTTTTTGTAGAGAAATTATTAGAAGGTACTTATTCATAATAAAATTAATACCAAATGTTTCAGTACCTATATTTTATTTGGTCAGTTATATTACTTTGCCCTTGTGTATCAGCTACTGACAATGAAACTAATTTTATGCTCGTGTTTGGTGTGGACGTAGAAATATCATTTTTAACACATTTTCCTATTTCCAACAGTTTTTTTTTCCTAGTCGTAATAGTGTATGATGTTTTGCTTGACGAAGTTGCAGTAGGTATTTTATGTTCCTGAGCAGATATTGCATTTCCATTTGCGTTTTGATTCTGGTTTCATTAAGCGATAAAGCTTTCCGGACAAACTCGTATCTTTTGCCGCACAATGCACTAATATAGGATCCTTGGCAGTAGCAAAGAATACTATATAATTATTACTACGTAGCCACTGACCTCTATTATTTATACACTGGACAGGCTGTCTCCATACAAATTACAGCTAATTTTGTGTGGCAATTTAAAGCGCCGCCACTACGAGTGTACAAACTAATTTTGACACAATCATTTTGCTAAAGTGCAGGCGCGGACTGCTTCTTTGACAGGTCATTTTTAGGGTGACCATTATGTGATATTTTGCTTTCGCTTTGGGTATTTTACTTACTATTATTATCAACTCTAGAGTTACTATAGTTACTTAATAAAATATTTCGAAATATATTTATTTTATTGTTATTTAATTCCTAAATTACTAACAATTATAATAAACAATGTAAAATCTATCTGCTTATAAAAGTGTTTTAATGTCATACAGTTTTATATTGCTATTATAAATGGAAGTAGGGCAGGCGTACCGGTTTTGGCCACTGTACCGGTTTTGGTCACTTTTCACTTTAAAGTTATATAAATAGGAATTAAAAAACTATTGCTTATATTTATTAATGGCGAATAAAAGATTGGACTTTTAGTTAATAATTACAGCACTTAGCTTTTTTTTATGTAGTACGATATTTTAGAAATAAACACCATGTTATGTTTCAAAGTTATCATTTTGTAAAATTCTTAAGCAAAATGTTAAGGGTAAAGGTTTTGAAAAATATTTTTTTTCTATAATAAAATTATTTTATGGTTATTTAATATTTATATCACATTAGAATATGTTTCTTCCAGATGGATAAAGTGTTCTTTTCTCACTGTTGTCACAAAAAGTTGGAAAACAATAAGTGGCCAAAAGTGGGGCTGGAAATTTTAGCATTGTGCCACCTTTGGCCACTTTGCCATTAGTATGAAGTTCCCAACTTTTCATAAAGTTATTTTATTTTAATAGACTCACTTTTAAATTACTTATGTTTAGGTTGTCCGCTGTCGCAGTCGGCTACCTCACTCCTTTTAACACCGTAAGGCTGCCTGCCCGCTGATGTAGAGGGAATCGGAGTGGAGTTGCGATTCCATACTTTTGAAAGTAGAACCTAACTCCACCTTGAAGTCAAATGTATGAAAACACAGCTCCGCTCCGCTTTATTATATGAAAAGTAAATTTTTTTTAATGTATGTGTACCTACTAGGTACACACGGCGGCATATAAGACTATACATGTTAACCTTGAGAACGTTTTTATGCCCTACGTAATAAAAGCTGTAATCGCATTTCAACTTGATGTGCTGTCGAGTGTACTTCGGAATGAGTGTGAATAAGGTTTAAGTTCGTAGCGGACTTCTTGGAACTTAAAGTGTCTCTTAAAGTTAAGCAACACTCACTTGAACTTGACATCGATCGAATCGACGTGTTTCTGATATCAAAGATAGAAAAAACCTCGTGGTTGAGTGCCCCTTAAAGCTGAGTATCCCTTGAAATTAAGTAACACTCAACTGAACGTGACATCGACGTGTTTCTGATATCAAAGATAGAAGACCCTATCATGTTTAAGTGTCACTTAAATTTAAGTGCCCCTTAAAGTTAAGTGATGTGACACTCATATAAACGTGAAATCGGCGTGTTTTGATGTCAAAGATAGAAACCACCATAGTAGTTAAGTGGCCCTTAAAGTTAAGTGACACTCAAATTAACGTGAAATCGGCGTGTTTTGATGCCAAACATAGAAACCACCATAGTAGGTAAGTGACCCTTAAAGTTAAGTGTCACTCATATTAACGTGTAATCAGCGTGTTTTGATGCCAAAGATAGAAACTACCATAGTTACGTGGCCCTTAAAGTTAAATGACATATTAACGTGAAA